>CM061747.1:57527764-57836767 GCA_030979885.1 Lolium multiflorum | reverse complement strand
TTTTCTTACATTTAATAAGTTTCAAATTATAACTGTCAACAAGGGACCCGATGTCATCCTCTATGTACTATAAAAGTTTATTTTCTTTTATTTTTTTTCACCCTCCGATTTTTGGCTATTTCTTTCATCCCTCTGCCGTCTCAAAACAAAGAAAGGTTACACTCATGGGATCCCATACACATCCACTATAAAGTCCTTTGGATTATTTTTGGCACCTCATACTGGTCACTTGACTTTTCTTCTTCGATCCCCGCGCCTCAAACGGTGGGGAGACCGCCGCAATGGCAAATGGGGACCCGCATGTCATCCTCTATGAGCAATCAACTTTCTTTCTTGGAGTTTTTTTTTGGCACCTCATATTTGGTCACTTGCCTTTTTCTTTCATCTCATGCCACGCTTTGAAATGCTATGTTTGTCTATAATCTATTGTCATCCTCTGTGTCTGTCAGTTTTCTTGGATTTTTTCACCCTCAATTACTAGCTACTTTCTTTTCTTTGATCTCAAGTCAAGATTACAAACATTGAGACCACAAGGCAAACAATCTACATGTCATCCTCTATGTACAATAAATCTTGGATTATTTTTGGTCTTGATATTTGGTCACTTGCCTTTTTCTTTTCGATCATATGCCGCCTTTGAAATTGAGGTAAGTCAGTTAAACATGTCCTTAGTACATCCTCTACGAACAATAAAAGTTTCCTTTGTTGGAGTTATTTTCCCCTAATTTCTGGCTATTTGCCTTTTCTTTTGATCCTGCCCCCGTTGAAACGATGAGGACGTTGTTGTGCTCTGTCCCACATGTCATCCTCTATGAACAATAAAAGTTTCCTCAGGATTTATTTTGACCCTAAATAATTTCTTGGCTTCTTTATTTTTCTTTGATCCCCTCGTCGCCTGGTAGAAACGTTTATGAATGTCACGCTCATGGTCCCGCATGTCATCCTCTCGCACGATAAATGTTTTCTTTTCTTGGATTTTGTTACTAACCGATCTTTGGTTTTTATTTTTATTTTATCCTTCCGCCGCTTGAAACGTTGGGACTCACGCCGTTGGCTCATGGGCCTCGATGTCAGCTTCCCGTACAAGAACATGATATCTTGATTATTTCGTCTGAAAGAAGGTAAACGGATAAATTAAATCTTTATTTTTACATAAACAAACTTATATGTTGAGTGTCCTTGTTTTTTGTTTTTGCGATGCATAGGACTTTCCTGTTTTTTTTAGAAAAATCCGAACTTTCCTGTTTTGGAGTGGGCTGAAATTGTACGAGTCAAAAGGCCCAGAAAGATAGTTCGAAGGCCAGATGTCCAGATGCAGCCCAATTGAAATCTTCATTTTTCTTTTGGTCCTGTGCCGCCTTGGAAACGTTGAGACCGCTGCTGCTAAATGGGACCCGCATGTCATCCTCTATGTACTATAAAACTTTCTTTTCTTGGAGTTTTTTTTGGCACCTCATATTTGGTAACTTGACTTTTTCTTTCGATCTCATGCCACGTTTGAAACGTTGAGGTACCTGCTGGCTCATGGACCCGCATGTCATCCCTGGTGTGGCACAAAGCTCTTCTGATTTTTCACCATCTGATTCTTAGCTGCTATTTCCTTTTTTCTTTTGATCCCGCTGCCTGCCGCCTTTGAAACGCCGAGTAAGTCAGCAGCTCATAGGTCCCATGTCACCAGGAACGAGAAGTTTTCTTTCTGGAGTTTTTTACTCCCTAATTTCTGGGCTATTTTCTTTCTCTTTTGATCTTTGCCGCATTTGAACGCTGAGACCGCCGCTAAATGGGACCCGCATGTCATCCTCTCTGTACAATAAAGTTTCTTTTTTCTGATTTTTGGCTCCTGATATTTTGTCACTTGCGTTTTTCTTTCGATCTCATGCCCGTTGAGTAAGCTGCTGAATCATGGGTCCCGCATGTCATCCTCTCTACTTAACACAAAAGTTTCTTTTGAGTTATTTTTGACCCCAATGTCCGCTATTTGCCTTTCTTTTTCTTTTGACTTCCCGCCTCTTTGGAACGCATGAGGATGTTGTTGGCACGTCGGTCCCATGTCATCCTCTATGAACAATAAAAGTTTCTTTGATGGATTTATTTTGAACCCCTAATTAATTTCGGATATTTCCTTTTTTTTTTTCTTTCTGATCCCCGGCCATTTGGGAATCATGGGAGGATGTCATTGTCATGAATCCCGCATGTCATCCTTCCTAACTGTGAATGTTTTTTTTCTTGATTTTGTTACTAAATGATTTTTAAGTTTATTTTATCGTTTCGATCTCGTAAGCCGCCATGAAATGAGGACGCTGCCGGCTCGAGGTCCCACATGCTTCTTCTATGAACAATAAACCTTTCCTTTTGTTTGATTTATTATTGACACATAATTTCGGTTATTTGTTCTTTCTCTATCCTGTCGCCTTTAAACTGCTGATATTTCGCTGGCTCATGGGTCCCATGTCAGCCTCTAGAACAGTCAAAGTTTTTATCACTTGATTTTTTTTACCCCACCACTGCTATTTGCCTTTTTTTATCCCCTCGCCGCCTTTGAACTGTTGAGGACATGGCCCATGGTCCCACATCTCAGTCTCTGAACGATAAACCTTTCCTTTTTTTTTTTTTGATCCCGTGCCGCCTTGGAAACGGTGAGACGGCTCCTGCAAAACGGGACCCATATGTCATCCTCTATGTACAATAAATTTCTTTCCTTGGATTATTTTTGGCACCTGATATATGGTCACTTGCCTTTTTTTCGATCCCCTGCCGCCTTTGAAACGTTGAGGACGCTGCTCGCTCGTGGGTCCCATATGTCAGCCTCTAGGAACAATAAACATTTCGTTTCTTGGATTTATTTTTGACCGCTGATTTCTGGCAACTTTGCTTTTTCTTTCGATCCCCTGCCGCCTTTGTTAAAGTTGAGGACGCTGCTGCAAAATGCGTCCCACATGTCAGCTTCTCTGTACGATAATTGTTTCCTCTCTTTGATTTTTTTTCCACTGCTGGCCAATGGGTCCCCGATGTCAGCCTCTATGTACAAGAAATATGTGAATTCTCGATATATTTTAAGCCGAGATATGTAGGATGCTTTTTTTTCGATCCCTTCTGTTTGTTTTTACCTTCAAATGTTGAGGGACGCTACTGGCAAATGGGTCCTGCTCTAGCATTCTCAACTGAAGGAAAAACTGAAATATTGCCTATTCATTTGTTTTTCGTACTCCATGCATCTAATCCATACTAATTGTTGATCCGGGTTTTAGTTCAACTTAATTAGATCAAATTTGATCTACGAGGGAGTATGTAATATATTTTGGGTTCACAACACTGCACTTGTTAACAACAATCTGATGAAGAGGTTTGTCATTTTTTTAAACTACAAATACACTCTAAGATCTTGCACACTAATAGAATAAATCTTGGAACTTTATATAATTAATGACAATTTTGAAATCGACTATATGAATATATCAAAATATAGAGCCCATGTAGATGCGCATACTGGCTATGCGCATTTAAAAAGAATCATAATCATAATTGATACGAAATAAAAATAACTTTATATGTAGAATCTCGGTTTCTAGAGGGCCAATCATAGGATATCCGTGTTTAAATTAGGAAGGGCCCCAATGGCATGAGTCGGAGGCCCATTAAGTGTTTTTGGAATGTTATCAGCGAAGTAAGCAGGCTGACAGCAATCACCATGTACATGGCCGGCGGCAGCCCAAAAGTACAAACAATTGGCCCATGCAGGGAAGGTAGTACTTTTTTTTATTGGGAAGGTTGTCTGGCTAACCCAAAAAAAAAGTGGTGCTACATGGGGTAATACTTGAACCCGGAATGAGATCGAGTGCCTTGATGAAGGCGAGGCACACATAAATAGTACTCCGTACCATGCCTTGCCCCTCCCTTTCAACCGTTGGATAAAAAATAATTAGACAGATGACTATTAACTAGTAACTGCTACAGTACCAACCAATGTACAGGACATGTGCTACAGTACGTCGTCCACAGTGCATGTGCTTTAGAACCATGAACAGTACATATGCTACATGCTACAGTACTTTGATCTTAGCTATCTATTTTCAATCCAACGGCCAAATCTACAAGTCACCGTACTGTTCATCTGTGCCTTGCTTATGTCAAGGCACTGGATCCTGGACACTTGAACCCATGATCGTTGCTGAGGGTTGCCTATTTGCGCATAATATGTTTTGTCAGCGGTCACTTCACTAGTTTGTGCAAAACATATCCAGCGCAGGATTCAAAAAAACATCACGTTTTTTTCTTTACGTAAACAACAAAACATCTCATGTTCATCACAATCCAGCCAACATAAGCACATAATAATTAATAGTACAACTAGAGAGCTGTACATATAAATAAGGTTTGTCAAGCTTCATGCACTAGCCAACGCAACCAAAAGTCCGAACTGAAGGCAATCCAATTATACATTTCAACATCCCCCCTCACATGTGACCACAATCCAGTAATGGTACCATCATGTTCACCACAATGCATCATTAAAGAGAGCAGTATACTATTATAGACCAGCTCTCTCTAAAGAACATTTGTAAGACAACTTAATACAGCTGTGATTGATATTGTTGCCCCAGCGATGGGTGATAACCTGAACACCATATAACCTTCTCACAGCAATTGTAACCAAATATGAGCACCTGCAATGATTTGGTGTCAAGCTTCTTGAAGGTCAGGAGGTATCCTACCTTCAAGTCATGTGCTTTGACAAACTCTGGCCATCCTTTGTCCATTAAAACATTGCCATCTTGTTGCTTCAGGTCCACAATCCAGGTGCATGCAGTGGACATCTTCAGGTTGATGGACTCTGGACACCCACCGTAAAACCAGGGTAGAACACGACTGGGGATGGAAATCACCTCTAACTCCGATGTACATAGTACCTTGCAGAAGCTGTCAGGGGTATTCTCCTCATCGATGCGCCCAAACACCTTGCACACTGGGGCTGGCTCTACAGATGTCTCCTTCCATGATAAGCTCTCTCCAAGCTTGAGCTTCTTGTTTGAACACTGCAAAAAAGAGGCCTCAATTAGATAATGCCTCTAGCTTCTGACCGTAATTCCAAGCAAATGCATAATCAAAGGCACCTAGCAAACTCAGCGGATCATTGTTCTTATCAAACACACAGTCTGAACAATAAGCTTCTGAATCTAGCTAGGCTGATATGTACAACCTTGTATCATCAAATTATTCAGCATAGTGTATCATTGTATCGCAGAAGCCAAATCGATATAAATAGTAGCTATGAGAATAGAAATCAAGCTAGCATGAGCCATGCATGCTTGCTGGCTATGTCTAGCATCAGAATAATGCATCTGCAGTTCATCATCCGCCAGTACAGATTGACCAAGCAAACAAAAAAAAATCAGCGTCGGCCTAAAGAGTCCACAAGCCAGACATGCATGCTCGGTGTCCTCATATGTGATCATCGGCCGTGGATTGACCAATAGCATATTTGAACGATTATTACTGCACACATTAGATCCAGTCCCAACATAGCTAGCATGGGTGCATGTGTAACCCGAGTCTTTACCAGAGGATTAATATATACACTGGCTGAGAGAAGTACTGTATATCAAACAATGCTAAGCAACCGGCAATACAGCTTAGATATAATAAAGATGTGACCGGCAACGCTAGTGATTCGGGGGAAACATACCGCCATTGCAGCCATGGACCGAGAGAATCGGGGATGCCGCGCCGCCTTAGTGGAGTTTTTAGATGCGACGTCGCCGCATCCGTAGAGGACGGAGTCCAAGCCGCGTAGTCCGAGCGGTGGTGGACGCCGGTGGTGTAGAGAGAGGACTCAGGGGAGATGGACGGCGAGGGATCTGGGGAGATCTGAAGTTCTGAACATGAGGGGGCTGTGAGAAACTGAGAATGATACATCAGCAAGGGAATAAATGCGCGTGTCCCCCGGTCAAAAAAAATGCGCGTGTCTAGGAGGAACGAAGCCAGGTACGCAGGAATCCACACACAAAACTTCACCCGGCGGGTCACTGGGCTTTATCAGTATCTGGTGGGGTCCGGACCTACAGACCAGTGAGACATGTCGTGTGGGTTATGATCCGTTCAGTGTGCACACAGAAATTGCATTCAGAGCTCAGGGCTTCAGGCTACGTTGTACTATACAGTAATATATCCATTTCTTTTGGTAAAATGAAAACGATACTCCATCTGATCCTCATTACATGATGATAAAATGGACGTCTCTACAACTAATATGTGTCTAGATACATCTATATGAGAGCGTCTGTGTTTGTACTGTGTATCTAAAAAAAATATGGATCGGAGGGAGCATTAAGAGGTGTCCAAAAAAAACTGCAAACAAACATGGATGTAAGCAGTTGAGTATTAAACCAGTGCGTGAAATACCTTTATATCTCGACCATGTAACAATGAATATGAGAAGTTTTTGGGGTTTGACCATCTGCACTTGTGTTTGCTACAATCAGATCAAAAAATTGGTCACTTTTACACTTTCTAAAATAAAATGTATTTTTCCCTGAGATTTTACAAGTTCGTACAAGATAGCATTGACTACATCTGGGATATATCACATTTACACTTACAAATCTATGAATATTTCAAAATATTGAGCTCCGTGTACCTACATATAATACAAATCATCAGACCGCACATTGAAACTACCGCAGCATATCACAGTAAATTAAAGTAAAATAAAACATGTCTAACATATACTATATTAGCTAATTAACAAAGTCTCATCACAGTGTATCTGATCCCCAGTTCAGCTTAATACAAAAACCAAGTTCAGCTTGAACATCAGCAGGGGAGTAACCCAGGTCCAAAAGCAGCATCTAGTTAATTCAATAAAATATTGAGGTTATTCTGATCCCCTCTTCCTAAAAACACTGCAGATCATGCATGCAACTAAGGGTGATCAGCACAAAAGATTATCCTCTGGGTGGAGGTGTTACTGTCGTAGATCAACACATTCATCAAGGAAGTGTCTTTCACCTCGAAGACGAGAAGGTCATCAAGCTGCAGTTCATGCGCCTCTGCAAACCCGAACCAACCATCCTTCAAGACCAGTTCACCCTGGTACTCATCGATGTGCACATACCAGGCGCAGCCTACGCTGGTCTTGAGCTTGATAGGCCTGGGAAGAATCCCTTTCAGACATTGCTTGAATTCTCTGGGGATGACCAACATATACATGTCATCGTTGCCGTCCAGTTGCACATAGAAGCGCGAGGGCTGAGGAGGGTCCGCCGAGTGACCAACCCGTTTAGGGCGGCCTTTCCCTCGCCCTTTTAATATACAACGTTGAAATGCTGCATCACGCCTGCCCGTCACCTTTGGCTTTTTGGCTAGTGAATTTCTTTGAATTCTGAACTCGGGGCGGTGCAGAGGACATGTACAATCGACAGTCCTAAGACGTAGTTGCTCATTGACGTTGGAGCGAGTTTGCTTCTGCATCTAGTTAAGCACGGTATATATCAATCAACAGCATATAAATCAGAACGTAGCATACATGGAGAAAATGCATCTAGCTATCTCTTTAATTAGTTTGCACAAAATCTAGCAGCAGCAAGACAATTTGATTTTACAGGTACTGAGCAAGCTTTCAGACTTTCTGAAACAGGTAACATGGAGCATATATTTGTATGTTCAGACTGCGAAACCCTGCTCTGTGATGGATAATATTACTAAACATCTTTTTTTGCCAGAACTAGTACTTAACATCTACTGTTTCCCGTCATTAAAAAAACATTTGCAGAAGAATACTACGGTTTCCCGTCATTAAATTTTAAAGAAAAAAGAACTTGTTTAAGATCCCAACTATCATTGACTACTTACACCTGCATCCTAGTGAGTTCAGGACAACTTACAGCATCTTTTGGTGGTGCCGCCACCGGAGAAGACCGTGCCGCGGGGGTTGGGGTCGGCGCAGCCGGAGAAGCTGGTGCCGCCGCCAGGGAAATCAGTGCCGAGCCAGATGGTGCTTCCAGCGGAGAAGAAAGTACCGCGAGAGATGGAACCGACGCTGCCAAAGGGTAAGAAACGGATGTACTCGTAGATCCTTCTCTAGTCACGATCTGGATAGAAGAGACTGGACGTCCATCAAGCTGCTGGAGGATGCGGTGGATCAAATCGGCTGAGTTCAGGAAATATCGGTGATGTTCATCTGTGTCGGCGAAGCAGCTGCCGGTGGAAGGAGGAGGCGAGCCGTTCATGGCAGTCATTAGTGTAAAAGAGGTGAAGTGGGTGGGAGAGAGAGGGTTCGGGACTGAAGTAATTGTAGTCTGCTCTCTCTTTTTTACAAGCATGCGTCCTCAGGCTGATATTTTTTTTAGATACGTACTCAGGCTGCTTTGTCAAACCAGGGCCTCAATGAAGCTAATAGCACGCTATAGCATATCTAGAGGGTCCACGCTTAGTAATTTTGCTCGCTGTGGCGCTATTTGCGAAACAGCATGCTATATCGCCCTAAAACTTCATAGCGTTAGCGCGCTATTTTTTTCAGGCAAGTTGCTTTCACTTTTTCGTGGTGATGAACTAATCTGTTGGTTCCACTTCTAAATCAGAAAATAATATCGCTAATGCTAATTTTTTTAATAAATAATTTATACTATGTTGTTGCCTTGTGAAATGTTGATGTTAGCCTTCTAATATACTTGAGATCTATTTCTATATGTGGTTATGTATGTATGATTCAGTCACTTTTGGACTATATATATCTATTCGTTCTAGTAAAATTATTTATTTTTAGGCTATATTTAGTATTATTTTGAAAATGCTATTTAAAATATACCACACTATTACCACGATATAGCGTCCATATCGTTTGAAGGTGGCTGCCGCTAATTCATTTAGCACGCTATTTTAAACCTTGGTTAAGACGCGTTTGGCGGCCTGCATCCAGGCTGGTGGGGAAATACCGTACCCAAGTGCTTAAAAGATTGCATCTTTTAGCTGGAAAACATTAGGGCATGTCCAACACAGGCGCTACTGCAAGGGCGCTAGGAATTATTTCCTCGTCGTTTGGCGGTTGGAGAGGCTAATCCCAGCGGTAGTCCTAGCGTCGACGCAAAAGAAAGCAGGGGCGTGAAACTCTTTTCACCTGTCCTAGCTAAAGCACCGGAACCAACAGGAAGTCAGTCTGTCATCAGCAATTAGCGCTGCAAGGAGAGTACCTGGAGGATTTTACAATCTTTTGACATTCATTTGTTCTCTATTAGCGCCATATAGTATATAGCATTGTAATGCCCTTATACTCCTCTCAACATTAAAAAAAGGTGTGCATATACTAATAATAGTTGCTGAAATGAAACTAAAAATAAACAGACATGCACGGTTTACGAAGGATGGAAATACAGAGTTCATCACCATCCGTTTTAAATTATAAGATTAGATTACTTCAATGTGGGTTTACATACGCACTAAAATGAGTAAACAGACACACTGAAATGGGTCCAGGTATATAAGATTCAGAAAAAAGGAAGAGCATCTTAAGATACAGAACAGGTTACTAAATTGTTCAAACATATCGTACAAAAAAGATTATTTGCTCCAGAAAGATTCATGGCTCAGTTTAGGGTTGCATCAACATGCGGATATTTTTCAGACTAGGCTTAAACCACATTGTCGCCTGTCGGGGAAATCCCCAACCATCTTCTGGAAGGGTGATAACTCCCATGAGCTCATTTTCCCCTTGCTGCAGGTTACAACGACAAATACAACTAAATGCTGGTTCCCGAAATGCATAGTACGCGATGTACACACAATTTGACCTCATGAATGGAGTCAATGTTCCATCAGGAGCATTGCCATCATTTATCTTCAGGTTCAATGGATAATTCAGTCCAATGAACAGAGAGTGTGTGCCAAGGCTGTCAACTCGACTCCAATTGGGTCCAATCAGGGATAGATCTTTCTCAAAAACATGTATGACAGGGGCAGGACACTCCCGCAGGATAAGGCCATTACCATGATGCAGAACTTCTGCAGGCTCAAGGTGATCATTGCTACGTATATACCGATCTTCATGGATGATCATCAAGCGCTTGCCATCGGCTGATCGAGCTAAAAACCATCTGCCAAATGGATCCTCCATCGGTGATGGGATCACGAATGGCGGGGCAAGGTGTGCATCTGCATTGTAAACGGAGACAACAAAAAATAGTGTTTGAATGGCTCGGGAAGACAATAATACCAGTAGCTGCAACTTCACATTTGTAGGATCAAATGGAGGATGCAGTCATTATACTTGTATAAAATCTCGAAGAAATAAAATTGTTCCCATTTGAGATGTATGTTAATTACACTCATATTCATTGATGGTAGATACATGTCTCAACCTTATCTGATCCATGATTGTAATGCTTTGAGTACATCGAATATTGAAATAAATTGAAAGTTTGCATGCATCAATTGATGAAGAGGCCAGGGCTAAGCTCCTTATTCATATTCTGACAAGAGCATGCAGTAACTAATTCAGGAATGCATTCATATACTGCAATAATCTGGTTTGGGTTGACAGATTAGTGCACAGCATATACTACTGTAATTCGTTTGTAGCAATGGTTCAGTCAGGTTAGGATAATTTAATGGTGCACAGTCATTTGAAAGGTGAAAAAAAGTCTTAGTGAGCAATTAGTTATTTCAGTTACAATATATCATGAATGGGCTTGATATTAAAATTTATTGCGAAGTATATCATATGGATTGAAGAATTACCAGCCTGTGATTGATCCCAGCAATATGTGGTGCCGGTCCACCCATCCACCGCAACAATAAAGCCGTTGTGCTCGATGGCATCACTGTAATCTACACCCCAACTAGCAAGAGAGAATAACCTCCACTCCTGGCTACCATTAGCCAGGTAAGCGAGTCCAGAATTGAATAGAGCGATGAGCTTGTAATCTGAGTAATGTCCAGCTTTTGTGGGCACTTCGCAAATTACAATCTTCAACAAAAACATGGCACGCCCATACGTCATGTACCTTTCAGGAGGCAAGTCGGGGAAGCCAATCCATTCCTCCCGAAAAATGTTGCAAGTTTCCGACGATGGTAGGGAGATTTCTTGGTGCGTGTAGATGTTCGCGAGGAACCAGTTCCCACCACTGTCCACGCCGGCGATCCAGTCGCCATTCATGCCAACCCAGAATCTATTGTCCATGAACGGCAGGATGGCTGTGCGCCGAGGATGGTCGAGGGGCACCAGGTCGTACACGGTATCATGCAGACGAGATGCTGTCGCCAGTCATGTTGTCGGCGACATGGCGGCACAGCGTTTTGGAGCATGCGGCCAGCCGGACGTCGACTGTAACGTCCAGACTCTGGGCAATGAGATTGAACAGCTCGGCGGGGAGCTTCCCCCAGTCGCCATCCAGCTGGTCGTCGTTCGATGCCGCCATGGAGACGAGATGGATTTAAAAGGGCGGATGCAAGTATGTGTGATTGGAGTTTTGTAGGAGAGTCGAGCGGGAAGGAGGAGTGCTGCGGTTCTGCGGAGGGGTGAGGAGAGAAAGCTATGCAAATGGGAGATCTAGAGGATGAAAAAACTTCTAGCAGCGGTTGGCGAGTGGAGAACGATGATGGAAGTGGAGAGCCAAGGATGGAAACGATGGACATGAAGAGTAGGAGTGGATATGACTTTTTTTATTCTTCAGCAGCTGCATCGAGGCGCCGAGTAAAACTTCGGCTAGGATAGCACGCCACTACGTCCTGGTGCAGTTACTGTCCCGTCAAATCAGTTTGACCACAGAAATGGTTTCTTTATTACAGTATAACTTAATTTTTTCGAACAATATATACTAGTACTCCATTTAATATAATCACTCCGATTCATATTACTTGTCAAATGATATGGATGAATCTAGAACTAAAATGTGTCTAGATATATCTATATTATAGTCAACTAATATGAATCCGAGTTTGTTTGGTTCAAAGGATTTCTAAAGGTATCTTGTACGGAGTAGGATTTTTACACATAGGGATTTTTCCTATAGAGCTTGCTTGATTCAAAGGATTGAGAACCCTCCAAAATACCTATGGATTGCTTTCTCTACAATCCTATCTCTCGGTAATATTGCTATGTGTCTATAACAACTATGAAATGAACTCAATCTCAATAGAAATTTCCTTTGTCTTTCCTAATCAAACAACTAGTTATTTTATGTCTTCGTTTACAAATTAAGATAATTTTTAGGTTATAGGTAATCGTCGAGCTTATGTGATCATCTTTTATGATCAAACTTACTTGATCAGCCGCGGAGGCGCAAAGGAGCAGTGGTGTGCATTAATACGGCCGCATGGGGAAGGCACAGCTAGCGACGATGAGACGTATCGCCAGCATTGGCCTAGGGAACCGTCGCCACCATTAATAAAAGCTATCCCTTTGGGCACCATGTCTCCCACTACTCGTGTCACGCGCGCATGGCTGGGGAAGCCGGACAGAAAACATGACAACCAGGGGGAAAATGAATAAAAATAATACAAAGTCGAAAATATTTCGAAAAATAAACTTTGTACTTCGTAAGAAACTCCATGCGTTTAGCAAATGCGAAGGCAATATGTAGAAACACGTCTAGACCACGTCTAGAACCACTTCCCAAAGCTTAAGGATTATATTGATTTTTAGAAAGTCAAACTATGTTAAGTTTGACTAAGTTTTTACCAAAAGCATTAATATGCAAGATACAAAATCAACATTATTAGATAGAAAATAAATTATATTTTCATATGGTGTCTACAAAATATTATATGTGCTGATAGATTCTTCTAAGAGTTTGGTCGAACTTTACTTGGTTTGACTTTTCAAGAAAAATATACAAAGCTTTAAGCATTGGAACGGAGGTATTTTTCGAAGCACCTACTTGTCTTTAGAAGACAAAAGAAAACATGGAGTAAGGTTGTTTTTTGTGCAAAAGTTTACGTCAAAATCTGGTTATTTGTGTAAAAAGAATCTCAAATTGTGTTATGTGCAAAAACTGCACCAAGAAGTGGTGGTATGTGCAATTTCCTCCATCACACAAAAGGCAAGCCATTGATACATATATAATTGTGAATAATTACAAAAGTAGTAGGCAGCTAATAAGCGCACATGATTAAACTGCTATGCGAGATCTTCAGCCACCAGAAGTCGTTCCCGCGCCTCTCTAGCATTGAAAATCACGCGTTCTGCGACTTCCATCAAAGAGACAAGCTGAGCTTTGATCCGTTCTCCCAGATGAATGGCCTCGTCACAACTCCTACGAGCACAGGCCGTGATCTCATCCACTTCTAGGAAAGACACCGCCTGCCTGTACCGAAATATCTTGATCCCTAACTCTCTGTTCTCCTCCCGCATGCTGGCAAGATCCAACTTCATCCTCCGACAAGATAAGCAAGGGGAGTGATCCTGCCAAAGGTAACAACAAACATATCGAGCGTTACCGGCAAACGAAGGGCACAAATTGGCTGATTAACGAATATGGTCACTAACATGTAGGACAGACTTAAGTGGTGTCTACATGTCAGTGACTCGAAGTACCCAAAAACCAGCAACCCAAAGTCAGCTAGTAATATTAACCTCCGTCTTCAGCTCCTTCATCCTCTTGAACGGCGGGGAAGCTGGCAACTTATCTTCTTCTACGACCTCTCGCTGGAACCTGACGTCGAAGGATGAGAGATCCTGCGAACGGATGTGCTGCGCCTGCGCGTGCGATTCCCCAGGGCGCTTCTGGCGTAACTCGGAGTTCTCCGCGCCGAGATGCGGAAGTTCCGCTCCCGGGGCCTTGTTGACCCTAAGCCGAGATAGCTCCTGTGTAAGCCGACGAAAAATGTTCAAAATGTTACAGATCAGGCATATCATTACCAGTGCAAACGAGGTAAGTGAATCTCCGGGATCTCGCCCAAAGACCGCGGTTGGTCCAATGCCACCACATCTTCTCCGAGATTGACTAACTCCTTTACATCATCTTCTCCGACATTGACTATCTCCTTTACATCATCTTCTGCTCCGAGCTTGACCATCTCCTTTACATCATCTTCTCCTGCGAGCTTGATCATCTGCCTCACATCATCTTCTCCGGCGATATCGACCCTCTCCTGCGGAAGATAACAGATATAAGTCCGAGTATTACCAGCAAAACGAAGGTAATTAAAAGAGGCGTAGTAACCCTTGTGTCCTGGCCAATCAACGGCGGGGACGCTGAGCCCGCATCGTCTCCTCCGAGATCTCCCTTCGCAGGCAGGATTGTTAGAGACAGTGTACTTCTGGTAGTAGTATTTATGCGTGGGGCGCCAGGGGGTCGAGAAGCTAGGACTGCATCTTCTCCTCCGAGCTCTTCCTTGGTAGACATGACAAATGAAACGAGGTGTGGGGGGCGTAAAAGGTATAAAATGGCGGACGGCCGCCCCGCCTCGGCCCTCCAAGGCTTAATTTTTTTGCCTTACTAAACTAAAAACCCTATTTTGCGTCTCACACGGACTGCCCTCAGAGGGCTGCAGGGTCCCATATGCGTGCAGGTCCCACACTTTAGGTAGGCAAACTTCCAACAATCTTCTTTGTCAAGTGAAGACACGTCGTCAAGACTCTCTCTCTCTCTCCCCCCTTTTGTCATTGAAAAAAAAAGAATATTAGACGGGCGCGTAGCCTGCACTGCAGGGGGGCGATTTTGACAAAAGTAATCCTTTTGGCGAAGAAAAACACAGAAAGCCACACAAAAAGGTTAGTCCAGTGAAATAGATTGCTCAGAGGGTCAGTCCGTAATTTTCTTTGCCAAAAGGGTTATTTCTGTCAAAATCGCCGCACTGCAGGTTTGCAGCACTGAAAAACCTTGCGTGCCAGTCAACATCACTTCCCGGATAGGGGGAAAATATCTAGTGATACCATCCCTTACATGATACCATGATACCACTTCATAATATTTGAATTCTAAGTGTCGAAAAATTTAGAAAAAAAACCTTGTGATGCTACCCTAAATTTGTGGGACCCCAAAAAACTTGCAAATCAAGCCAAAGAAACACGATCTTGTCCCCTACCCCCCCCCCATGATTTTGACCTAAATTTGAAATCAAGCCAAAGGTGGTTCAAAAACGGCAATCGGAAATCATGGATTGTTCATCATTTTTCTATATAGCTAGGGAAAATAGCAGACATGCCATACCAATGTTTTAGAAAAGAGCCCTTCAAAAAAGTGTGGCAACATATATGTTGGAATTCGACCATCTTAATTTCTTCCCACGTGTGAGCTTTGGTACTACTACTACACAAGAACCATGTCAAACTTTTGAATCATGGCCCATTTTATGTATATATTTGCAACTTTTCATGCACGCATGAAAACTTTGCAAAATATGTGCATTTTGGGTTGTCGCACATAAATGTGTGTTTACTTGTCTGCCACCAATTAATCCAATTCTCATTTGTGGGGAAACATGACACGAGATGGCCATTTCCAAAGTTTCATGAATTATCTCAAAGTGAATCCATATATGTACAATTTTTGGGGGCTAAATTTCATGTTTTAAACCTAGCTAGTATTTGACCAAGATTCAAATGGGCATAAAATTCAAAAAAAACAGAAAAATGAAAAACCAAAGCACATAGCCTTCTTATGTCATATAGTAAGAATTCAAGTTGATAAACAAGGTCTAGACATATTCAAACTAGAAAAATCATGTATCTACCCCTAACACTCTAAACTCTGCCTTATGAAGTCAATGAAGAGTAAAGTGGTTTTGGGTTTCAAACATGGAAATTTCAAAACCTCCCAAAAGCTTTCATTTTAGAATATAAGAAGATCCATGCTTACCTTTTAATTTTTGATTTTAAACTTGTTTAAATCTTTGTGAAACCTAGGATTTGACCAAGATTCAAATGGGCATAAAAAATCAGGAAAAAGCCAAAAGAATGATAAACCAAAGCACATAGCATTCTTATGTCATACGTATATTCAAGTTGATTAACAAGGTCTAGACATATTCAAACTAGAAAATCATGTATATATCTGCCCCTAACCTTAACCTCTTTTTATATATGAAGTCAATCATGAAGAGAAAGTGGTTTGGGTTTCAAACATGAAAATTTCAAGAACATCCCAAAAGCGCTTCATTTTAGAGTGACTAAGAAGGATCCAAGTCATCTCATTTTCATATTATATACTTGTTTAAATCCAGGTCAAACATAGGATTTGACCAAGATTCAAATGGGCATAAAATAAAAATAGAAGAATGAAAAACAAAAGCACATAGTCTTCGTATGTCATATAGTAAGTTGTTGATAAACAAGGTTTAGACATGTTCAAACCAGACAAATCATGTATCTAGCCCCTAACCATAAACTCGGTCGATCTTATGAAGTCTAGCATGAAGAGAAGTCGTATTGGTTTAAAACATGAAAATTTCAAGAACCACCCAAAATCTTCAAATGGGCATAAAATTCAAAAAAACCAGAAAAATGAAAAACCAAAGCACATAGCCTTCTTATGTCATATAGTAAGAATTCAAGTTGATAAACAAGGTCTAGACATATTCAAACTAGACAAATCATGTATCTACCCCTAACACTCTAAACTCTGTCTTATGAAGTCAAGCATGAAGAGAAGTGGTTTTTGGTTTCAAACATGGAAATTTCAAAAACCTCCCAAAAGCTTCATTTTAGAGTGACTAAGAAGGATCCATGCTTACCTTTTAATTTTTAGATTTTAAACTTGTTTAAATCTTTGTGAAACCTAGGATTTGACCAAGATTCAAATGGGCATAAAAATTCAGGAAAAAACCAAAAGAATGATAAACCAAAGCACATAGCATTCTTATGTCATATGTAAGCATTCAAGTTGATTAACAAGGTCTAGACATATTCAAACTAGAAAATCATGTATATATCTGCCCCTAACCCTAAACTCTGTCTTATATATGAAGTCAATCATGAAGAGAAGTGGTTTGGGTTTCAAACATGAAAATTTCAAGAACATCCCAAAAGCCGCTTCATTTTAGAGCTAAGAAGGATCCATGCTTACCTTTTTTTCATATTATATACTTGTTTAAATCCAGGTCAAACATAGGATTTGACCAAGATTCAAATGGGCATAAAATAAAATAAAATAGAAGAATGAAAAACAAAAGCACATAGTCTTCGTATGTCATATATATAGTAAGCTTTCAAGTTGATAAACAAGGTTTAGACATGTTCAAACCAGACAAATCATGTATCTACCTGCCCCTAACCATAAACTCATGATCATCAGAAGTCTAGCCTCAAAGAAGTTTATTATCAAACATGAAAATTTCAAGAACCTCCCAAAATCTTCAAATGGGCATAATATTCAAAAAAACCAAAAAATAAAAACCAAAGCACATAGCCTTCTTATGTCATATATTTCAAGTTGATAAACAAGGTCTAGACATATTCAAACTAGACAAATCATGTATCACCCCTAACACTCTAAACTCTCTCTATGAAGTCAAGATGAAGAGAAGTGGTTTTTGGGTTTCAACATGGAAATTTCAAAAACCTCCCAAAAGCTTCATTTTAGAGTGACTAAGAAGGATCCATGCTTACCTTTTAATTTTCAGATTTTAAACTTGTTTAAATCTTTGTGAAACCTAGGATTGACCAAGATTCAAATGGGCATAAAAATTCAGAAAAAACCAAAAGAATGATAAACCAAAGCACATAGCATTCTTATGTCATAGTAAGCATTCAAGTTGATAAATAAGGTCTAGACATATTCAAACTAGAAAATCATGTATATATCTGCCCCTAACCCTAAACTCTGTCTTATATATGAAGCAATCATGAAGAGAAGTGGTTTTGGGTTTCAAACATGAAAATTTCAAGAACATCCCAAAAGTCGCTTCATTTTAGAGTGACTAAGAAGGATCCAGCCTTACCTTTTCGTTTTCATATTTTATACTTGTTTAAATCCAGGTCAAACATAGGATTTGACCAAGATTCAAATGGGCATAAAATAAAAAATAGAAGAATGAAAAACAAAAGCACATAGTCTTCTTATGTCATATAGTAAGCCTTGCAAGTTGGTAAACAAGGTTTAGACATGTTCAAACCAGACAAATCATGTATCTAGCCCCTAACCATAAACTCGTCGATCTTATGAAGTCTAGCATGAAGAGAAGTCGTATTGGTTTCAAACATGAAAATTTCAAGAACCACCCAAAATCTTCAAATGGGCATATAACATTCAAAAAACTAGAAAAATGAAAAACCAAAGCACATATATATCCTTCTTATGTCATATAGTAAGCATTCAAGTTGATAAACAAGCATGTCTAGACATATTCAAACCCGACAAATCATGTATCTACCCCCTAACCCTAAACTCTGCATGTCTTATGAAGTCAACCATGAAGAGAAGTGGTTTTTGGGTTTCAAACATTGAGATTTCAAGAACCCCCCAAAAGCTTCATTTTAGAATGACTAGCTAGGAAGGATCCAGGCTACCTTTTCATTTTCAAAGATGATTTTTTAAATCCTTGGTCAAACCTAGGATTTGACCAAGATTCAAATGGGCATAAACATTCAAAAAAATCAAAAACCAAATAGCACATATAGTCTTCTTATGTCATATAGTAAGAATTGAAGTTGATAAACAAGGTCTAGACATATTCAAACTAGACAAATCATGTATCTACCCCTAAAGCCCTAAACTAGCTTTGTCTTATGAAGTCAAGCATATAAGAGAATGGTTTTGGTTTCAGACATGGAAATTTTGAAAACCTCCCAAAAACTTCATCTTAGAGTGACAAAGAAGGATCCAAGCTTACCTTTTCATTTTCATGTTTTAAGCTTGTTTAAATATTGGTCAAGCCTAGGATTTGACCAAGATTCAAATGGGCTTAAAAATTCAGGAAAAATAAAAAAAAATAAAAACCAAAGCACATAGTCTTCTTACGTCATATATATCTATAGTAAGCATATTCAAGTAGATAAACAAGGTATAGACATATTCAAAACAGACAAATCCTGTATCTACCCCCTAACCCTAAACTCGGTCTTATGATGCCTAGCATGAAGAGAAGTCGTTTTGGGTTTCAAACGTTTAAGCCAAAAGCCCCATTTCATATATTTCAAATTTGGTTCAAATTTGAAAGACATACAAGTTATAGCACACATAGTGCATACATGTTCACACATTCTGCACTAGATGCTAATTAACCCTATAGTTTGAGGCCATTTGGATGAGGTCGAAAAAATCTTGGATTAGAAATGGGGTTGTTTGAACCCCGTAGTTGGATTTTTTATGAACTTGATCTGTAGTACTGGGCAAAACCCTAGTTTAACGTATTTAATTATAGATTCGTAGGTTGATTTTTCTACCTTTTTATTATTATTACTATGCAGCACATGTGTGTTTGCCCGTCGAGTGAAACTCGGAGGAAGAGATCACTCGGAAGGAGAGAAGAAGGGAGAGCATTATGGTGTTCCCCTTTTTCGGGTGATGATGTTGACTTTTGTGCAGGGTTTGTCAGTGAGCAGGAGGTGCGAGCGAGCGAGCGAGCGAGCGAGTCGAGCGAGGCCGAGAATGAGAGAGATTTGTTTTTTTTTGTGAGAGGGACAACCGAAGGATCCAGAAGGACCCACAGATTTCCAAAACGCATCCTGATGCGTCTTCTCTTGACAAAGAAGATGGCTTGGAGTTTGCGTACCTACTGCACTTGACTTGTGCTCACTGAAGTGTGGGACCTCACGCATGGGCGCCACACGTAAGTGACAGACCTGTTGGCAATGTTGGTGTAAAAACACGGTTGATTATTATAGTGCATTAGAACAAAGTTTCCTATGGATTCAACGGCAGGAAATCCAAGTTAACTCATTTACATGACATTATTTTTTCCATGAAGCAAAGTTAACACATCTATCAATTGGTACATTTTGGAGTGACTAAGAAGGATCCATGCTTATTCGTTTTCACGTGTTAAATTTGTTTAAATCTTGCTCAAACCTAGGATTTCACCAAGATTGAAATGGGCATGAAAATTCAAAAAAAATGAAATACCAATGCACATAGTCTTCTTCTGTCATATAGTAAGCATTCAAGATGATAAACAAGGTCTAGACATATTCAAACCAGGCAAATCATGTATCTACTCCCTAACGACCCTAAACTCCGTCTTATGAAGTAAGCATGAAGAGAAGTGGTTTTGGGTTTCAAACATGCAAATTTCAAAAACCCCCAAAAGCTTCATTTTAGAGTGACTAAGAAGGATCGAGGCTTACCTTTTCATTTTCATGTTTTAAACTTGTTTAAATCTTGGTCAAACCTAGCTAGTATTTGACCAAGATTCAAATGGGCATGCATAAAATTCAAAAAAAACAGAAAATGAAAAACCAAAGCACATAGCCTTCTTATGTCATATAGTAAGAATTCAAGTTGATAAACAAGGTCTAGACGTATTCAAACTAGACAAATCATGTATCTACCCCTAACACTCTAAACTCTGTCTTATGAAGTCAATTAAGCATGAAGAGAAGTGGTTTTGGGTTTCAAACATGGAAATTTCAAAAACCTCCCAAAAGCTTCATTTTAGAGTGACTAAGAAGGATCCATGCTTACCTTTTCAATTTTCAGATTTTAAACTTGTTTAAATCTTTGTGAAACCTAGGATTTGACCAAGATTCAAATTGCATAAAAATTCAGGAAAAACCAAAAGATTGATAAACCAAAGCACATAGCATTCTTATGTCATACAGTAAGCATTCAAGTTGATTAACAAGGTCTAGACATATTCAAACTAGAAAATCATGTATATATCTGTCCCTAACCTTAAACTCTGTCTTATATATGAAGTCAATCATGAAGAGAAGTGGTTTGGGTTTCAAACATGAAAATTTCAAGAACATCCCAAAAGCCGCTTCATTTTAGAGTGACTAAGAAGGATCCATGCTTACCTTTTCGTTTTCATATTATATACTTGTTTAAATCCAGGTCAAACATAGGATTTGACCAAGATTCAAATGGGCATAAAATAAAATAAAATAGAAGAATGAAAAACAAAAGCACATAGTCTTCGTATGTCATATAGTAAGCTTTCAAGTTGATAAACAAGGTTTAGACATGTTCAAACCAGACAAATCATGTATCTACCGGCCCCTAACCATAAACTCGATCGATCTTATGAAGTCTAGCCTGAAGAGAAGTCGTATTGGTTTCAAACATGAAAATTTCAAGAACCTCCCAAAATCTTCAAATGGGCATAATATTCAAAAAAACCAGAAAAATGAAAAACCAAAGCACATAGCCTTCTTATGTCATATAGTAAGAATTCAAGTTGATAAACAAGGTCTAGACATATTCAAACTAGACAAATCATGTATCTACCCCTAACACTCTAAACTCTGTCTTATGAAGTCAAGCATGAAGAGAAGTGGTTTTTGGGTTTCAAACATGGAAATTTCAAAAACCTCCCAAAAGCTTCATTTTAGAGTGACTAAGAAGGATCCATGCTTACCTTTTAATTTTCAGATTTTAAACTTGTTTAAATCTTTGTGAAACCTAGGATTTGACCAAGATTCAAATGGGCATAAAAATTCAGGAAAAAACCAAAAGAATGATAAACCAAAGCACATAGCATTCTTATGTCATATAGTAAGCATTCAAGTTGATAAATAAGGTCTAGACATATTCAAACTAGAAAATCATGTATATATCTGCCCCTAACCCTAAACTCTGTCTTATATATGAAGCAATCATGAAGAGAAGTGGTTTTGGGTTTCAAACATGAAAATTTCAAGAACATCCCAAAAGTCGCTTCATTTTAGAGTGACTAAGAAGGATCCAGGCTTACCTTTTCGTTTTCATATTTTATACTTGTTTAAATCCAGGTCAAACATAGGATTTGACCAAGATTCAAATGGGCATAAAATAAAAAAATAGAAGAATGAAAAACAAAAGCACATAGTCTTCTTATGTCATATAGTAAGCCTTGCAAGTTGGTAAACAAGGTTTAGACATGTTCAAACCAGACAAATCATGTATCTAGCCCCTAACCATAAACTCGGTCGATCTTATGAAGTCTAGCATGAAGAGAAGTCGTATTGGTTTCAAACATGAAAATTTCAAGAACCACCCAAAATCTTCAAATGGGCATATAACATTCAAAAAACTAGAAAAATGAAAAACCAAAGCACATATATAGCCTTCTTATGTCATATAGTAAGCATTCAAGTTGATAAACAAGCATGTCTAGACATATTCAAACCCGACAAATCATGTATCTACCCCCTAACCCTAAACTCTGCATGTCTTATGAAGTCAACCATGAAGAGAAGTGGTTTTGGGTTTCAAACATTGAGATTTCAAGAACCCCCCAAAAGCTTCATTTTAGAATGACTAGCTAGGAAGGATCCAGGCTTACCTTTTCATTTTCATGTTATAGACTTGTTTAAATCTTGGTCAAACCTAGGATTTGACCAAGATTCAAATGGGCATAAAAATTCAAAAAAAAAAAAAAATGAAAAACCAAAGCACACAGCTTTCTTATGTCATATAGTAAGAATTGTTGATAAACAAGGTCTAGACATATTCAAACTAGACAAATCATGTATCTACCCCTAAAGCTCTAAACTAGCTTTGTCTTATGAAGTCAAGCATGAAGAGAAGTGTTTTTGGGTTTCAGACATGGAAATTTTGAAAACCTCCCAAAAACTTCATCTTAGAGTGACAAAGAAGGATCCAAGCTTACCTTTTCATTTTCATGTTTTAAGCTTGTTTAAATATTGGTCAAGCCTAGGATTTGACCAAGATTCAAATGGGCATAAAAATTCTGAAAATAAAAAAAACCAAAGCACATAGTCTTCTTACGTCATATATATCTATAGTAAGCATATTCAAGTAGATAAACAAGGTATAGACATATTCAAAACAGACAAATCCTGTATCTACCCCCTAACCCTAAACTCGGTCTTATGATGCCTAGCATGAAGAGAAGTCGTTTTGGGTTTCAAACGTTTAAGCCAAAAGCCCCATTTCATATATTTCAAATTTGGTTCAAATTTGAAAGACATACAAGTTATAGCACACATACTGCACTAGATGCTAATTAACCCTATAGTTTGAGGCCATTTGGATGAGGTCGAAAAAAATCTTGGATTAGAAATGGGGTTGTTCGAACCCCGTAGTTGGATTTTTTATGAACTTGATCTGTAGTACTGGGCAAAACCCTAGTTTAACGTATTTAATTATAGATTCGTAGGTTGATTTTTCTACCTTTTTATTATTATTACTATGCAGCACATGTGTGTTTGCCCGTCGAGTGAAACTCGGAGGAAGAGGGATCACTCGGAAGGAGAGAAGAAGGGAGAGAATTATGGTGTCTCCCCTTTTTCGGGTGATGATGTTGACTTTTGTGCAGGGTTTGTCAGTGAGCAGGAGGTGCGAGCGAGCGAGCGAGCGAGTCGAGCGAGGCCGAGAATGAGAGAGATTTGTTTTTTTTTTGTGAGAGGGACAACCGAAGGATCCAGAAGGACCCACAGATTTCCAAAACGCATCCTGATGCGTCTTCTCTTGACAAAGAAGATGGCTTGGAGTTTGCGTACCTACTGCACTTGACTTGTGCTCACTGAAGTGTGGGACCTCACGCATGGGCGCCACACGTAAGTGACAGACCTGTTGGCAATGTTGGTGTAAAAACACGGTTGATTATTATAGTGCATTAGAACAAAGTTTCCTATGGATTCAACGGCAGGAAATCCAAGTTAACTCATTTACATGACATTATTTTTTCCATGAAGCAAAGTTAACACATCTATCAATTGGTACATTTTGGAGTGACTAAGAAGGATCCATGCTTATTCGTTTTCACGTGTTAAATTTGTTTAAATCTTGCTCAAACCTAGGATTTCACCAAGATTGAAATGGGCATGAAAATTCAAAAAAAAATGAAATACCAATGCACATAGTCTTCTTCTGTCATATAGTAAGCATTCAAGATGATAAACAAGGTCTAGACATATTCAAACCAGGCAAATCATGTATCTACTCCCTAACGACCCTAAACTCCGTCTTATGAAGTAAGGCATGAAGAGAAGTGGTTTTGGGTTTCAAACATGCAAATTTCAAAAACCCCCCAAAAGCTTCATTTTAGAGTGACTAAGAAGGATCGAGGCTTACCTTTTCATTTTCATGTTTTAAACTTGTTTAAATCTTGGTCAAACCTAGCTAGTATTTGACCAAGATTCAAATGGGCATAAAAATTCAAAAAAAATCAGAAAAATGAAAAACCAAAGCACATAGCCTTCTTATGTCATATAGTAAGAATTCAAGTTGATAAACAAGGTCTAGACGTATTCAAACTAGACAAATCATGTATCTACCCCTAACACTCTAAACTCTGTCTTATGAAGTCAATGAAGAGAAGTGGTTTTGGGTTTCAAACATGGAAATTTCAAAAACCTCCCAAAAGCTTCATTTTAGAGTGACTAAGAAGGATCCATGCTTACCTTTCAATTTTCAGATTTTAAACTTGTTTAAATCTTTGTGAAACCTAGGATTTGACCAAGATTCAAATGGGCATAAAAATTCAGGAAAAAACCAAAAGATTGATAAACCAAAGCACATAGCATTCTTATGTCATACAGTAAGCATTCAAGTTGATTAACAAGGTCTAGACATATTCAAACTAGAAAATCATGTATATATCTGTCCCTAACCTTAAACTCTGTCTTATATATGAAGTCAATCATGAAGAGAAGTGGTTTGGGTTTCAAACATGAAAATTTCAAGAACATCCCAAAAGCCGCTTCATTTTAGAGTGACTAAGAAGGATCCATGCTTACCTTTTCGTTTTCATATTATATACTTGTTTAAATCCAGGTCAAACATAGGATTTGACCAAGATTCAAATGGGCATAAAATAAAATAAAATAGAAGAATGAAAAACAAAAGCACATAGTCTTCGTATGTCATATATATAGTAAGCTTTCAAGTTGATAAACAAGGTTTAGACATGTTCAAACCAGACAAATCATGTATCTACCCCCTAACCATAAACTCGATCGATCTTATGAAGTCTAGCCTGAAGAGAAGTCGTATTGGTTTCAAACATGAAAATTTCAAGAACCTCCCAAAATCTTCAAATGGGCATAATATTCAAAAAAACCAGAAAAATGAAAAACCAAAGCACATAGCCTTCTTATGTCATATAGTAAGAATTCAAGTTGATAAACAAGGTCTAGACATATTCAAACTAGACAAATCATGTATCTACCCCTAACACTCTAAACTCTGTCTTATGAAGTCAAGCATGAAGAGAAGTGGTTTTGGGTTTCAAACATGGAAATATCAAAAACCTCCCAAAAGCTTCATTTTAGAGTGACTAAGAAGGATCCATGCTTACCTTTTAATTTTCAGATTTTAAACTTGTTTAAATCTTTGTGAAACCTAGGATTTGACCAAGATTCAAATGGGCATAAAAATTCAGGAAAAAACCAAAAGAATGATAAACCAAAGCACATAGCATTCTTATGTCATATAGTAAGCATTCAAGTTGATAAATAAGGTCTAGACATATTCAAACTAGAAAATCATGTATATATCTGCCCCTAACCCTAAACTCTGTCTTATATATGAAGCAATCATGAAGAGAAGTGGTTTTGGGTTTCAAACATGAAAATTTCAAGAACATCCCAAAAGTCGCTTCATTTAGAGTGACTAAGAAGGATCCAGGCTTACCTTTTCGTTTTCATATTTTATACTTGTTTAAATCCAGGTCAAACATAGGATTTGACCAAGATTCAAATGGGCATAAAATAAAAAAATAGAAGAATGAAAAACAAAAGCACATAGTCTTCTTATGTCATATAGTAAGCCTTGCAAGTTGGTAAACAAGGTTTAGACATGTTCAAACCAGACAAATCATGTATCTAGCCCCTAACCATAAACTCGGTCGATCTTATGAAGTCTAGCATGAAGAGAAGTCGTATTGGTTTCAAACATGAAAATTTCAAGAACCACCCAAAATCTTCAAATGGGCATATAACATTCAAAAAACTAGAAAAATGAAAAACCAAAGCACATATATAGCCTTCTTATGTCATATAGTAAGCATTCAAGTTGATAAACAAGCATGTCTAGACATATTCAAACCCGACAAATCATGTATCTACCCCCTAACCCTAAACTCTGCATGTCTTATGAAGTCAACCATGAAGAGAAGTGGTTTTTGGGTTTCAAACATTGAGATTTCAAGAACCCCCCAAAAGCTTCATTTTAGAATGACTAGCTAGGAAGGATCCATGCTTACCTTTTCATTTTCATGTTATAGACTTGTTTAAATCTTGGTCAAACCTAGGTATTTGACCAAGATTCAAATGGGCATGCATAAAATTCAAAAAAAAAACAGAAAAATGAAAAACCAAAGCACATAGTCTTCTTATGTCATATAGTAAGAATTCAAGTTGATAAACAAGGTCTAGACATATTCAAACTAGACAAATCATGTATCTACCCCCTAAAGCCCTAATTTTGTCTTATGAAGTCAAGCATGAAGAGAAGTGTTTTTGGGTTTCAGACATGGAAATTTTGAAAACCTCCCAAAAACTTCATCTTAGAGTGACAAAGAAGGATCCAAGCTTACCTTTTCATTTTCATGTTTTAAGCTTGTTTAAATATTGGTCAAGCCTAGGATTTGACCAAGATTCAAATGGGCATAAAAATTCTGGAAAAATAAAAAAAAACCAAAGCACATAGTCTTCTTACGTCATATATATCTATAGTAAGCATATTCAAGTAGATAAACAAGGTATAGACATATTCAAAACAGACAAATCCTGTATCTACCCCCTAACCCTAAACTCGGTCTTATGATGCCTAGCATGAAGAGAAGTCGTTTTGGGTTTCAAACGTTTAAGCCAAAAGCCCCATTTCATATATTTCAAATTTGGTTCAAATTTGAAAGACATACAAGTTATAGCACACATAGTGCATACATGTTCACACATTCTGCACTAGATGCTAATTAACCCTATAGTTTGAGGCCATTTGGATGAGGTCGAAAAAAATCTTGGATTAGAAATGGGGTTGTTCGAACCCCGTAGTTGGATTTTTTATGAACTTGATCTGTAGTACTGGGCAAAACCCTAGTTTAACGTATTTAATTATAGATTCGTAGGTTGATTTTTCTACCTTTTTATTATTATTACTATGCAGCACATGGGTGTTTGCCCGTCGAGTGAAACTCGGAGGAAGAGGGATCACTCGGAAGGAGAGAAGAAGGGAGAGAATTATGGTGTCTCCCCTTTTTCGGGTGATGATGTTGACTTTTGTGCAGGGTTTGTCAGTGAGCAGGAGGTGCGAGCGAGCGAGCGAGCGAGTCGAGCGAGGCCGAGAATGAGAGAGATTTGTTTTTTTTGTGAGAGGGACAACCGAAGGATCCAGAAGGACCCACAGATTTCCAAAACGCATCCTGATGCGTCTTCTCTTGACAAAGAAGATGGCTTGGAGTTTGCGTACCTACTGCACTTGACTTGTGCTCACTGAAGTGTGGGACCTCACGCATGGGCGCCACACGTAAGTGACAGACCTGTTGGCAATGTTGGTGTAAAAACACGGTTGATTATTATAGTGCATTAGAACAAAGTTTCCTATGGATTCAACGGCAGGAAATCCAAGTTAACTCATTTACATGACATTATTTTTTCCATGAAGCAAAGTTAACACATCTATCAATTGGTACATTTTGGAGTGACTAAGAAGGATCCATGCTTATTCGTTTTCACGTGTTAAATTTGTTTAAATCTTGCTCAAACCTAGGATTTCACCAAGATTGAAATGGGCATGAAAATTCAAAAAAAAATGAAATACCAATGCACATAGTCTTCTTCTGTCATATAGTAAGCATTCAAGATGATAAACAAGGTCTAGACATATTCAAACCAGGCAAATCATGTATCTACTCCCTAACGACCCTAAACTCCGTCTTATGAAGTAAGGCATGAAGAGAAGTGGTTTTGGGTTTCAAACATGCAAATTTCAAAAACCTCCCAAAAGCTTCATTTTAGAGTGACTAAGAAGGATCGAGGCTTACCTTTTCATTTTCATGTTTTAAACTTGTTTAAATCTTGGTCAAACCTAGCTAGTATTTGACCAAGATTCAAATGGGCATGCATAAAATTCAAAAAAAATCAGAAAAATGAAAAACCAAAGCACATAGCCTTCTTATGTCATATAGTAAGAATTCAAGTTGATAAACAAGGTCTAGACGTATTCAAACTAGACAAATCATGTATCTACCCCTAACCCCTAAACTCTGTCTTATGAAGTCAATTAAGCATGAAGAGAAGTGGTTTTGGGTTTCAAACATGGAAATTTCAAAAACCTCCCAAAAGCTTCATTTTAGAGTGACTAAGAAGGATCCATGCTTACCTTTTAATTTTCAGATTTTAAACTTGTTTAAATCTTTGTGAAACCTAGGATTTGACCAAGATTCAAATGGGCATAAAAATTCAGGAAAAAACCAAAAGAATGATAAACCAAAGCACATAGCATTCTTATGTCATATAGTAAGCATTCAAGTTGATAAATAAGGTCTAGACATATTCAAACTAGAAAATCATGTATATATCTGCCCCTAACCTAAACTCTGTCTTATATATGAAGCAATCATGAAGAGAAGTGGTTTTGGGTTTCAAACATGAAAATTTCAAGAACATCCCAAAAGTCGCTTCATTTTAGAGTGACTAAGAAGGATCCAGGCTTACCTTTTCGTTTTCATATTTATACTTGTTTAAATCCAGGTCAAACATAGGATTTGACCAAGATTCAAATGGGCATAAAATAAAAAAAAAGAAAATGAAAAACAAAAGCACATAGTCTTCTTATGTCATATAGTAAGCCTTGCAAGTTGGTAAACAAGGTTTAGACATGTTCAAACCAGACAAATCATGTATCTAGCCCCTAACCATAAACTCGGTCGATCTTATGAAGTCTAGCATGAAGAGAAGTCGTATTGGTTTCAAACATGAAAATTTCAAGAACCACCCAAAATCTTCAAATGGGCATATAACATTCAAAAAACTAGAAAAATGAAAAACCAAAGCACATATATAGCCTTCTTATGTCATATAGTAAGCATTCAAGTTGATAAACAAGCATGTCTAGACATATTCAAACCCGACAAATCATGTATCTACCCCTAACCCTAAACTCTGCATGTCTTATGAAGTCAACCATGAAGAGAAGTGGTTTTTGGTTTCAAACATTGAGATTTCAAGAACCCCCAAAAGCTTCATTTTAGAATGACTAGCTAGGAAGGATCCAGGCTTACCTTTTCATTTTCATGTTATAGACTTGTTTAAATCTTGGTCAAACCTAGGATTTGACCAAGATTCAAATGGCATGCAGAAAATTCAAAAAAAAACAGAAAAATGAAAAACCAAAGCACATAGCTTTCTTATGTCATATAGTAAGAATTCAAGTTGATAAACAAGGTCTAGACATATTCAAACTAGACAAATCATGTATCTACCCCCTAAAGCCCTAAACTAGCTTTGTCTTATGAAGTCAAGCATGAAGAGAAGTGTTTTTGGGTTTCAGACATGGAAATTTTGAAAACCTCCCAAAAACTTCATCTTAGAGTGACAAAGAAGGATCCAAGCTTACCTTTTCATTTTCATGTTTTAAGCTTGTTTAAATATTGGTCAAGCCTAGGATTTGACCAAGATTCAAATGGGCATAAAAATTCTGGAAAAATAAAAAAAAAACCAAAGCACATAGTCTTCTTACGTCATATATATCTATAGTAAGCATATTCAAGTAGATAAACAAGGTATAGACATATTCAAAACAGACAAATCATGTATCTACCCCCTAACCCTAAACTCGGTCTTATGATGCCTAGCATGAAGAGAAGTCGTTTTGGGTTTCAAACGTTTAAGCCAAAAGCCCCATTTCATATATTTCAAATTTGGTTCAAATTTGAAAGACATACAAGTTATAGCACACATAGTGCATACATGTTCACACATTCTGCACTAGATGCTAATTAACCCTATAGTTTGAGGCCATTTGGATGAGGTCGAAAAAAATCTTGGATTAGAAATGGGGTTGTTCGAACCCCGTAGTTGGATTTTTTATGAACTTGATCTGTAGTACTGGGCAAAACCCTAGTTTAACGTATTTAATTATAGATTCGTAGGTTGATTTTTCTACCTTTTTATTATTATTACTATGCAGCACATGTGTGTTTGCCCGTCGAGTGAAACTCGGAGGAAGAGGGATCACTCGGAAGGAGAGAAGAAGGGAGAGAATTATGGTGTCTCCCCTTTTTCGGGTGATGATGTTGACTTTTGTGCAGGGTTTGTCAGTGAGCAGGAGGTGCGAGCGAGCGAGCGAGCGAGCGAGTCGAGCGAGGCCGAGAATGAGAGAGATTTGTTTTTTTTTGAGAGGGACAACCGAAGGATCCAGAAGGACCCACAGATTTCCAAAACGCATCCTGATGCGTCTTCTCTTGACAAAGAAGATGGCTTGGAGTTTGCGTACCTACTGCACTTGACTTGTGCTCACTGAAGTGTGGGACCTCACGCATGGGCGCCACACGTAAGTGACAGACCTGTTGGCAATGTTGGTGTAAAAACACGGTTGATTATTATAGTGCATTAGAACAAAGTTTCCTATGGATTCAACGGCAGGAAATCCAAGTTAACTCATTTACATGACATTATTTTTTCCATGAAGCAAAGTTAACACATCTATCAATTGGTACATTTTGGAGTGACTAAGAAGGATCCATGCTTATTCGTTTTCACGTGTTAAATTTGTTTAAATCTTGCTCAAACCTAGGATTTCACCAAGATTGAAATGGGCATGAAAATTCAAAAAAATGAAATACCAATGCACATAGTCTTCTTCTGTCATATAGTAAGCATTCAAGATGATAAACAAGGTCTAGACATATTCAAACCAGGCAAATCATGTATCTACTCCCTAACGACCCTAAACTCCGTCTTATGAAGTAAGGCATGAAGAGAAGTGGTTTTGGGTTTCAAACATGCAAATTTCAAAAACCCCCAAAAGCTTCATTTTAGAGTGACTAAGAAGGATCGAGGCTTACCTTTTCATTTTCATGTTTTAAACTTGTTTAAATCTTGGTCAAACCTAGCTAGTATTTGACCAAGATTCAAATGGGCATGCATAAAATTCAAAAAAAAATAGAAAAATGAAAACCAAAGCACATAGCCTTCTTATGTCATATAGTAAGAATTCAAGTTGATAAACAAGGTCTAGACGTATTCAAACTAGACAAATCATGTATCTACCCCTAACACTCTAAACTCTGTCTTATGAAGTCAAGCATGAAGAGAAGTGGTTTTGGGTTTCAAACATGGAAATTTCAAAAACCTCCCAAAAGCTTCATTTTAGAGTGACTAAGAAGGATCCATGCTTACCTTTTAATTTTCAGATTTTAAACTTGTTTAAATCTTTGTGAAACCTAGGATTTGACCAAGATTCAAATGGGCATAAAAATTCAGGAAAAAACCAAAAGAATGATAAACCAAAGCACATAGCATTCTTATGTCATATAGTAAGCATTCAAGTTGATAAATAAGGTCTAGACATATTCAAACTAGAAAATCATGTATATATCTGCCCCTAACCCTAAACTCTGTCTTATATATGAAGCAATCATGAAGAGAAGTGGTTTTGGGTTTCAAACATGAAAATTTCAAGAACATCCCAAAAGTCGCTTCATTTTAGAGTGACTAAGAAGGATCCATTACCTTTTCGTTTTCATATTTTATACTTGTTTAAATCCAGGTCAAACATAGGATTTGACCAAGATTCAAATGGGCATAAAATAAAAAAATAGAAGAATGAAAAACAAAAGCACATAGTCTTCTTATGTCATATAGTAAGCCTTGCAAGTTGGTAAACAAGGTTTAGACATGTTCAAACCAGACAAATCATGTATCTAGCCCCTAACCATAAACTCGGTCGATCTTATGAAGTCTAGCATGAAGAGAAGTCGTATTGGTTTCAAACATGAAAATTTCAAGAACCACCCAAAATCTTCAAATGGGCATATAACATTCAAAAAACTAGAAAAATGAAAAACCAAAGCACATATATAGCCTTCTTATGTCATATAGTAAGCATTCAAGTTGATAAACAAGCATGTCTAGACATATTCAAACCCGACAAATCATGTATCTACCCCTAACCCTAAACTCTGCATGTCTTATGAAGTCAACCATGAAGAGAAGTGGTTTTGGTTTCAAACATTGAGATTTCAAGAACCCCCCAAAAGCTTCATTTTAGAATGACTAGCTAGGAAGGATCCAGGCTTACCTTTCATTTTCATGCTATAGACTTGTTTAAATCTTGGTCAAACCTAGCTAGTATTTGACCAAGATTCAAATGGGCATAAAAATTCAAAAAAAAAAAAATGAAAAACCAAAGCACATAGCCTTCTTATGTCATATAGTAAGAATTCAAGTTGATAAACAAGGTCTAGACATATTCAAACTAGACAAATCATGTATCTACCCCTAAAGCCCTAAACTAGCTTTGTCTTATGAAGTCAAGCATGAAGAGAAGTGTTTTTGGGTTTCAGACATGGAAATTTTGAAAACCTCCCAAAAACTTCATCTTAGAGTGACAAAGAAGGATCCAAGCTTACCTTTTCATTTTCATGTTTTAAGCTTGTTTAAATATTGGTCAAGCCTAGGATTTGACCAAGATTCAAATGGGCATAAAAATTCTGAAAAATAAAAAACCAAAGCACATAGTCTTCTTACGTCATATATATCTATAGTAAGCATATTCAAGTAGATAAACAAGGTATAGACATATTCAAAACAGACAAATCCTGATCTACCCCCAACCCTAAACTGGTCTTATGATGCCAGCATGAAGAGAAGCCGTTCAAACGTTTAAGCCAAAAGCCCCATTTCATATATTTCAAATTTGGTTCAAAGACATACAAGTTATAGCACACATAGTGCATACATGTTCACACATTCTGCACTAGATGCTAATTAACCCTATAGTTTGAGGCCATTTGGATGAGGTCGAAAAAATCTTTGATTAGAAATGGGGTTGTTCGAACCCCGTAGTTGGATTTTTTATGAACTTGATCTGTAGTACTGGGCAAAACCCTAGTTTAACGTATTTAATTATAGATTCGTAGGTTGATTTTTCTACCTTTTTATTATTATTACTATGCAGCACATGTGTGTTTGCCCGTCGAGTGAAACTCGGAGGAAGAGATCACTCGGAAGGAGAGAAGAAGGGAGAGAATTATGGTGTCTCCCCTTTTTCGGGTGATGATGTTGACTTTTGTGCAGGGTTTGTCAGTGAGCAGGAGGTGCGAGCGAGCGAGCGAGCGAGCGAGCGAGTCGAGCGAGGCCGAGAATGAGAGAGATTTGTTTTTTTTTTGTGAGAGGGACAACCGAAGGATCCAGAAGGACCCACAGATTTCCAAAACGCATCCTGATGCGTCTTCTCTTGACAAAGAAGATGGCTTGGAGTTTGCGTACCTACTGCACTTGACTTGTGCTCACTGAAGTGTGGGACCTCACGCATGGGCGCCACACGTAAGTGACAGACCTGTTGGCAATGTTGGTGTAAAAACTCGGTTGATTATTATAGTGCATTAGAACAAAGTTTCCTATGGATTCAACGGCAGGAAATCCAAGTTAACTCATTTACATGACATTATTTTTTCCATGAAGCAAAGTTAACACATCTATCAATTGGTACATTTTGGAGTGACTAAGAAGGATCCATGCTTATTCGTTTTCACGTGTTAAATTTGTTTAAATCTTGCTCAAACCTAGGATTTCACCAAGATTGAAATGGGCATGAAAATTCAAAAAAAAATGAAATACCAATGCACATAGTCTTCTTCTGTCATATATAGTAAGCATTCAAGATGATAAACAAGGTCTAGACATATTCAAACCAGGCAAATCATGTATCTACTCCCTAACGACCCTAAACTCCGTCTTATGAAGTAAGGCATGAAGAGAAGTGGTTTTGGGTTTCAAACATGCAAATTTCAAAAACCCCCCAAAAGCTTCATTTTAGAGTGACTAAGAAGGATCGAGGCTTACCTTTTCATTTTCATGTTTTAAACTTGTTTAAATCTTGGTCAAACCTAGCTAGTATTTGACCAAGATTCAAATGGGCATAAAATTCAAAAAAACAGAAAAATGAAAAACCAAAGCACATAGCCTTCTTATGTCATATAGTAAGAATTCAAGTTGATAAACAAGGTCTAGATATTCAAACCAGACAAATCATGTATCTACCCCTAACACTCTAAACTCTGTCTTATGAAGTCAATTAAGCATGAAGAGAAGTGGTTTTGTCAAACATGGAAATTTCAAAACCTCCCAAAAGCTTCATTTTAGAGTGACTAAGAAGGATGCTTACCTTTTAATTTTCAGATTTTAAACTTGTTTAAATCTTTGTGAAACCTAGGATTTGACCAAGATTCAAATGGGCAAAAAAAAAAAAACCAAAAGAATGATAAACCAAAGCACATAGCATTCTTATGTCATATAGTAAGCATTCAAGTTGATAAATAAGGTCTAGACATATTCAAACTAGAAAATCATGTATATATCTGCCCCTAACCCTAAACTCTGTCTTATATATGAAGCAATCATGAAGAGAAGTGGTTTTGGTTTCAAACATGAAAATTTCAAGAACATCCCAAAAGTCGCTTCATTTTAGAGTGACTAAGAAGGATCCAGTTATCTTTTCGTTTTCATATTTTATACTTGTTTAAATCCAGGTCAAACATAGGATTTGACCAAGATTCAAATGGGCATAAAATAAAAAAATTGAAAAACAAAAGCACATAGTCTTCTTATGTCATATAGTAAGCCTTCAAGTTGGTAAACAAGGTTTAGACATGTTCAAACCAGACAAATCATGTATCTAGCCCCTAACCATAAACTCGGTCGATCTTATGAAGTCTAGCATGAAGAGAAGTCGTATTGGTTTCAAACATGAAAATTTCAAGAACCACCCAAAATCTTCAAATGGGCATATAACATTCAAAAAACTAGAAAAATGAAAAACCAAAGCACATATATAGCCTTCTTCATATAGTAAGCATTCAAGTTGATAAACAAGCATGTCTAGACATATTCAAACCCGACAAATCATGTATCTACCCCTAACCCTAAACTCTGCATGTCTTATGAAGTCAACCATGAAGAGAAGTGGTTTTTGGTTTCAAACATTGAGATTTCAAGAACCCCCCAAAAGCTTCATTTTAGAATGACTAAGAAGGATCCAGGCTTACCTTTTCATTTTCATGTTATAGACTTGTTTAAATCTTGGTCAAACCTAGGATTTGACCAAGATTCAAATGGGCATGCATAAACATTCAAAAAAAATCAGAAAAATGAAAAACCAAAGCACATAGCCTTCTTATGTCATATAGTAAGAATTCAAGTTGATAAACAAGGTCTAGACATATTCAAACTAGACAAATCATGTATCTACCCCTAAAGCCCTAAACTAGCTTTGTCTTATGAAGTCAAGCATGAAGAGAAGTGTTTTTGGGTTTCAGACATGGAAATTTTGAAAACCTCCCAAAAACTTCATCTTAGAGTGACAAAGAAGGATCCAAGCTTACCTTTTCATTTTCATGTTTTAAGCTTGTTTAAATATTGGTCAAGCCTAGGATTTGACCAAGATTCAAATGGGCATAAAAATTCTGGAAAAATAAAAAAAAACCAAAGCACATAGTCTTCTTACGTCATATATATCTATAGTAAGCATATTCAAGTAGATAAACAAGGTATAGACATATTCAAAACAGACAAATCCTGTATCTACCCCCTAACCCTAAACTCGGTCTTATGATGCCTAGCATGAAGAGAAGTCGTTTTGGGTTTCAAACGTTTAAGCCAAAAGCCCCATTTCATATATTTCAAATTTGGTTCAAATTTGAAAGACATACAAGTTATAGCACACATAGTGCATACATGTTCACACATTCTGCACTAGATGCTAATTAACCCTATAGTTTGAGGCCATTTGGATGAGGTCGAAAAAAATCTTGGATTAGAAATGGGGTTGTTCGAACCCCGTAGTTGGATTTTTTATGAACTTGATCTGTAGTACTGGGCAAAACCCTAGTTTAACGTATTTAATTATAGATTCGTAGGTTGATTTTTCTACCTTTTTATTATTATTACTATGCAGCACATGTGTGTTTGCCCGTCGAGTGAAACTCGGAGGAAGAGGGATCACTCGGAAGGAGAGAAGAAGGGAGAGAATTATGGTGTCTCCCCTTTTTCGGGTGATGATGTTGACTTTTGTGCAGGGTTTGTCAGTGAGCAGGAGGTGCGAGCGAGCGAGCGAGCGAGCGAGGCCGAGAATGAGAGAGATTTGTTTTTTTTGTGAGAGGGACAACCGAAGGATCCAGAAGGACCCACAGATTTCCAAAACGCATCCTGATGCGTCTTCTCTTGACAAAGAAGATGGCTTGGAGTTTGCGTACCTACTGCACTTGACTTGTGCTCACTGAAGTGTGGGACCTCACGCATGGGCGCCACACGTAAGTGACAGACCTGTTGGCAATGTTGGTGTAAAAACACGGTTGATTATTATAGTGCATTAGAACAAAGTTTCCTATGGATTCAACGGCAGGAAATCCAAGTTAACTCATTTACATGACATTATTTTTTCCATGAAGCAAAGTTAACACATCTATCAATTGGTACATTTTGGAGTGACTAAGAAGGATCCATGCTTATTCGTTTTCACGTGTTAAATTTGTTTAAATCTTGCTCAAACCTAGGATTTCACCAAGATTGAAATGGGCATGAAAATTCAAAAAAAAATGAAATACCAATGCACATAGTCTTCTTCTGTCATATAGTAAGCATTCAAGATGATAAACAAGGTCTAGACATATTCAAACCAGGCAAATCATGTATCTACTCCCTAACGACCCTAAACTCCGTCTTATGAAGTAAGGCATGAAGAGAAGTGGTTTTGGGTTTCAAACATGCAAATTTCAAAAACCCCCAAAAGCTTCATTTTAGAGTGACTAAGAAGGATCGAGGCTTACCTTTTCATTTTCATGTTTTAAACTTGTTTAAATCTTGGTCAAACCTAGCTAGTATTTGACCAAGATTCAAATGGGCATGCATAAAATTCAAAAAAAAGAAAAATGAAAAACCAAAGCACATAGCCTTCTTATGTCATATAGTAAGAATTCAAGTTGATAAACAAGGTCTAGACGTATTCAAACTAGACAAATCATGTATCTACCCCTAACACTCTAAACTCTGTCTTATGAAGTCAATTAAGCATGAAGAGAAGTGGTTTTGGGTTTCAAACATGGAAATTTCAAAAACCTCCCAAAAGCTTCATTTTAGAGTGACTAAGAAGGATCCCTGCTTACCTTTAATTTTCAGATTTTAAACTTGTTTAAATCTGTGTGAAACCAAGGATTTGACCAAGATTCAAATGGGCAAAACCAAAAGAATGATAAACCAAAGCACATTTATGTCATATAGTAAGCATTCAAGTTGATAAATAAGGTCTAGACATATTCAAACTAGAAAATCATGTATATATCTGCCCCTAACCCTAAACTCTGTCTTATATATGAAGCAATCATGAAGAGAAGTGGTTTTGGGTTTCAAACATGAAAATTTCAAGAACATCCCAAAAGTCGCTTCATTTTAGAGTGACTAAGAAGGATCCAGGCTTACCTTTTCGTTTTCATATTTTATACTTGTTTAAATCCAGGTCAAACATAGGATTTGACCAAGATTCAAATGGGCATAAAATAAAAAAATAGAAGAATGAAAAACAAAAGCACATAGTCTTCTTATGTCATATAGTAAGCCTTGCAAGTTGGTAAACAAGGTTTAGACATGTTCAAACCAGACAAATCATGTATCTAGCCCCTAACCATAAACTCGGTCGATCTTATGAAGTCTAGCATGAAGAGAAGTCGTATTGGTTTCAAACATGAAAATTTCAAGAACCACCCAAAATCTTCAAATGGGCATATACATTCAAAAAACTAGAAAAATGAAAAACCAAAGCACATATATAGCCTTCTTATGTCATATAGTAAGCATTCAAGTTGATAAACAAGCATGTCTAGACATATTCAAACCCGACAAATCATGTATCTACCCCCTAACCCTAAACTCTGCATGTCTTATGAAGTCAACCATGAAGAGAAGTGGTTTTTGGGTTTCAAACATTGAGATTTCAAGAACCCCCCCCAAAAGCTTCATTTTAGAATGACTAGCTAGAAGGATCCATGCTTACCTTTTCACTTTCATGTTTTAAACTTGTTTAAATCTTGGTCAAACCTAGGATTTGACCAAGATTCAAATGGGCATATATAAACATTCAGAAAAAACAAAAACCAAAGCACATATATATATAGCCTTCTTATGTCATATATATATATAGTAAGCATTCAAGTTGATGAACAAGGTCTAGACATATTCAAAACAGAAAAGGCATGTATCTACCCCTAACCCTTAACTTTGTCTTATGAAGTCAAGCATGAAGAGAAGTGGTTTCGGGTTTCAAACATGGAAATTTCTAAAACTTCCCAAAAGCTTAATTTTAGAGTGACTAGGAAGGATCCAGGCTTACCTTTTCATTTTCATGTTTTAAGTTTGTTTAAATCCTAGTCCCAAGATTGAAATGAGCATAAAAATTCAGAAAAAATCAAAAAAAATGAAAACCCAAAGCACATAGCCTTCTTACGTCATATATATAGTAATTAACAATCAGGTTGATAAACAAGGTATAGACATATTCAAAACATACAAATCATGTACTCCGTATCTACCCCCAACCCTAAACTATGTTTTTGGGGGATTTCTTTGACGAAGTTATAACACCCCCACATTTCACATTGGAATTACTTTCAGTAAATCAGCATAAAGTCGTTTAAATGTGCGAAACTATCTTGAAAGTACTAAAACCGTAAAAGTTGGGAATTGGCACTAAAATATGGCGTAATTTATCTAAAAAATGTAGAGTTGCCAGTTTGACCCGTATCTTATATGTACACCATTCACAAAATAAACATATTTTGTCATCTAGAAAATGAAAAAAAAAATTTATACCGAAAAGTTGAAAAGTCTAGTCATTAACATTGTTGGGAATGGCAAGATGCACCACCATGCCCAATTTGGGCACATTGTAACAAACTGTGCCACAAATATGGCCATAACTATATCATTTGGCTTGCAAACCATGAATCTTCATACACGATAGTCCGCTTTGTGAAGACATTTTGTTTTTCACTACCCTATCACATGTTTCTTATTTTCCCTGTCAACTAACACATACAAGCACACTCCATGTAGAAGGGTTTCATTTTTCAGGTTTTCTTCAGTTTCATTTATTTATTTCAAAACCAGGTCAAAATGTTTTACATGATTATCCTGCAAAGGGGTTGAATATTTCAGTACTATCACTGGTTTCTATATATAGTAAGTAATATGTATATAAAAATTATTTATGGGGACTTGTAGGACCAAGTTATAACATATCTACAATTCAAATTTGAATTACTTTCAATAAATCAGCATAAAGTCATTTAAATGTGCGAAACTAGCTAGAAAGCACTAAAAACCGTAAATTTGGGATTTGTCATTAAAATATGGCGTAATTTATTTAAAAAATGTAGATGCGCCATTTTGACCCATATCTTTTCTACCCCATGCACAAAAAAACATATTTTATCATCTAGAAAATGAAAAACGATTTTTTATACCGAAAACTTGAAAAGTCTAGTCATCAACATTGTTAGAAATGGCAAGATGCACCACCATGCCCAATTAGGGAACACTATAACAAACAATGTTGTCCAGGGATAATCAAACTTGGTAATATGAACTATGAGATTGAACAAAACGTTATATTTGGTTTACCCTTTGAACCTCCTAACTTACCACAACATTGACTTCTTATTTTTATTTACAAATAGATATTTTAATATCCCATTGTTGTGCAATAATATATGTTTTTTATTATCTCAAATCAATTAGCATTTGATTTTAAAAAACTACCATAATAATTCATGAGAAAGCGTTGAACAAGTTTCAGAATGTAATTTTAGACTTGATAGTTGATATGACCAATAATAGACTTAAATTAAATTGGATTTCAAAGTTCAGATTTTATAAGCGAATATAGTTTCATGTTGCAGATTATGTATTAGCTTGAGGGGCACCCCTAGAATAAAGTAGGTCGGTCACTTACGTGTGGTCCCATGCGTGTAGGTCCCACACATCAGTGAGCACAAGTCACGTGCGGTAGGTAGGCAAACTCCCAGCAATCTTCTTTGTCAAGTAAAGACTCGTCGTCAAGACTCTCTCTCTCTCTCTCTCTCTCTCTCTCTCTCTCTCTCCTTTTAAAAAAATGAATATTAGACGGGCGCGTAGCCTGCACTGCAGGTCTACATAACTGAAACCCTGTGTGCCAGTCAACATCACTCACCGAAAAAAGTGAAGCATTTCTTTTCACCATAAATAACAGCGGCCCCGTGAGGCACTGCTCTCCCTTTCTCTTAATTTCTCCTTCCGTGTGATCCCTCTTCCACCTTTTATCCTTTGCACGATCGAAACTCCACTTATTGTTGTCATTGTTGCACAAAACACTCACTTAACCTGTTCTTTTGCACATATCACCAACTCATGTATTTGTTGCACAAAGGTCTAAATCTGTCGCTAAGCTACTTTACTCTAAATCTGATGACCGGGACCTAGAAGGTAGTGATATCCCTTGTGTAGTGTGTTTTTTAGAACTCTAAAAGAATATGAAAATATTTTAGCAATTGAAATAATATAAATTAACTAATATGGGATCGATAGTCATGAAATATATTTTCTACTATCCGGCCAATATCAAGTGTCATGAAATATATTCATTGTAAACTTAGTGATAATCACTCGAGTTTGATATGAATGGCCTAGCTAGCTATGGGCATCTCCCACTATATATGTTGTCCACACGACCAAGCAACAAGCATCCATGAGGAAAGTTTCTTATGGGTGACTTTCATCTCTGCCGCAAAACACGCGCCGAAATTGTTGGCGCGTCCCATTTTCAAGCTACCCCAAAACCTGCGGTTTGCCCGTCGGCCTATAAACATCGGTCCACAGAGGATATTTCCCTGTAGAGCACAATTCGAACACCACATCTTTCTCATGCTTCTACCAGGCACACTCCCACGACGACGGCCGTGCCCCACCGCCCCTCCTCACCATCACTGCCTTCTCACCGGCCACCGTAGTGACCGACCACGTTTTACCGGCTCCCTTGCTGCCTAGCAAGCCGGATTAGCTTCCTCGACGCCGACGTTCACCGCGCCATATCTCCTCCGGATCTGCTTCCCCGACTCTGTAGTCCACCTCACCGGAGATCGAGATGGGCAAAAAACGCGGCCCCAAAGTCGACCACCCCCAACCAAAGAGTAAATCCGCCCGGGCCTCAGACGAAGGTTGATGAATACTTTACATGTCCGCTTTTGTTATATGCATTTGATTTCTTACACTAGTTTTCGTTGCTTTCTTGCAATGCATTCTTGCTGATATTAGATCAGTGTAGATAGTTGTTTGCCGCGTAGCTATATGAGATCTTAACCTTACATCTGCTGATCGAGAGGAAGATCGAGGTTATGTCCGCTTTCGTTATGCATTTCTTTTCCGAGAATCACTTCTGTGTGATATGTTTTGGGGGTTTGAAGTATGCATTTTACAAAGGTTATGATAGCAGTCAAGCTAGCAGAGCAATTTGTTGATAGTATTAAACTGCCTGTATTTTTTTTATCTCGGAACTCTGCTGATCGTAACCTTACATCTGCTGATGGAGAGGCAGAGCTTATGTCCGCTTTCGTTACGCATTTCTTTTCCAAATATCACTTCTGTGCGGTACTTTTTTGGGGTTTGAACGTCCCAAATTAGTTGTCCCAAATTTTTTTAAATATGAATGTATCTAGACATGTTTTAGTGTCTTGATGCATCCATATTTTAACAAACTTGAGACAACTAATTTAGGACGGAGGATAGTACATTACTACCTCCACCCCAAACCTGAAGGCTTATTTATAAAAGTCAAACCAAGTAAAGTTTGACCAAACTTTCAGAACAATCTATCAAGAAATATAATATTTTGTAGATACCGTACGAAAATATATTCGTTATCTATTTAATGATATTAAATTTGTATTTTGCATGTTAATGATTTTTGATAAAAACTTCGGGATGGTGGTAGTACGTATTACAAAGGTTATGATAGCAGTCAAGCTAGGAGAGCAATTTATTGATAGTATTAAACTGCCTGTATTTTTTTCTATTTGCAACTCTGTGTGCGCCATGTGGAATTGCATGCTCTAGCCAGTTCATCCAATGAGGTTTTATCACTTAACACCAGAAGTTCAGGATTTTTTTATCACAGAACCACAACCCTAGAAATTTGTATCACAAAACACTAACATTTGGGGTAATTGTTTCGCAGAATACACGATCTCTGTTTGATAGCCCATTAGTGACCTCCGGCCACCGTCAGTTTAAGAGTGACCGCAGGAGAAAGACAATTAGACTTTATTTTGTGGTATTTGCTGTTAAACGCAAATACAAAGCTGTTTGTCAACACTAGTTGTTAAATCTTAAGTCCAGACAGTTCAAAATAAAATCTTATGTCCAGGGTAGTTGTATTGGTAAACATTATCAAAACCTTATGCTGGTACAGAATATATTACCCAAATCTCATGTTCTTGTGTGGTTATAATTTCTTGTGGATATTTGTCATATGGTAATTCATTTGTGTGTAGCATATGTAACAAGTGTGACTCATATTCTCATTTCCACAGAGTGTCTACAAAATTTCACACCAAAATTCATTTGTTTGTAGCAAACATGCTCACGTACTGTAAATTGGTGTCACGCTGTAGGGTCATGCTCTTGTCAAGCCGACTAATGACAAATAATGTGTTATGTGAAATAATTTCCCCAAATGTTGGTGTTTTGTGATTAAAAATCCCCAACTTGTGGTGCTAAGTGATAAAACCACTCATTCAATAGACCGAGCCTTAGGCATGTATCATTAGATATTTTTTTAGGAAGGCTGCAAATATTTATTTTGAATACTGCGTTGCTACTTGCTAGGATTTGAACTCAGGACCTTGTAGGTCTGATACCATTTCGAATTGCATGCTCTAGCAAGTTCATCCAATAGATCGATCTGTTGGAATTTGGAAGACCCTAGGCAATTATATTAAGCACACGCCATTCCATATGGTTAACCATTGGCATGAAAATGACACTTATATGTGTTTGAGTCTATATGTGGATTGCTTAGCCCTTTCCATCAGTTCGGACTTTTGGTTGCGTTGGCTACTGCATGAAGCTTGACATCATACTTATCCTAAAAATTGTTGCTGCTGCCCTTTGTTGCCCAACATAAATTATTTTTGAGCCATAATTTGTTTGCCCTTTCCATCAGTCCGGACTTCCGGTTGCGTTGGCTAGTGCATGAAGCTTGACAATATGAACATCAATTATTTTTGAGCCATAGTTTGTTTGTCATTACACCTTTTGAGCAGTCTCACTGCTACTATTAATTTGTTCTTATATGCACAGTTCCATGATAAATCTCATCTGCATTTCTCGCCAATGCATGTTAGGTCTTCCACTCGAGAATGAGTACGAAGAGCAACGGAGGCAAACTATTCTGCATAATAGCCGAGTTGCAGCCTCGTTGGGCCTAACACTACATCCTTCTACAAGGTCTAGTGCAAAAACGCCACCCACCTCCCTCACAAAGGATACGGAACATTCCTCTGATTCAGAATTTGATCCTGCTGATTGTGATGGCGAGCTGACTCAGGAAGATGCCCTGGTCGACTATCGTCTGCAACACAACAAGGTGAGTTTTCTCTGTCCTGTCATCGAATTATTTGTCCCAACTTCCATTTGTTGTATCCCAGTCCTACCAAATATGTTACCCATGCCATGTTCAATCTCATTACTACAATTTTTCCTGCTTAGTTAACGCCTCATATATGTTTTGGCATATGTTGCCTGACTGTTTTTCCATTCCATCTGCATATCATCATCATATAATATTGTACATTGAAATATCATTTATGTGTGACAGGCATCTGCAGATTCGGGAAAGAACTTTTCAAGAACGAATAGGAGGAAGAACACTCAACAGGAACCTCAGGCTGATACCGGAGGATGGGTGACAGTGCGTAATAAAAAAAGAGTTAAGCCTGATGCTCGTGCTGCTCCTCCTATTACAAGGTCTAACAAGAGACTGACACGAGGTGGCGAACAGGCCAAGAATGATAACAGTAAAAGGTCTCGTAAAAACCACAAACCATCGAATCAGACAGAAGTAGCCCCAGCATGTACCAGCCCACACATTCCACAACCACCAGTTGCCAATACTGATTCTCAGCAACAATTGCCAACAGAACCAGTTTCCACAGCAAATTCTAGCCAAGAATTGGCACCATCAGGAGTGGTGGTAGGTAATAATGGCCAAGGACACATGATGCTAGTCCCAGATGATACAGCCTCAAATGTCCAAACAGTGCTGCCACAACACCAGCAAACTGGTGATGATCTCCCTCCGACCCTTAGTCCTGCGAAAGACAACTCCTCTCCCGATGATGAGACCCACGCCAAAAAAGGTAATACTTTTTTCAAGACTTGTAGTTTAATGCTCCCTTATGTATCTATATACCATGATAGCTTGATGTAATGCTTAACTTGGTAGGTTCGCCACGATCAATAAAAACGAGGGGGCCAACGGTAGGAAAAAAACTTGCAGCTAAGATTTCCGGAATGGGTTCAAGATTTCGCATCACATCTATTGTAGGTGGCAGAAGGCCACTTCATCCGCATGAATCTTCATATCTTGTATCACAGGTTGGCCATTTTATCAGGAATGAACTTCCTACCTTCCCATTGTGGAAGCAGCACGTTGACACCCCTTCACAGTTCGAGAGTTTAGTGCATAATTTACACGTAAGTCATGCTTCTCCTGGTAATGATAAATTATTCCACATTGATCTGTCCCATTTCTTGTAGCTTACTGTTGTTTCTATGCTATATAACTCACCAATCATTCCACCGTTGTGAGCAGTTAAGGTTTGAATTCGATGAGGATAATGAGGATGTAAAGTTTGTCATCGCTTCCATATTCAAAGAATTGTTGCGCCAGCACCGCTATAAGCTTAAGGCGACATACTTCACTGGCCAGATTACTGCCAATGTTCGAACAAAGTCTCCTGCACCCTGTATGACTGACGAGCAGTGGGGAGATCTTGTCAAGCATTGGTCTGATCCAAAGAATGTGGTATGGCTTATGAGGACCGTGAAACCAGATTAAATTCCGAATACTTATTTTGCGCCAGTGTCTCACTAGTCTCCTTTTGCAGACGTTGTCTAAAAGGAACCAGGCTAACCGCTTGAAACAACGTTTACCAAGCCGTACAGGATCTCGTCACTTGGTTGGGCATCTCTGGCAAAAAGTAATGCCCCGCTGGTCTGTACTGCTACATATGTTACTCGTAAATTGTGTAGAACTCCGTGTGCATGTTATATTTCCATCCTCCATTTCAACCACGTTATTTGATCTCCATATGATTGTACAAAAATGCAGAAAGTAGATCATGCAAACAACATGCAACCAGACAAAGAGATGACTCTGGCAGAGCAGTTCGAGGCATGCCAGAAGAACAAACATAATGTGATAGGAGAACTTGCAGAAAGTGTTATTGTAAGTCTTCTTTATGATTTAAATTTTTTAACTACACACTTGCCAATTTGTAGGAGCAATATGTCAATATGATCTTGTAGGCGTTTTTGTGAAAATGCATTTGATGTGTAATCAGGCATACCAACTTGTAGGATTAGAAGTAGTTCATACACATTAAATCTACCGTCTGCATGTTTCTCTGTAATAACTTTTATTTTTACACGACTCAAAACTTTTCAGGCAAATATGAAATTGGAGATGGCAAAACCCGGGAAAGATGGTATGGAAAAAACTCTAGAAGAATGTATGGAGACATTTACCATGGTACTTAAAAATAAAGATATCACCAAAAACACTTTCCTGCGAAATGCTGGGTTTTTGCAGTCCAAGTCCAAGTCCAAGTCCAAGTCTTTCTCTGCACAAGTTCTGGAGGAACAAATCCAAATAGAACGAGCTGCAGCAGATGTGTTAAGAAACCAAGTTGACATGTTGAGATCGAGATCAGAAGCATGTGATGCCCTACTGCAGGAGGCCAATCAAGTTTGTTATAATCTCTCAAAAGACTAATAAAATGCCATAGATAATTGGAGATGAAAACACTGACATTGACATGTGAGTACCTTGGTATTGTGAAATGTTTACTGAGACTGAGGCACTGTTCCTATTTTGTTGGTGGATGCATTTATCTACGGCTGGGATCAACTTGGTAGTTGTTCCTGTGGATGTTTTAGAAATTGGTTGCCTAGCCTTTTCAATCCGTTCGAACTTAAATGGTATTAGAGCCAAGGTCTCGAGTTTGAATTGTTGACGGTGTGGTTCAATTCATCCTTAAATTGTTGGTGCCCCATTGGCCCTTGTAAAGCTTCATGTGCCTACCTCCGAATCCAGTGTTGAATTTCTCTTGTCACACACGAGGATGGCTGTTAATGTGTATATAAGTGGGTTGCATAGCCCCTTTTATATAAGGTTGCAAGTTTCCTTTTTGTGTTGTGCCTTTGGGATTCAGCCTGCACTTCTGACTTTTGGTTGCGTTGGCTACTGCATAAGTTTAATATAGTTCCATGTGGTTTTTGTTGAGTTCTATAATAAGTGGATTGCCTAGCCCTTTCCATCATTTCGGACCTGTGGTGTGCTATTCTGTTTTCCACGTATTAGACCTCCTCTTCTTAACAAGACTCCATGAGTAGGAGGCACTATGATTTTTTTTTGCGCATGAAATTACTCAATTAGATAGCTTAATCCCATTTGTTGACTCTCTGTTGATCAGCCACTTGAGGGTAAAACTGAGTATATTGCACTAGCCAGTATTTTTTTTATGAGGTAATGCACTAGCCAGTATTAGTACTCGAGGGGAAAACTGAGTGCAGATATTTTTCCAGTGTAAGGCTAACTGAGTACACGTAACGGTGCAGACGTGCAGTACCACGGACGCGTGTCGCGGTGCACAGCGGTTAGGCGGTGCGCGTGTTGAGACCAAACGTCTAGCTTTTTTGAGAAACTGCCGAGACCAACCGTCACGTTGCCAGAGCCCCCTCTCTCCCTCCCTCTGCACACAGTCTCATTCTCACTCACGCACGCAACCACGCCTCTCACGTCCCATCAACTTCTCCAAATCGAAGGAAAAAACACCAACCGCCCACGCGCGCTCCCTGCCGGCGATGGACAAGAAGAATGCGCCGGCGGCCGTCGCCTCCGTGAACTGGGCCTCTCTCTCGGCTGATGGACCACTTCACAAGATCGGCGAATGCTTACTGGCGAACGAGCAGTACGCTGACACCTACTCTGCTATGAGGCAAGTCTGTAGAAATTGGCGCTCAGGTTTACCTGAGCCCGACGTGCACCTGCACGAATGGATCATGCTAGACCACGGCCTTCCACGCGCTGCTGATTTCACCTTCCTCCACCTCCGCACATCCCGCTACGTCACCATCGATCTAACGGAAGTTCATGCAAGGTTCAAATTCCTCCATATCTATAGAGTTAATCTATTTTTATTTTCAATCGTAAACATCTTAGTGCTGAATGTTATCTTCATCAATATATTTTAGATACTACTTTGTCGGCTTTTGCCGTGGCGTCATCGTGCTTGCCCAGAAGAACCAGCCGCACAAGATACGGCTTCTGAACCCACTCACAAAGACATTGAATACTATGTTTGAGGCGCATATGCCAAACGTTATTCTGAAGTCAGTCGCTGTGATGAAGTCCCCGACTATGGTCTTCGTTTCCAAAGATTACCCGGCGGAAATTGCTTGGGTCGATGAGAGCACTCCAACTAAGGGTATAGATGAAGATTGGGGAGAAGGAAGATTTTCGATCGAGCACCATTGTCTGCGTTGCATTACCCCGTTCAATGGTGAATTGTATGCAATAGCTGTGAACAATTTTGAGTTCGGAAAATTAGTGTGCACCAACAATGTCCAGTTGGAGCAGCGTGCGAGCACTGTCAAAATGGATACACTATTTTCATTTCCAGAACTTGGAAATAACAAGTTCTACCTTGTGGAGTCGGATGGTGCTCTGCTGCTTGTGTTGTTGGACAACAAGCATTTGGAGGAAGGTCAACCATTGGTGTACCGTGTGGACACTGAGAGCCGCTCTCTCCATGCCGTCAATAACATTGGCAGTCGTGCCTTCTTCGTCCATTATATCCGGTGTATCTCCGTCGACACCAGAGTGCACCCGACACTTCGACCTGGCTGCATCTACTACACAGATTTTGGTTATATCAGAGAGTACTTTGATGATATAAAGGCCTGGGATGAGTGGCCAATACATGTGAATAGATTAGGAAACTACGGTATGAGAAATGAACAAAGGCCATACCGTTTGGAGGATGTATTGGCTGCACACTGCAGACGAAAGGAGTTCAATGAAAATTTCCTTCAATGGAGTGACGAAGAAATATATGCTGAATGAAGAACATATTCGTTCATCCTGGGGTATCCTAATCTTCATGTTGGCCATACATTGTGTCTTGTATTATTTTCAGATTAGTTTGTCGTGAACATTAACATTGTTATTGGCTGCTTTTGGCTCTTGTATGCAGTTTATGTAGTATTATATTAGTTTTCTGGATTTATTATGCTGCTGTGAATTTATCCTATACTAGCTTCTAGATTTGACTGATTTTGTTTGTAATGATGATGGCTTGATGTGGCTGCTGGCCTTAACTGCCGAAGCAGAGCAATTAGTACTTAACCAGGTGTACCGTCTTTATATTAGTATTATATTATATTACTTGACCATAGCCATATTCAAAATCAAATCTCAGTCGGGCGGCAAAATCTCCCGCCAATCTAGAAATATTTCAGGCGTGTTTTTGAATGGGATAAGAAGATAGAACACGATGATAGTAACCGATATTCAAGGTGATGATGATTTGATTTTGCACTCGGCCTTGAACAGAGGTACTAGTACGGTCTCACAATTTTTTATCATTATACTTGGACCTTAGCCAAATTCAAAATCTCATAGCGGCAAAACTTCCCGCCCACAAAATACAAAAAATTCACACGCTTTCAAATTCCCATTCTACCCTTGTGGAGATGACAGAAAGTCGGTTGGTGGGGGGGTCTGCCCGTCATTTTTTGGATCACCACCTCCCTAGCCCGGAAACCCTCCCAAAAAAATTCATTTCCCTCAGACCACCCACCGGAACTTCCCAAGTCCCTCTCTCTACCACCTCCACGACCACCGCACCGGAACATCCCCGCCGGACTTCCCTGGCCTACCCGAGCCCTCGCGATCCTCGTCATCCGGCTGCCTGCCGGAGCCGCTTCATCGACGCCGTCATCAACCGGACCGGATCATCCCCGCCGAACCTCGAAACCATATGCTCATCCAGCAGCCTACCGCAGTCGCTTCAGCTGCGGCATCGTCCACCGCATCGGATCTTGCTCACCGACACCGATGTGCATGAACCGAATCTGCTTCACCGGCGCCGTCCATGATCTAAACTCTTCTACTGTCGCTTTTCTATTGCTTGCCTGCAAGTTCTTGTTTAATCTTGGGGGAACCTGTTTGTGCTAACGACGCGCCGTTACGTCTTTGCAGATTAGATGAGTAACCATGAAGTGTAATGGCCGTCTCTCCAACCCCAAGTAGCACATGTAGCGTACTTCATCACCGGATCTATCAACCCCAGGAAGATCTGCTGTGACTCCCACAGAGTGCTTCTCCTAATGTAAGTCCCTTGTTTTAGCGCCATGTTCTGGGTTCAGATGCTTGTTTGTCTGAAGCTCTTTTAGTTCATTCCTAGCTATGACCGTAACACGTTGCTATTTTCTACTTCATTGCTAACTTTAAGCGATTGAACATTTTGGTTTGCATTCCCTGCTCTGTAGATGTAGCCATCATAACTTCTATCTTGCTCAGTCGTTGTTACAAAAATTATACTGTAGGTATTATAGTAACATCCTGCTATTATTTAGTTCATGGCCAATTTTAAGTAATTGCACATGTTGGTTCGCATTCCCTGCTCTATAGCTTTTGGCATCGTAACTTCTATATTTGGTTTACATTCCCTGCTCTGTAGATCTAGCCATCATAACTTTATCTTGCTCAGTCGTTGTTACAAAAATTATGGCCTGCTACTATGTTGTTTGTGCCAATTTTTTACTCCATGAACATGTTGGCTTGCATTCCCTGTACTACAGGTGATGCCATTGTTTTGTATCTAGTTCATTGTAAGCTAACAAAGTAAGGACTTAGTTTGGCATGCTATCACTCTGCTATCTAGCCTGTAGTACAAATAAACTTGTCATACTACTAGATAATAATTTTGCGTGCCATCTTGTTCTTCAAAAGCTGCATTATTGACTTGTTTCTCTGACTTGGCATGACGCTCACATATGGAAAGCTGAACATATTGGTTTGCATTCCCTCTTATACAAGTTCACAGGTGATCCCACTATATTCTGTATCTGGTCCATCCTAAGCTCCAGCATTAACTATCCTCCATGTGTTGCTCATTACAAGTTTATATCCCGAAACATCTTGATTTGCATCCCCTTCACTATAAGTTCAGGAGTATTATTTAGTTCACGGCCAAAATGAAGTAATTGCACTTGGCACATGTTGGTTCACATTCCCTCCTCTTTAGCTTTTGCCATCGTAACTTCTATTTTTGGTTTACATTCCCTGCTCTGTAGATGTAGCCATCATAACTTCATCTTGCTCAGTCGTTGTTACAAAATTTATAGCCTGCTACTATGTTGTTCATGCCAATTTTGTACTCCCTGAACATGTTGGTTTGCATGGGACTCGACAGTAGTAAGTCTGCTGTTTCATTCTAACATGCTCTGTTATATTGGCTGTTGGTATGCGGCATGCACTCTTTGTTTGCTTATTGTGCGCATTACAATGATCTTGTTATAACGACGAAATGATGAGTTCCAAATTCTTTGCCAAACAATATTGTAGTGTCTTTGCCTTTCCATTGTTGCTGTCTTAACTTGTAATGTCTTTGTTTCAGATATAGGTGCTGCATGGACAACTTAAAAGATTGCCGGATCGCTTCATTGTATTGCTAGGTTTAATTACCATTCAATTTCTCTGGGTTCTGTAATATTTTTTTCAATGCCTTGCAGCTGATGTAATATTTAGTTAGTTTTTATAGTTCTTTCGCGCATTTTTTCTTTGGTGCTTGTGGTAAGTGAGGCTATCCGACAGAAATCAATGCTGCGTAAATATTCTCAGTATCTAAATCACGAATTCCCATCCCTTAAACGGCCCAATTAAGCGAAATCACATATGTGCCTGCCCGCAAAATCCTAAAGCGCATATTATGCCGGCATATAAACAGGAACTAAACGGGCTGGCCCACTTACTTCTTGGGCCAGCCCATTTGATTTACGGTGGACCCCACACACTAATTGGGCTGGCCCACTTGCTTTAAGGTGGACCCCACCAACTACTGGGCCGCCCACTAATTAGTTGGGCCAGCCCATTTGCTTTTTTGTGGACCCCACATAATAAATGGGCCGCTTTAAGAGGAAAGTGGGACCCACCTGTGTTTTGGCCCGGCCCACTATCTTGTTGGGCCCCACTTGCTATATGGTGGACCCCACATACTAGTTGGGCTGAAAGTTGGGACCACATGTGTTTTTGGCCCGTCTTGTTGGGCCGGCCCACTTTCATATGGTGGACCCCACACACCAAATGGGCCTTCTTTAATAGGATGGCACCCACTTGTGTTTTGGCCCGCCCACTATCTTGTTGCCGGCCCACTTTACATGGTGGACCCCACATATAAATGGGTCATTACAGGAATGTGGGACCCATGTGTTTTTGGCCCGGCCCATCTATCTTGTGGGCCAGCCCACTTGCTATATTGTGGACCCCACATACTAAATGGGCCGGCCCTTTAACAGAAGGTGGGTCACCTGTGTTTTTGGCCCGGCCCACTATTGTTGGGCCGGCCCACTTGCTATGGTGGACCCCACGCACTAAATGGGCCGGCCCTTAACAAGAAATGACCCACGGGCGCTTTCCCGAACTAGCTTGCCGGTCACTTGCTATAATGGTGGGACCCCACACACTAAATGGGCCGCCAATCAGCAAAGGGACCCATCTGTTTTGGCCCCCATTTGCTTCTTGGGCACCCATGTCGTAAATTCCCACATGTTAAATGGGCCGGCCCATTTAACTTTTGACCAGCCAACATTAGAGGTTAGGCCCGGCCCACGTAACTAATGGACCAGCCCAGCTATATAGTTGACCGGTCAAACTATGTCATCTGGCCCGGCCCGCTTAAGACGTGGCAGGCCTCGTGTGGGCCTACCATCTACCACGGGGTTTCAGCCGGTTAACGCCGTTAACTGGCAGTTAACGGCGTCTGCCACGTGTCAGTTTGCATGACGTCAGCAGTCAACGGGCTCCCGGAAACACTTCCGCAACGGTCCGATTTTCCGTGGCGGAAGGGCGCCCAAGCGCGACGGACCGAAAAAATCGTCGTTGGACTTTGCCTGACGCAGTTTCACAACGGAACCCATATCGTCGGGTTAGGCCCATAGGCGACGAAAAATACCCCTTAGCGGACGATTTTGAGACGTTGTCTATCAACTTTTCTTGTGTGTGGTGGTGGGGTGGAGAACTCCAACAGGGCTTCGCCATGCGCCGCAGAGTTGTGGTGGAGGAGGAGGTGGCTAGGGTTTGGGGAGGGGGTGGCGCCTCCAAGGGGTGGTGCGGCTAACTTGTGGTCTTGGGGTTGGCCGGCCCCCTCCCTCCTTATATAGGTGGAAGCCCCAAGAGTTGTAGTCCAAGTCTTCGAATAAGACCCCAACAACAAAACCTCCCAAAAGTGGGAAACCTACTCAAGATGGGAGTCCTACTCAAGGTGGGACTCCCACCTTTCCTTTAGGTGGTGGCCGGCCACCCTTGGTGGAGTCCACCTGGGACTCCCCCCAGGGTTTGGCTAGTTTGCATGTGGAGTCCCTCCGGGACTCCACCTTATAGTGCCTTTCTTCCGGATTTTCAGAACCTTCTAGAACCTTCCATAAATGCACCGGATCATTTCCAAACTTGGAATATGACTTCCTATATATGAATCTTATTCTCCGGACCATTTCGAACTCCTCGTGATGTCCTGGATCCCATTCGAGACTCCGAACAAAACTTCGAACTCCATTCCATATTCCATATCTACTCAAACGACATCAAACCTTATGTGTCACCCTACGGTTCGCGAACTATGCAGACATGGTTGAGACTTCTCTCCACCAATAACCAATAGCGGGATCTATAGATCCATAATGGTTCCCACATATTCAACGATGACTTAGTGATCGATTGAACCATTTACATACGATACCATTCCCTTTGTCACGCAATATTTTACTTGTCCGAGGTTTGATCATCGGTATCACGATACCTTGTTCAACCTCGTCTCCTGACAAGTACTCTTTACTCGTACCGTGGTATGTGGTCTCTTATGAACCATTCATATGCTTGCAAGCCAATTAGACGACATTCCACCGAGAGGGCCCAGAGTATATCTATCCGTCATCGGGATGGACAAATCCCACTGTTGATCCATATGCCTCAAGCTCATACTTTCCGGATACCTAATCCCACCTTTATAACCACCCATTATAAAGTGGCGTTTGATGTAATCAAAGTACCCTTCCGGCATAAGTGATTTATATGATCTCATGGTCGAAGGACTAGGTAACTATGTATCGAAAGCTTATAGCAAATGAACTTAATGACGCGATCTTATGCTACGCTTAATTGGGTGTGTCCATTACATCATTCACATAATGACATAACCTTGTTATTAATAACATCCAATGTTCATGATCATGAAACGATGATCATCTATTAATCAACAAGCTAGTTATACAAGAGGCTTACTAGGGACTTCTTGTTGTTTACATAACACACATGTATCAATGTTTCTGTTAATACAATTATAGCATGGTATATAAACATTTATCATAAACACAAAGATATATAATAACCAATTTATTATTGCCTTGGGCATATCTCCACCACCGACATGCTACAAGAGCTTCATGCTAGATCCCTGACCTCTCCTGTAGATCCAAGTATCCTTTGTCTTTTCAAGTTTCATCTCTGGGCGAGCCCCAAGTTTAGATTCCACAGTTGCGCTTACTCGGACATATCCTGTATACCGGCTTGTTTTAACCGAGCACGCTAAAAAGTTTCGAGGATCCGACTCACCTTAATCCGGTTAATACACATCTTATCATGGCGTATTTGCCATAGTTGACCACCGGGGTCATCTCTCAACATTAGTCCCTGGTTGGTGTGGCCCCGCCGAGTCATCCAATGGACCGCGCAGTTTCCACTTCCAAATGCTCCTATTAATCATTCGATTTTAATTTATACTTAACCGCATCTTGCCGGACTCATACCGATAAAGAGGATTCTTCAAACCTTTCCGTTTATTTCACTGTTTCTTCGCCATTAAGTTCTCCTCCTCTTAAGTCGAGAATATCTCACTCTGCCAAAGGACATGCGCATCGGTAACCGGCGTCCCAAAGGTCGAGATCTAACCCTCAGCCTCACATTTAAGGCGCCGCACCCGATCCGTGGGCTCTCCAGTGGCCGCTGCTGAACTCGCATGTATCACCGTAGCACGTAGCCCAATCGCCAGAGCGTGGCCACTTCTTTCGGCCCGTTACGCCGCGCCATAAAGGGGCGACGGTTTGCCGTCGTCCTATCGCACTCACTTCGCCATTCACGTTTCAGAGAATGACCTCTCCAGCCGCGTCGGTTTCCTCCGCCGGTTACCTCCTCCGGCCAACCTTGCCGTGTCGCGCGTGGGAACCTTCGTGCTCATTGCTACGATGATTGTTTCTGATCTATTTCTTTCTCTTCCTTTCTTCGGAGTCACTGACGATTTACTTATGAATTTTTCCTTTTCCTTCTGTCTTGATCTTCAAGCTAAGTTTGTGAAACTTGTTGTGTGATAACCTGGACTAGTCCATGGCACCCCAGAGTCCAGGTCATAGCTTGGAGCTCACGATGAGCGAAGAGTCCAGAGATCTTGTGGTGAGGAGATGCCGGGATGAAGAAGCCAACAACAAGCAAGAAGTCAAGGGCAGGATCAAGAAGCCGCCTGAATCCGCTATTCGCGAGGCACTGGAGGGTCCCGAGGATACCAGAAGGGCATCTTGGCTGATTCCGGTAGCTGAGCCAGCCCGCTAATCCAGTGAAGTTGTGGTGTTTACGGCCCACTTCAGAGGCCAGGTGCCTGGCTTTACATCGATTTCCTTCCACCTTGACTTCCCACTAGCCCCACCATCTTCCCTAATGCTTCACTCCTCCTCCTTTGTCTCCTTCAGGAGTTCATCGCCTCCGGCCTACAAATAAACCTTGCTCGATTCTACAATATCCGATCAACTCAATCAGGATCCAATCGCCACTCCCTATACCTATGTGCCAAGGGTGTGCATAATCACGCCCGCGTAAGAGCCCCACAAGTTGCCTGCTAGAATCCGCCTAAATGCAACAAACTTTTTCACAAAGAACCTCTGCCCCGACCTACAACCAATGCGACATCCCGGTGAGCCTTCACACACTTTCATCGTACGCTGTTCTTCCCCTTCAGCCACAAAGCTCAGATTCAAATGAGTGACGGTTTGATCCTGGGCATCACTACCTTCCGGCTCACTGAGTCATGTGGCCCAGGCCAACAACAAACAAACATGTCTTCTGGAGTGGGAAAGGCTTGAGCCTCACAATCGCAGATATCCGCCAGCAGCCCGTGTAAGGTCTTGGGGACGCCCGAATACTTTTTCCTAGAATATCAAAATTCACCCTTCGACTTGTTTTATCTTGCGTGGCGTAACCTCGACCGATAAGCGCCGAGCAACCGTCCTTTTACCCACCGCACTCACGCAAGACGATGATGACCTGGATTCTTTAGAGCCGACTCACAGAGATTCCACCCAACAACCGGTAATACTCCCATCTCGCCCCTCAAGAGCTTGGGCCGATGATCCGACAGCGAGAGGATGATTGCATTATCCGTGAGGTAGTTGACCTGGTTCCTTATATCTTTATGCGCTCCCCGCGATGTTGGTTTCATGATCCGGATCGTCAGGAGGACACGGTGCCACCTGCTAAGCTCGGGAGCACCGCCTCTCGTAGACTCCAACCAACCATGGTTCTAGCGGCAAAACCTCCAAGCGCCGAAGGTTGCTTCTGCTCAGTGTCCCGCACGAAGAAGCAGATGACTATTCCCACCTCCTCCGGGTAAGTTTCACTCTTTTTTCCGCTTTCATCCTTGTGTCTTCAATACCTTCTTTTCAGCTTAACATCTTTCCTTTTGCTTAGGCTCCGCCGAGCTTAGTCGAGCGCTCTCGCAAAACCCGACTTGTTTCCAAAGATGCCGACAAACCTCGTGACCATCCGAGGAGGAAGAAGCTCCTCGTGGTGCCCGGCCCTTCAAAGACGAGCGCTGTGCTCCTCACGTAAGTCCAAACACTCTGTGCCGGCAGTTTTCTTCTGGGACCCCTACAAGCAAAGGAACACGCCCCGAAACCAAGATCACCGTGCCGAGGAGGATTTCACCACCGTGTAATCAACTCATCCCGGCGCCGCAACATGGGCGCCGAGTGATCATACATCTACACACCAACGCCCACCTACAGAGTTTCATCCGCCGCTCCACCGGAAAGTTCAAAAACGACTTCTCCTCCCACAGGTCCTTCCTGCCTCACTGCAAAGAACAAGCCTCCGCCTCGCGCTCCTTCTCCCGTTCTGGGAAAGAAAGTATCATCCCGGCTCCAGTTACTCTAGAATAGCTATGGCGCTAGAGGCCACCTTGGCTCAATCCACTAGCCGTCGAGCGCTCACTCGCACAGAACACGCCGCGGCCTCCTTCTGGAGGATATCCGACAAATGGCCTGATTATCGAGCTCAATCGCGGCGGAGCTAACTGGGCTCCTCCAGCAGGTATGTCGATGAGTGGAACATCTCGGACATCACCGAAGCACCTTTGGGCAAGGATGGCTGCTCAGGGTGGATCCTCGCGCCCTAATACAATTCAGCATATGAACAGCTCAAGCTTCATGCAGGAATTCGACAACGCCCGGTACGATGTTGACAAGAACGACAAGTTTCTTTTCCGATCAAACTTCAAATCATTCCGATATGCTTTTAACTTGAACTATGCATAATGTCTATCCTAGTTTTGGTTACATGTAATACTTAGCGCGAAACTTCTCAAAATATCGGTATACATAGTCCCTTTCGTATTAAGTATGCTATATTTGGCGTGAACTCAAGAAACTGCATGCACATTTTTGCTTCATCCGTGCGGGCGGCGGAGTCGCGCAAAAGGTGTTCAAGGAGCTGGCCGTGGGAACACCGCGGGCTTTCACGCCATGCGGCCTCTAGCTGATCCACGCCATGCAAAGGTTTGTTTTACTCACCGGTCTCTTTTGTACCGGTCTTTCCGTTATTCGCTTACGGGTTTCTTTCTCAGGTAGCCGTGTTGTTGGAGTCTTCCAGCTTGACGAACTTGTCGACCGCATCGCGGCTCTCTGTTCGTTCGCTGTGCTTGTGTTTGCACTTCTTATTTCTTATCTTGCTAATCTATCTTGTCTTCGTGAAAGAAACCTCTCTCCGTCCAACATCAAACCGACCTGAAGGCCTGGCTGAGACCGCTTTGCTGGAAAGAAGAGCTGATCCACCTCCGTCCCGACATGATACCGAGCTGAAAGAAGCGTGGCCGCAAAGCTGCACTCGAGCATGCCCAACAGAGCTGGGAGCTGCACGCCCAGAAATCAAGGAGGTACAAGACCAAATGCGGGAGCTCAAATCATAAAAGACCCTCTGAGAGTCGGGAGAGAAAAGAAACGGCTGCTTGATCTGGGTCCAAATTACGCAAGCAAAGATCCTCAAGGATCTGGATGAAAAAATCCGAGTAAGTGTTTCTTCTTCCTTGTAATTTCTCCTATTCTTACCGGTTTGTTCTTATGTCGGTCTTGTTCTTTCGCAGCGACTTTCCTGGAGTCACTGTGCACGTGCCGAAGCATCCGTTGCCAAGACCCGGATTGAGGATCCGGCATCGATGCCATCTCCCTGACCACGCAGCAACATCACTGCACTCTCATCTCGTGACTTGCATGACCAAGCTTGGCAGCTTCCGCTTCAACTATCTATGCCTTCAAGTGCCTTTGGCATAGGGAAATGGTCCCAAACCGTGTTGGAACGATTGCTCCTGGTTGATGGAGTGCGGTCCCCTGAATGAGTGGCGTTTGTCGCACGCTGGTGCGACACACTCTCCGTTTGCCTTGACGAAGATTGGACCGGACGCCTCGCACTGAGCGGCGATGCTCCTACTTACACCACCCGATCTCGAAGCCACGAAAGCAGCCTACCAGGTGGCCCAATACGCACCAGTTAGCACTTCTGCACGCCCATGATCTTGAAGATGCGGAGCTGGTAACGAAGAGGCTAAAGAAACCGCATGATGAACCGCCATCTGCCAAGCCCCCGAGAGCTCCTCACCGGAATACGTGTGATGAACTTTGCTCTGCTCTCAAAACAATTCCTGAAATCCCGATGCTGCAAGAATGATATATACAAGTCCTTTTTTTAAACTGTCATCTAGTCCGTGGTTAATTGTTAGTCTTGGAGATGCTAAACCATCAAGTTTGGTTATAAAACCTTCCGCTTATTTTCTTTTCAACTTATATGGTAAGAACTTAGTATGTTTAAACCTTGTTAAGTTCGGTATGCTAAACCATCAAGTTTATTTGATGGAAACCTTCGTTTATTTTCTTTCCAACTTATATGGTGAAGAATCCGGATTCATTCCCGAGTTCAATCCAATGCATCCAGCTTTACTTTGGCTCTGCCTACCACTTTACGATGAGGCCCAAAGTTCTTTTGACAAGCTTTTCTCTACCACTTTTGGGTGTTTAGCGTATGAGGCCCAAAGTTCTTTTGCCAAGGATTTCTTGAACTTAGAGAAAAAGCTTTTCACAAAAAGCGGTATAACCGAAGTTAGCAATTTTATTCGGATCGTATGTCTTTGTTTTCTTTTCCGTTTTTCATGTGTTCAATCCTCTGGTTTCTCTTGATTGCCATGAAGCTGGGTAATTCTTGCGGTCGAAGATTTTCCGGGAGGTTGAACACATTACTAATACGCAAAAGAAAATGTCTAACAAACCAGCCGCCAACAGGAAAAAATAAACATATTTCATGCGATTCCGGTAGAGGCAATCCCCGAGATACATTCGAGGTGCCGGCATATCATCCATAGCAAATTATTGAAGAAAAGTACATGAAATCCTTACATTACATCCTTAGGATAGAAAGGGCGAAGTAGTGCTACATTCCACCGACGCTTGGTTTCTTCTCGGACATGTCCTTATTTCCTTCTTGGCATCCCGTGAGTCTATGAGATAGTAAGCATCATTGTGCGAGCCTTGCTCACAAGGAAGGTCCTCCCATGGGGGTGAAAGCTTGTGCCGTCCTTCGATCGCGCCGCACGGACATAGCACTAGGTCTCCTTCTTGGAAAACCCTTGGATTTACCTTGGCTATGATAGCGTCGAGGTTTTGTTGGTATCGCTATTCAGCGGCGCCAATTGTCTTTGCTCTTCAAGCAAGTCGACATCGGTTTCTCTAGCCTCTTTGACCTCTTCTTCGGTATGAAGTGGACTCGCGGTGAGTCATAGATGATGTCGGTTAGTATGACCACTTCTGCTCCATATAAAATGGTGTATAACCGGTTGATCGGTTTGGTGTGGTCCTTAGACTCCACAATACTGATGGTAGTTCATCAAGCCAACATCTAGCGTTTTGTGAGTGGTTCAACAAGCCTGGGCTTTATACCGGACAACACTAGTGCATTTGTCCTTTCCTTGCCCATTGGCTTGCGGATGTGCCACCAAGGCTATATCCAACCGGATTTTGTTATCCTCAAGAACCATGAGAACTCTCCCTAAGGAAAGTTTGTCACCGTTATCCGTGATTATGCTGTGTGGATAACCATACCGGATGATGATATCTTTCAGAAATTTCACGGCTATGTGCCCATCACATTTCCGGATTGGTTTAACTTCCACCCACTTGGTAAATTTATCCACCATGACCAAGATGCGAGTCATGTTTCCTCTTGCTGTTTTGAATGGTCCACCATGTCCATGCATCAAACAACGAATGGCCAAGTTATCGGGATAGTTTTCAAAGGATCTTGGGGTGTGGTTTTGCTTCTGTATCTTTGGCATCCATTGCATTTCCGGACCATGACCTCAGCTTCTTAGGAGCGGTGGGCCGTAAAACCCATGCCGGAATACTTTTGCGACCAAAGCTCTCGACGAAGCATGATGCCCACACTCCCCTTGGTGAATTTCTTGGAGCATCGCCTTCCTTCTTCGGTTCCACGCACCATTGCAAGACTCGTGTAGCTTCTTTTGTATAGCTCTCCATTGATGATGGTGTGATCTTTGGATCTTTTGAATCCTTCTTGATTCGGTTTCTTCTCGATAAGCGCCGTTCACCGGGAATTCCATGATTGGTTTTCCCCATGATGGTGCTTCTCGAATGACAAAACCGTCGCCAATTTCCATGCAATCCACCGCATAGTTTCCTCCGGTTTGACTCGAAGTCTCGGGTTGGATGGGCAGTCCCGAGTTAGACGAGCAGTCCAGTTTATCTTGTCAATGTCCATCGGGACAACGTGTGATTCGGAACAAAAATTGACTTGGATTTTGGACTTGGTTTGATTGATGGCTTCCTGGGTGGGACAAGGCTATTCCGGAGGAATTTCTTGCGGATGAGCCCGCTTGGACAATGTGTCCGCGACTTCATTTTCCGCCCGCTGCATATGTGAAATTCACATCCTTCAAATAATCCGGCAATTTTTTGCACATAGAACCGGTATGCGGCCATGTTGGCATCTTTTGCATCCCAATCTCCGGAACATTTGTACCACAGATCCGAATCACCGTAACTATGGGGAAGACCTCGGGTATGGCAAAGAGCGAGAATAGTTGGCTCGAGGCCGGCTGGCCCACAACAAAGGTCGGTGCCTTGTGGGCAGAGTGAACAGTCTCGTTGGTCAGTCATTCCGATCATAGATGCCCAAGAGGCTAAGAAAAACAAGCCGGACAAGGTTGACGAGGAGACTAAACGTCCCTGGAATGTCAACACTTCGCCCATTTTACACTTGCGGAGGAATTGTACCACCCGATTGGCCAAATCAGGAGATGGGCCGTAGGTGAAGATGGGCTTGAAGGACGTACACGTGGAGCATCTTCAAAGCGGCCTTGCGCTAAGAGTTTGGGCTAAGTTGCCCGTGTATCTGTAATATAGTAGATCGCATTGTAATTTAGATTAAAAGATAGAGTCTGGCCCGTGCACGGTTAGGTGCACGCCTCAATTAGAAAGTCCCTTGGACTATAAATATGTATCTAGGGTTATCGGAAAAGGAGGACAATCATCGTTCAACCAACACAAATCAGGCGCATCGCCACCCCTTTCTTCGAGGGTTTCTCCCGGGTAAGCACCATGCTGCCTAGATCGCATCTAGCGATCTAGGCAGTATACGTTTATTCGTCAACCTTGTACTGCTCGTGCTGAAGCCTTGTTGATGGCGAGCAGTACTATTTATCCTTAGGTGTTTAGGGGCTTGCATTGATGCTTTCACGTGCATATCTGCGTGGCGATGCCGTCCCTCGACACCTAGCTGCCCTTACGTCTATCCAGACGTAAGGGCAGCATCTTGCTTGTTCGTTACTTAGTAGATCCGATCCGTTATAGTTGCTCCTTGCTCCGCAGGGATTAGTTTAATATCTGCATAGTTAGGCCTTATGCTGGGGTCGGAGGATCCGGTAGTGCGTTAGATGTTGTTCACCGTCCCTGCGAGGGATGTTCCGGGAATCGACGTTATGTTGGTTTTTAGGCCTCTCGTAGGGGTGGTTTGCATCATCTTCCGTAGCTGCTAGGCCCGATCACACGTAGGACGTTCCGGTTATGCGGTGAAAACCCTAAACTGTCGTGGATCGTTTTAGCTTTGTCCTGATCAAGCAGGATCCCCATGCCATTGTAAATCCAACGTGAAACATGGGGCGATCGGCTCCTTGAGCCGATCCACAGGGAAACCTGAGAGCCGATAGGGCTCGTATTTAATGTTTACGTGTCTACCATGCAGGAACAATCGAAGCACTCTAACACCTTCCTGATCGGGTCTAGGTCAGGTGGCACGCCCTAGCAACCGCCAGGACGTGGCTAGAAGATTTGCGGGACGACGCGAGGTGCCAGGGTCCACTAAGCGGCCCTGGGAGCTTCCCGGCTCTCAGTGTTGCTTCGACCATTTTACACTTGAGAGCAGGAATGTATGTATCCCTTGTATCCCTTTTGTAAGCTATGAAAAAGCATGCGCCAAGAGCGCCGTTTCCGACAAGTTTTTCGCGCACTCTACTTCGTTTCGCCAATTGGCTTGAACCCTCTCACGCGACGGCTTAGTAACGTGATCCGGTTTCCGACAGCCGGCTTCCGACCAGCTACAGACCGCAACCCGGCTGTCCGGCTGGCGGGAGTAAGGCCTAGGGAGCCAGCACGCGCACAACGACTAAGGAAGAAGTAAAAGCGAGTTGACTAGCACTCTTGTAAAAGTGTCGGCTGCCAAACGCATCCTTAGGGCGATTGAGAAGCAGAAAACATACACGCGATACGCCTAGACATCGCAACCCGCAGATTAGAACTAGACTAGATACAACAACTCCGCCTACGGCGGCACCCTGTACTCATATTTTCATATACTGGATTGCTAGCAGGACGTAGCGATCCTTCACCGCGACGTGAACCAGTGGTACGTGTGTACCATCTCGCTCCCGGTCTTCATCGTCGTCTTTCTCTAAACCCAAGCCCCTCATGGTGGGCATTGCCGAAAACCGCCTCGTCATCACCCTTGTGGGGAAAAGATGCATGCTACAACACTCGCACTTGGAGTCCCAACGAGTTGGTACACACGGAGTTGTTTCCTCACACGAGATGGCATGGTCTGCCGTGTTCATCGCTCTCTCTATGGCCTTAAGCAAGCTCCTCGTGCATGGTTTGAGCGTTTGGTCACAATGATGGTGACTCTCCCGGTTTCACATGAGTTGACACTTTTTGTTCACACTTCTTCTCGTGACACACTATTCTTCTTCTCTATGTTGATGACATGATCATCGGTGATGACCTGACTTTGCCTTTGTTAAGGCATGTCTCGAGTGAGTGATCTTTTGGATCGCGGTCCTGTCTTCCTCTTGTGTTTTTCTTGGTGGTTCTCTTATTGCCTAAAACAGAGGACTCGCCGAATATTTCCCCACCAAAATTGAGAGAGTGGATTTGGTGTTCAGGAGGGTACGTGCGCACGCCTTCGTTACCGTTGGATCAACGTTGAGATTCATTTTATGGCTCACGGCGACCATACGGCGTGAATCTCTTCTTGGCTGTTGTCGTATTATTAAAAAGCAGTCCCGGCATCTTCCTGGATGTCGAGCTTGCCGCCAAAGCGTTCGGCGACCTGTCTCCTACCTTCCTGGACATCGAACGCTTTGTAGCTATTCACTAATTATTGTGGTTAAACCAACCAAAAAAATGCGATAGAAAAAATCCCCCACCTTAACACCCGACCGACGCGACCTGTCTCCTACCTTCGTCCGCCCCTCCTCCATGATTTCCCAACCCCGCATCCAACCAGCAGCGGGCCGCCGAGCGCCACCGCGCGCCGTCCCTGCTCCTATACCGCACGGCCGGCAAATCAGCTGCATCGCTATAACGCGGCTCGGATGAAACGAGCGGATCCCAAATCGAAATAATATCCCAAATCCAGGACCCCAAATCAGCTGCATCGCTATTGGCGTGGCTATGTCCCAGGCCGAGCTGGGCTACGAGCTTGCATGGCGAGCTCTGAGCCAACCTGGAATCCATCTTCGCCGGACCCCATCAACTGAGCACGAGGCGCCCATCAGCGCCAGCCACCAAGCCGCCCTTTCCCCGCCCTTGCTCGGCCACTGTGCCGCCCTTGCCCCTCGTTCCCCACCCCGCACAGCAGATAGCTAGAGGAGGAGCTGAGGGTCGGCCGACTCTCGTCGAGCAGCATCGCCGCATATAGCTAGAGGAGGCGCACGGTCGCCTCGACGAAGGGCGGCGCGGAGGATCTCGAGTCAGGGGAGGCCACCATGGTTGTCCCTTCGGAGGGCGCCGCAGAGCAGCTCGAGGTAGGAGAGGCCGTGGCCGGTGCGGCAGGGGCGTGGTGATGGGGGCGCGATGCTGCTCGCTTCTTCCGTGTTCGACTCGTCCGCCCGCGAGCTAGCTTGCGCTGCAACTCCTGTCACCGAGCCAAAATCGAGGCTGCGGGAGCTCAAGGGGGCGGCAATGGCGGACGCCCAAGATCCCGACGCGGACGCCCATACCGCCGCGCCTCGTCCGCCCGGCGCCCCCGGCTCCGCCGACATCTCCGGCGCAGCCATCTGGTAACCTCCGGGCTCCGGCCGCTCTCTTCGGCTCCTGTGCTTTATCTGTTCACAAACCGATGAGCACGAGCGGAAATATGCCGTGCACAATCAGCACGGATGAAACTGGACATGGTAGACTCGTTTGACTCGTTTGTGATTTTTCTGGGACAAAATTGCATTTTCCAATTGCATTGCGGTGCTACAACTACCACCGGGTATGTCAACGCGATTTAATAAAATAAAAAATGTATTGATGATCCAGAAGTTAGACTTTCTGTTTTGGCAAAAACAACGGCTCACTACTGTCCAGGTGCATCGATGAGTTTTCTCCTTTTTGATTCACAAGATTGAGATGGCACGTCCGTTCCAATCTGCATAATTTTATATGCATTTAAACTTGTTTGATTCCATAGAAAAAAAATTGAAGGACTCCAAAAAAGATATTTGAGTGGATTTTGGTTTTCTATGAAATGTAATGGAGAGATTGGTTCAGTAAAATTCCCGTGGAGTGCAATCACACAAACCAAACAACTATTATAATAAAAGAAATTAAAGAGGTGTCAAGATCCTAAATGTGATTAAGGGTTCTTTTGAGTTAAAGAGGTGTCAAGATCCTAAATGTGATTAAGGGTTCTTTTGATAGAAAGTACGGAGTATGTTAGATACTACCATATAGGCGTCAAGATCCTAAATGCGTCAAGATCCCAATTTCAACTCAGGGAGCAAGAGGGGCTCTACGCCAATTATTTTATTTGAATAACGGTAGAATAAACGGTGTTAGACACGTGTCGCATAGCAAGCGCGTGCTCACCTACCCATGTGAACACCAGCGTTCATCCTCCAAAATTGACATTGAAATAAACAAGGTTGAGAAAAATTTAAAAAACTTGTCAAAATGTTATAATTTCTTCAAAAGTTTCAATCAAGCAAGGCAAACCAATCATTTTTTAAAATTAATTTAACATTCCAAAACTGGTAAAGATGTTAAGAATGGTGTCGTTAGCCACAGGCACCACCACAACCACGTGTCCCCCAAGGTTGTCGGGTTCAACATCCTTGCCGTTTTTTGTGTCCGAGTGTTATTCATTATTTTGTTTTGTGTGCTTTCCTAGTTGATATGGTTGCCATGTGTTTTTGGACTTTGCCGGGTACGGCTTGTTTGGCGAGTGTTTTTCCAGTTACACTAGGCAAAGATGTTTATTTGCCAAGATTTGGGATAAAAACACTCGGCCAACAACCAACCACAGAATAAAAATTGATTTTCCAGTAAAGATCGGACGCACATGATCATCGTAGCATCTTACTGGTTCATTTGAAAATCACACTTGTAGATTAAAAAATACGTGAAAACTAACGTTGTGTTGGAGGATCTTGCTTGTGGGCGATGAGTATACTTTGTGTTCGCCCAGGTAATCATTGTTCGCCTTTTTTGTTTTGTGCTAGCTATTGCTCCCCACAGACACAGCACAGGCCATACCAGCTAAAATTGGAATTGAGCAAAAACGGGCTCTTCTTGCCCAAACAAACAAGCGTGGTATCAATTCGATTTGAAGAAGGTAAAATGGTTACGTGTGTACGTCAAACCTAATCTATTATACATAATAATAAAAGCAAAAGGTTTTTCCTAATTTCATCAAACTTTAAACTACCCTCAAGTTAATCTAAATTACCCACCACTGCCATCCACAAATGAAAAACTGTTTAAGTTCTTTTTTTTTCAAGCCCATACACTCTGCTTTTAGTGAGTAAATGACAAAAAACTACCACAATTGTGCCATACATGACGGAACTACCAAATGGGACACGATTGTCACATGACTACCAATTTGGGGCACGGTGTGACACGGAGCAACGATTGAGACGGATCAAGCGTGCTAACCATGTTCGGCAGCCACGGCCCACCGTCGGCAGACGTGGCTACGGTCGACGGACGGCCGTTAGGCGCGCGTTAGGGCAACTCCTGGTTGACTTTCCCCAAATCGAACATAAATGGAAGATGGAGGAGGCGGCGGAGTTCGGCGACCCGGGCGTGCACGGCGATCTCCGGCGTCGATGGCATGGAGGCTTCGTCTGCCCTCGCCGGTCTTGCGACACGCGTCGCCGTCTGCCGGTGGCGCCAAGCCCACCGCGTCCGAGTCCGAGAAGTGGTGGACATCGAGGGCATGACGTCTCAGGACCCCATGAGCCATTACCTCTACAATGGTAGCGGGTAAGAGTTCTTTGCCCTCGCAGACTACCTCTCTCATTGGATTTTGCCCTCGTAGATAATCCCGTTCCATTTTGCCCTAGTGTTATTTCTGGCAATAATGTTGGTAGAATGACGATGTAGATTGACTAGAATGTTAATTTGGATAATAGTGATGGGGTTCGTTGCATAGAAAACAAAAATTTTCCTACCGCAAAGCGAATAAAACCAACAGATCTAATCTATGGAACACCCAAGATCCAATCTACTAGATCTAAGCAACGAGATGGAGATGAGACTAACCCTCGAAGATTCCAAAGCCTACGAGATTAATCTCGTTGTTGGTGTAGACGATCGTCCCCGGTGCTGCAATCCGGCAGCACTTCCGTACTCGGTCGCGCGTACGGTGTCGATGAAGCTCCTTCCTCTCCCCGTTCCAGCGGGCAGCGGAGGTGTGGTAGATCTCCACGGAATCCCAGCAGCACGACGGCGTGGTGGTGGTGGTGGAGAAGAATTCCTGCAGGGCTTCGCCTAAGCCGGAGCAGGAGAAACTGGGAGGGAGGAGAGGTGGCACTTTAGGGTTTCGTACGGAGCAGCAATGGCCGGCCAAACTACCCCACTATATATAGTCGGAAGGTAGGGTTAGGGTTTCGCGAAACCGATCTAGGGCCGGCGCCTGGTGGGCCCACACCACACCGGCGCGGCCAAGGGGGCCCGCGCCGCCGTGTGGTGTGGCCCACTCCTGGCTCTTTCTCCGTCTCCCCTTTGGACTCCGTCTGCGTGACAGAAAAATAAGAACCTCTGTTTTTATTTCGTCCAATTCCGAGAATGTTTCCAGAACAACTTTTCTTGAAATACAAAACAGCAGAATTCTTCCAGAACAATTCCGGCTCTCCTCGTGATGTCTTGGATCCCATCCGAGACTCCGAACAACATTCGGTCTCCATCTCATATTCCGAATCTACTTATGCGACATCGAACCTTAAGCGCGTCACCCTACGGTTCGTGAACTATGCAGACATGGTCGAGACTCCTCTCCGAGCAATAACCAATAGCGGGATCTGGAGATCCATAATGGCTCCCACATATTCAACGATGACTTAGTGATCGATTGAACCATTTACATACGATGCCAATTCCCTTTGTCTCGCGATATTTTACTTGTCCGAGGTTTGATCATCGGTATCTCCATACCTTGTTCAACCTCGTTACCGACAAGTACTCTTTACTCGTACCGTGGTATGTGATCTCTTATGAACTATTCATATGCTTGCAAGCTAATCAGATGACATTCCACCGAGAGGGCCCAGAGTATATCTATCCGTCATCGGGATGGACAAATCCCATTGTTGATCCATATGCCTCAACTCACACTTTCCAAATACTTAATCCCACCTTTATTGTCACCCATTTACGCAATGACGTTTGATGTAATCAAAGTACCCTTTCGGTGTAAGTGATTTACATGATCTCATGGTCGAAGGATTAAGGCAACTATGTATCGAAAGCTTATAGCAAATTGAACTTAATGACTTGATCTTATGCTACGCTCATATGGGTGTGTGTCCATTATATCATTCAACTAATGACATAACCTTGTTATTAATAACATCCAATGTTCATGATCACGAAACCATGATCATCTATTAATCAACAAGCTAGTTATACAAGAGGCTTACTAGGGACTCCTTATTGTTTACATAACACACATGTATCAATGTTTCGGTTAATACAATTATAGCATGGTATATAAACATTTATCATAAACACAAAGATATTATAATAACCACTTTATTATTGCCTCTTGGGCATATCTCCAACAGTCTCCCACTTGCACTAGAGTCAATAATCTAGATTACATTGTAAGGTACCTAACACCCATGGCATTCTGGTGTTGGTCATGCTTTGCCCTTGGGAGAGCTTTAGTCAACGGATCTGCAACATTCAGATCCGTGTGTACTTTGCAAATCTCTACTTCACCATCTTCGATGTACTCGCGAATCGAATGAAAACGCAGCTTGATATGCTTCAGCTTCTTGTGTGACCTTGGTTCCTTTGCATTGGCGATGGCACCCGTGTTGTCACAATAAATGACTAGCGGGTCCAATGCACTAGGAACCACACCAAGCTCAACAATGAACCTCTTCATCCATACCGCTTCCGATGAAGCCTCTGAAGCCGCTATATATTCAGATTCTGTTGAAGATTTCGCCACCGTGCATTGCTTGGAACTGCTCCAGCTTACTGCCGCACCATTCAATATAAACACGTACCCAGACTGAGACTTAGAGTCATCAGGGTCGGTGTTCCAACTTGCATCGGTGTAACTGGTTACAACGAGCTCTTGGTCACCGCCATAACAAAGAAACATATCCTTAGTCCTTTTCAAGTACTTCAGGATATTCTTGACCGCTGTCCAGTGTTCCATCCCTGGATCACTTTGATATCTGCTGGTCAAACTAACAGCATGTGCGATATCCGGTCTAGTACACAGCATGGCGTACATGATAGAGCCTACTGCCGAAGCATAGGGGATCTTGCTCATCCTTTCTCTTTCATCTGCCGTAGCCGGACCTTGAGTCTTACTCAAGACCTTACCTGGCAACATAGGCAAGAACCCTTTCTTGCTTTCATCCATTCTAAACTTCTTTAGAATCTTGTCCAGATATGTACTTTGTGAAAGGCCTATTAGGCGTCTTGATCTATCTCTATAAATCTTGATGCCTAAAATGTATGCTGCTTCACCAAGGTCTTTCATTGAAAAAGACTTATTCAAATAACCTTTAACGCTGCTTAATAGTTCTATATCATTCCCAATCAATAATATGTCATCTACATATAATATCAGGAACGCTACAGAGCTCCCACTCACTTTCTTGTAAATACAGGCCTCACCATGAGTCCGTATAAAACCGAAGTCTTTGATCACTCTATCAAAGCGTAGGTTCCAACTCCGGGATGCTTGCTTCAGTCCATAAATGGAACGCTGAAGTTTGCATACCTTGTCAGCATTTTTAGGATCGACAAAACCTTTGGGTTGTACCATATACAACTCTTCCTCAATGTCACCATTAAGGAACGCCGTTTTGACATCCATCTGCCAAATCTCATAATCGAAAAATGCAGCTATTGCTAACAAAATCCTCACAGACTTTAGCTTCGCTACAGGTGAGAAAGTCTCATCGTAGTCAACTCCTTGAATTTGTCGGAAACCCTTTGCGACAAGTCGAGCTTTATAGACAGTAATATTACCATCAGCATCTGTTTTTCTCTTGAAGATCCATTTATTCTCGACAGCCTTGCGGCTATCAGGTAAGTCTACCAAAGTCCATACTTTGTTATCATACATGGATCCCATTTCGGATTTCATGGCTTCTTGCCATTTGTTGGAATCTGGGCTCATCATCGCTTCTTCATACGTCGCGGGTCCTCAATCATTGACATTTAGACAGGGATCATACCAATCAGGAGTGGTACGTTCCCTCGTCGATCTGCGAGGTTCAGTAGCTTCCTCGTTCGAAGTTTCATGATCTTCATCATTTGCTTCCTCTCCTATCGGTGCAGGCTGCACAGGAATTTCTTCCGGCACTGCGCTACTCTGATCTATGAGAGAAGGTTCATCAACCTCGTCGAGTTCTACTTTTCTTCCAGTCACTTCTTTAGTGAGAAACTCCTTCTCAAGAAAGGATCCGTTCTTGGCAACAAAGATTTTGCCTTCGGATCTGTGATAGAAAGTATACCCAATAGTTTCTTTAGGGTATCCTATGAAGACGCATTTCTCCGCTTTGGGTTCTAGCTTGTCCGCAAAGCCTCCGGTCGCGCGCCGATGCAAATTGCAAGGCGTGCCACCTGACCTATACCTGGTCAGGAAGGTGTGGATGATGCCTCGCTTAGTTTCCTGCAGGGCACACACGTACACATTAAATACGAGCCTCGATCGGCTCTCAGGTTGTCCTGTGAATCGGCTCATGGAGCCGATCCACCCATGATTCGTCCAAGGTGGCCGAATATATGGTGGTCCTGCTTGATCAAGATAAAGCATATGAGATCCACGACGATCTGGGGTTTTCACCGCATAATCGGATCATCCTACTCACGATTGGGCCTCGCGCTCACGCACGGTGATCGTAAGCCAGCCCTAGACAAGGCCTAAAAACCAACACTAGGTTGATCCTCGGAACGTCCTGTCTAGGGGCAGCAAACTACACCCTACATGCCGCTGGATCCTCCAACCCTTTGTAAGGCCTAACTATTGCAGATATTAAACTAATCCTTGATGAATCAAGGAGCGATCGTAACGGATCAGATCTACTAAATAACGATCAAGCGGGGTGCCGCCCCTGCACCCATGATGAGGTACAGGGACGGCTAGATGCGCAAGGGTTGCACTACGAAAGCATATGATACTAGGAACAATGCTAACCCTAACACATCTATGATAACTACGTTGCTCGCCATCAAAAAGGCTTCAGCACGAGCAACGCATGAACAACTAGGCAGGCTCGTGCTGCCTAGATCGCGAGATGCGATCTAGGCAGCATGGTGCTTACCGGAGGAACCCTCGAGACGAAGGAGTTGGCGATGCGCCGAGATTGGTTTGTGTTGAACGTTGGTTGTTGTTTATTCCATAAACCCTAGGTACATATTTATAGTCCAGGGGACTTTCTAATGTGGGCGTGCACCAAACCGTGCACGGATAAAACTCTAACTTCCAAACTAAGATGCGATCTAATATGTTACAGATACACGGGCGGTTTAGCCCAACTTGGTAAACAAGGCCGATTCACGTATTTCTTCCACGTACAATCTTCACGTCCATCTTGATCGCGGCCCACCTCTGACTTGGTCAAATTCTGGTGATAACACATGCCCCCCTGGTTTTGGAAATGACATTTCCAAAATCATTACGCCTTTCCTTCGTCGGGTCATGTCGTGGCAGAGCAGAACCGTCGCAGAGTTCTTCATCATGATAACTTGCCTCCTCAACTTCTCTGCACGATTTGACAGTTTTAGCACCACCTCCTCGGAAACTGCTGTGGCATTGAATTTCTACCATGCCCTCTTTTATTTAACCGCCCCAAACAGTTCTCCTCTGCATCTCCTTCGCATTAGCACCCAAAAACCCTCCTGCGCCACCATGTCCTCTTCCTCCTCTGCCTCATCGGATCTTTCCACCCAGTCCTCTTCGTCTCGCGAGCCGACGCCGGAGCACAACCCGGCGGAGGTCCATGCGGCCAACATCCGCCGCGCCATTGCGGCCGGGGAGGAGTCAGATCATGACTTCTCCATCTGGTCAGAGGACGACAAGTCCCTGACTGATGGGGAGAGCGATCTCCGCTTCCTCGCCGACAAGGAAGCGGTGGAAGAAAGCGAGGATGATCGCTTCCCCTGGGATGGGGCCACCTCCGAGGAGGTGAAGGAGGAGGAAGAGGAGGATGACGACGACGACAGCTCCCCCGACGAGCCGCCGGCCAAGCGCCATTGCCCCTGGCCGGGGAATCTGAGTGACTTCGACAGCGACGACGACGACGACGACGAGGAAGATGAGGACAATGAAGGTCCTGCCGGCGGCCGCTGGAGCAGCGACGACGAGCCGGCCGGGAGCAGCGCCGACAGCGGCGATGACGGCGACGACGAGGGCAGCAACGGCCCGTAGATAGGGCCCCTAGCATAGGATCCGTAGAAGTAGGCGGGGCAATGTATCCCCTTTTGAGGGCAATCAGCTCTACTATGTAAGAAATCTCTCTTATTAATGAAGAACTTTTCCCCAATTTGATTTGCCGATTTCCTCTTCCACTGACCTTGCCGATTCGTCCCCTTTGCCAATGCGTAATAAGCCGATAGCATCGCATCGGCCCTTTGAAACTCGCTCTTCCCTTCTTCAACTGATGACTGGCAGAAAATGCAGGATCTTCAGGAAAACCTTTAAACTTTTCCAACCAAACCCAATAATCCTCTTCAATACTCATCATTTGTGAAGAAGGTCGTAATGAAGGATCAGCCGATGGCATCCCAATCGGTTCTTTAAACAGAGCAAACAAAATATCCACCAGGCCTGCTGCCCCCCGAGTCTTTGCCAAGGCAAAAACAGAAACGAGGACGCGTAACTTAGCTGAATTAGCCTGGGCTTGATCATGCAGAGCCAACCGATTTGTACATAAATCGGCTTCCCAAAGCAGAGCTTTCAAGGCGAGCTGCCCCCGAGTCTCTCCAGTCCACTCTTAGCGCCCTGCTGGTCAGATCGGCTCCTTTCCTCTTGAGTCGATGGCTGCGCATCGGCTACTTCTCAATTCTGAAGTCGATGCCCTTTTAAAATTTTTAGGCCGATTTGTGTATCGGCCCCCATGCTTAGTATTATCCATCTAGGTGCCCCCCGAGCCGATTCTGTCAAGAGAATTGATGGTATCGGCTCGTCAGGTAGTCCCTGTTGGGTCAAACGTTGATCCCAGGCAGAATGGATGGTGAGGATAATTTTGGCCGATCGCTGGAATCGGCCTCCACGTTGCTTGCTCGGTGAAGGTTTTGTAATATCCCTTCAACAGTTTCGGAGGGCCGATCGCAAGGATCAGCCTCGCCACGTTGCTTATTGACGTAGTCTTGCTACTCGCCCAGGCCGGTAGACAAAACCAGCCCAATCTCTGACTTTATCACGTTGGTGCGCTTGCTGTTGTCCACCTCGGGTGCATCGTGTAATCGTGGAGCTCTACACTTCGCCGGACGAACGAGCACCATGTTTGTGCCAGCCGATGTTTCATCATCGGCTTTCCTTTGCTTGGGGCGCCACTCTTTTCTTTGCGGCAGTCCCTCTTCATCCAGGGTCCGCTGGACTTTCGCAGCCAAATCAGGTCGTGCCTTCCTCAGCGTATGCAAGTATAACCTTTCGGCTTCCTCCAGACCGCGCAATCGCTGAACCCTGCGCTTTTGTGAATGGCTGAGACCATCAGGGCACCATCTTGGACGGTGACACCTATCTTCTTCGTCTTCCCCCTCGTCTTCCGAATCCTCGAGATCTTCCAACCGAGGGATCTCAGCACGTCTGTTTTGTGGTGGGAGAGGCCCTAGGCGCTCGAACACAGACACGTTGGCTGCCTCCTTCTTTTTCTGGTTGCATTCTGGGCAGTTGCCGATTGTTGGTAATCGGCTCATTCCTGAATCCCAGCAGTGTCTGAAGAAAGGGCAGTCCCAATGCCTGTCCGTATTGTCCTGCTCCCTGGCGTGGCGCTCCTGCCGCTCCTCATCGTGATTATGCCGACGATGTCTTCTGTCGTTTCTGGCCAGACGGCCTCTTTCATCATCGTCGCCGTGTCGCCGGCGTTGATCATACCGACTCACGTACTTATTGAGGAGGTGATCAGAGAGGGGTCGTTGATATCTTATGTTCTTAACTTCCCCCTCTGTGACGTAGCGCTTGCCATCTTGACGGAGCCGATCGCATGGAGCGGCCCCCTCAGTGTCCTTGCTCTGAGAGCAGCTGTCCTCATCCCCGTCCTTCTCAGAGCGGTGTCCAAGCTCTACCATGCTGATGTTGGCTGAGAAATCAGGCTGGCACCCTCCGAGGTGGGCGAACTCCACCATGTTGACGGCGGGGAAGGGGTGTGTGTCGACCTTCATGGCATACTGGTTAAAAATTAGTCGCCCATTTTCTATTGCCATCTGGATCTGCTGACGCCACACCCTGCAGTCGTTAGTGGTGTGGGTGAACGTGTTATGCCACTTGCAGTATGGCTTTCCGTTCAGCTCTTGCACCGTGGGAACTTTGTGGCCTTCGGGAATCTTTATATGCTTCTCCGCGAGTAAGAGATCGAAAATCTGCTCGGTTTTCGTCACGTCGAAGTCGAATCCTCTTGGAGGTCCTGGTGGCTTCACCCATTTGCAGGTTACTGGGCCTGCAGCTCGAGTCCACTCAGCTACCGCGACCTCTTGTTCTCCCGTAGCGACTTCATCTTCGCCTGCGTCAACCATGGTAACCACACGCTTGAACTTGTCCTGATAGACATCTGGGTGACGCTGTTCATACGCTGACAGCTTCTGTACCATGTGCGCTAGTGACGGGTAGTCCGCTTGGGAGGCCACGTCCTTGATCGATGATGATAGACCCACCACCGCCAACTCGACTGCTTCTTTTTCGCTTACGTGAACCGAATAGCATCGGTTCCTAACGGTCCTGAAGCGCTGGATGTATTCTGACACTGTTTCCCCGCGCTTCTGTCGTACTTGTGCAAGATCGGCAATGCCAGCCTCGGAAGCCTCCGAGTGATATTGCTCATGGAACCGTTCTTCCAGCTGCTTCCAAGTCTGGACTGAGTTCGGTGGCAGCGACGTGTACCAACCGAAAGCCGATCCTGTGAGGGACTGTGAGAAGTACCTCACGCGCAGCTCGTCTGACGCTGAGATCATGCCCAGCTGTGCCAAATATCGGCTCACATGCTCGATGGAGCTGGAACCATCTGATCCGCTGAACTTTGTGAAGTCCGGGAGCCGATATTTGGGTGGTAGCGGGATCAATTCGTACTCGTTGGGGTACGGCTTGGTATAGCCGATCGCCTTTCTTTTCGGCATCATGCCGAACTGATCTTTCAGGATCGTACAAATCTGATCCGCGGTGATGGCTGCAGGTGCCGAACCCTGAAGATTCGTCGGAGTGGCGTACTTAACCAGCCATGCTTGTTTTTCTGGTTCTGAGCCAACTGCAGGAGCTGGGCTCGGGAGTTTTGTCGGGGTGGCGTATTTACACTACAAGAAAAGTTGCCATGGCCGACGAAGTTGAAGTCGCGCCGTGGTTGCTGGTGTACCATGGCCGACGATTTTGGTCCCTCCGTGGTGCATGTCAAAACTTTTTTTTCTCGTTTTTGAGGCCACCTAGCCCGACGAAAGCGGCCAAAACATGGCGTATGGTGGCCCGGGACGTGGTGCATCTCGAAATCTCGGGTTCGCCGGCCGAGTCAACGCAAATCCGCACCGCCGAGGGATGTAGGGCCCAGATGGCAGCCTCTCTGGCATTGTTTTTTCTACATCGCGCCATCTCGTTCAACGTTCTCCGATCGAGCCGTTTACGATGCAGGATCATGGGTCCCGCATGTCATCCTCTATGAACCAAAATTCTTTCTATTCTTGGATTTTTTGACCCCCTGATTTCTGGCTACTTCCTTTTTCTTTTGATCCCTTGCCGCCTTGGAAACGTTGAGACCGCTGCTGCTAAATGGGACCCGCATGTCATCCTCTATGTGCAATCAACTTTCTTTTCTTGGAGTTTTTTTGGCACCTCAAATTTGGTCACTTGCCTTTTTCTTTCGATCCCCTGCCGCCTCTCAAACGGTGATACCGCTGCTAAACGGGACCCGCATGTCATCCTCTATGTACTATAAAACTTTCTTTTCTTGAATTATTTTTGGCACCTCATATTTGGTCACTTACCTTTTTCTTTCGATCCCCTGCCTCTCAAACGGTGATACCGCTGCTGCTAAATGGGACCCGCATGTCATCCTCAATGTACTATAAAACTTTCTTTTCTGGATTATTTTTGGCACCTCAAATTTGGTCACTTGCCTTTTTCTTTCGATCCCCTGCCGCCTCTCAAACGGTGATACGCTGCTGCTAATTGGACCCGCATGTCATCCTCTATGTACTATAAAACTTTCTTTTCCTGGATTATTTTTGGCACCTCAAATTTGGTCACTTGCCTTTTCTTTCGATCCCTGCCGCCTCTCAAACTGCTGCTAAATGGGACCCGCATGTCATCCTCTATGTACTATAAAACTTTCTTTTCTTGAATTATTTTTGGCACCTCATATTTGGTCACTTACCTTTTTCTTTCGATCCCCTGCCGCCTCTCAAACGGTGATACCGCTGCTAAATGGGACCCGCATGTCATCCTCTATGTACTATAAAACTTTCTTTTCTTGGATTTTTTTGGCACCTCATATTTGGTCACTTGACTTTTTCTTTCGATCACCTGCTGCCTCTCAAACGGTGATACCGATGCTGCTAAATGGGACCCGCATGTCATCCTCTATGTACTATAAAACTTTCTTTTCTTGAATTATTTTTGGCTCCTGATATTTTTTCACTTGCCTTTTTCTTTCGATCTCATGCCACGTTTGAAACGTTGAGGAACCTGCAGCTCATGGGACCCGCATGTCATCCTCTATGTACTATAAAAGTTCTTTTTCTTGGTTTTTTTTCACCATCTGATTTTTGGCAATTTCTTTTTTCTTTTGATCCCCTGCCGCCTCTCAAACGTGATACCGCTGCTACTAAATGGGACCCGCATGTCATCCTCTATGTACTATAAAACTTTCTTTTCTTGAATTATTTTTGGCTCTGATATTTTTCACTTGCCTTTTTCTTTCGATCTCATGCCACGTTTGAAACGTTGAGGAACCTGCTGGCTCATGGGACCCGCATGTCATCCTCTATGTACTATAAAAGTTCATTTTCTTGGTTTTTTTCACCATCTGATTTTTGGCAATTTCTTTTTTCTTTTGATCCCCTGCCTCTCAAGCGATACCGCTGCTGCTAAATGGGACCCGCATGTCATCCTCTATGTACTATAAAACTTTCTTTTCTTGAATTATTTTTGGCTCCTCATATTTGGTCACTTGCCTTTTTCTTTCGATCTCATGCCAAGTTTGAAACGTTGAGGAACCTGCTGGCTCATGGGACCCGCATGTCATCCTCTATGAGCAATCAACTTTCTTTTCTTGGAGTTTTTTTTGGCACCTCATATTTGGGCACTTGCCTTTTTCTTTCGATCTCATGCCACGTTTGAAACGTTGAGGAACCTGCTGGCTCATGGGACCCGCATGTCATCCTCTATGTGCTATAAAAGTTTCCTTTGTTGGATTTTTTTTCACCCTCTGATTTTTGGCTTGCCTTTTTCTTTTGATCCCCTGCCCCCTTTGAAACGTTGAGTAAGCTGTTGGCTCAAGGGACCCGCATGTCATCCTCTATGTCCATCAACTTTCCTTTCTTGGATTTTTTTCACCCCCTAATTACTAGCTACTTTCTTTTTCTTTTGATCTCAAGCCGCATTACAAACATTGAGACCGCTGCTGCAAAATGGGACCCACATGTCATCCTCTATGTACAATAAAGTTTCTTTTCTTGGATTATCTTTTGCTCCTGATATTTTGTCACTTGCCTTTTTCTTTCGATCCCCGCCTCTCAAACGGTGATACCGCTGCTGCTAAATGGGACCCGCATGTCATCCTCTGTGTGCTATAAAAGTTTCCTTTGTTGGATTTTTTTCACCCTCTGATTTTTGGCTTGCCTTTTTCTTTTGATCCCCTGCCCCCTTTGAAACGTTGAGTAAGCTGTTGGTTCAAGGGACCCGCATGTCATCCTCTATGTCCATCAACTTTCTTTTCTTGGATTTTTTTCACCCCCTAATTACTAGCTACTTTCTTTTTCTTTTGATCTCAAGCCGCATTACAAACATTGAGACCGCTGCTGCAAAATGGGACCCACATGTCATCCTCTATGTACAATAAATCTTGGATTATTTTTGGCTCCTGATATTTGGTCACTTGCCTTTTTCTTTCGATCTCATGCCGCCTTTGAAACGTTGAGTAAGCTGCTGGCTCATGGGTCCCGCATGTCATCCTCTACGAACAATAAAAGTTTCCTTTATTGGAGTTATTTTTGACCCCTAATTTCTGGCTATTTGCCTTTTTCTTTTGATCCCCTGCCCCTTTGAAACGATGAGGACGCTGTTGGCAGGTCGGTCCCACATGTCATCCTCTATGAACAATAAAAGTTTCCTTTGGTGGATTTATTTTTGACCCCTAATTAATTTCTGGCTATTTCCTTTTTTTCTTTTGATCCCCTGCCGCCTTGGAAACGTTGAGGATGCTGCTGCCTCATCGGTCCCGCATGTCATCCTCTCAGAACGATAAATGTTTTCTTTTCTTGGATTTTTTTACCAACTGACTTTTTGTTTTTTTATTTTCGACCCACTGCCTTTGAAACGTTAACGACGCTGCTGGCTCATGGGTCCCTGATGTCAGCCTCCCCGTACAAGAAACATGTGATATCTTGATTATTTTGCAGACAATAAATAGTGTATTTCGCTCTGAGCTATTGCAAACGGATAAATTAAATCTTTATTTTTACAACTTATATCTTGAATCTCCTTGTTTTTTGTTTTTGCGAAGCATAGGACATTCCTGTTTTTTTTGAGAAAAATCCGAACTTCCATGTTCTGGAGTGGGCTGAAATTGTACGAATCAAAAGGCCCAGAAGGATAGTTCGAAGGCCCAGATGTCCAGATGCAGCCCAATTGAAATCTTTCTTTTCTTGGATTTTTCACCCCCTGATTTCTGGCTACTTCATTTTTCTTTTGGTCCTGTGCCACCTTGGAAACGTTGAGACCGCTGCTGCAAATGGGACCCGTATGTCATCCTCTATGTACAATAAAGTTTCCTTTCTTGGATTATTTTTGGCTCCTGATATTTGGTCACTTTCCTTTTTCTTTCGATCTCATGCCACGTTTGAAACGTTGAGGAATCTGCTGGCTCATGGGACCCGCATGTCATCCTCTATGTACAATAAAAGTTTGATTTCTTGGATTTTTTTTCACCCTCTGATTTTTGGCTATTTCCTTTTTCTTTTGATCCCCTGCCGCCTTTGAAACGTTGAGTAAGCTGCTGGCTCATAGGTCCCACATGTCAGCCTGTATGAACGATAAAGCTTTCCTTTCTTGGAGTTTTTTTACCCCCTAATTTCTGGCTACTTTCTTTCTTTTGATCTCAAGCCGCAATTGAAACGTTGGGACCGCTGCTGCAAAATGGGACCCGCACGTCATCCTCTATGTACAATCAAGTTTCTTTTCTTGGATTATTTTTGGCTCTGATATTTGGTCACTTGCCTTTTTCTTTCGATCCCATGCCACGTTTGAAACGTTGAGGAACCTGCTGGCTCATGGGACCCGCATGTCATCCTCTACGTACTACAAAAGTTTATTTTCTAGGGTTTTTTTTCACTCTCTGATTTTTGGCTATTTCCTTTTTCTTTTGATCCGGCTTGGAAACGTTGAGTAAGCTGCTAACTCGTGGGTCCCGCATGTCATCCTCTATGTACAATCAACTTTCTTTTCTTCGAGTTTTTTTTATCCCCTAATTTCTGGCTACTTTCTTTTTCTTTTGATCTCAAGCCGCATTTGAAAAGTTGGGACCTCTGCTGCAAAATGGGACAGCATGTCATCCTCTATGTACAATAAAAGTTTCTTTTCTTCGATTATTTTTCACACTCTGATTTTTGGTCACTTGCCTTTTTCTTTCGATCTCATGCCGCCTTTGAAAATGTTGCGGAACCTGCTGGCTCATGGGACCCGCATGTCATCCTCTATGTACTATAAAAGTTTCTTTTCTTGGATTTTTTTCACCCTCTGATCTTTAGCTATTTCCATTTTCTTTTGATCCCCTGCCGCCTTGGAAACGTTGAGTAAGCTGCTGACTGATGGGACCCGCATGTCATCCTCTATGTACAATCAAGTCTCTTTTCTTGGATTTTTTTTCCCTCTTATTTTTGGTCACTTGCCTTTTTCTTTCGATCTCATGCAGCCTCTGAAACGTTGAGGAAGCAGCTGGCTCATGGGACCCACATGTCATCCTCTATACTATAAAAGTTTCTTTTCTTGGATTTTTTTCACCCTCTTATTTTTGGCTATTTCCTTTTTCTTTTGATCCCCTGCCGCCTTGGAAACATTGATTAAGCTGCTGACACATGGGGCCCGCATGTCATCCTCTATGTACAATCAACTTGCAAGATCTTGGAGCGAAAGAGCTTGTATAAGTGGGACCCATATGTCATCCTCTATGTACAATAAAAGTTACTTTTCTTGGATTATTTTTTGCTCCTGATATTTGGTCAGTTTCCTTTTTCTTTTGATCTCATGCCGCCTCTGAAACGTTGAGTAAGGTGCTGGCTCATGGGCGATAAAGTTTCTTTTCTTAGATTTTTTTACCCCCTGATTTTTGCTAACTTGCCTTTTTCTTTTCGATCATATGCCGCCTTTGAAATTGAGGTCGCCGCTGGCTCATGGGTCCCACATGTCAGCCTCTATGGACAACAAACCTTTCCTTTGTTGGATTTATTTTTTACCCCTAATTTCTGGCTATTTGCCTTTTTTTACACACTGGGACTGTACAATAAAGTTTCATTTCTTAGATTTTTTTACCCACTGATTTTTGCTAACTTGCCTTTTTCTTTTCGATCATATGCCGCCTTTGAAATTGAGGTCGCCGCTGGCTCATGGGTCCCACATGTCAGCCTCTATGAACAATAAACCTTTCCTTTGTTGGATTTATTTTTTACCCCTAATTTCTGGCTATTTGCCTTTTTCTTTTGATCCCCTGCGGCCTTTGAAACGATGAGGACGCTGCTGGCAGGTCGGTCCCACATGTCATCCTCTATTAAGAATAAAAGTTTCCTTTTTGGATTTATTTTTTACCCCTAATTTCTGGCTATTTGCCTTTTTCTTCTGATCCCTGCCGACTTCGAAATGATGAGGATGCAGCTGGCAGATCGGTCCCACATGTCAGCCTCTATGAACTATAAATGTTTCCTTTGTAGGATTTATTTTTTACCCCTATTTTCGGGCTACTTGCCTTTTTCTTTGAAACGTTGAGGACGCTACTGTCTCATGGGTCCCACATGGCATCCTCTCTGAACGATAAACCTTCATTTCTTGTTAACGACAGGTTTATCAGTATTATTTTCGCAGACTAATACAAGCTCTTTCGCTCCAAGATCTTGCAAGTTAATAGAATAAATCATGGAATTATTAGGATATGTTTTAAATTTCAAATCCACTTTATGAATTTTTGAAAATACCGTGATCTATGTGGGTATGGAGCGATCAAGGATTTTCATATTGGCCATGAGCAGTTTCAAAAATTGCAACCCAATAATTCAAAATAAATACAAACAACTTTTATGTAGAATCTCCGTGTTTTTGTTTTTTGCCAATCATAGGATCTGTGGTTCTTTAGAAAAGGGCCAACATTGCATGAGCAGAAAGGCCCATTTGTAGTTATTGGGCTTCGACAGCCGGAGCAAGTAGGCCTATAGCAAATACCTTGTAGATGGCCGTTGGAACCCAAAAGTATTTGTTGCCTAGACTTAGATGCCAAACTCAGCCTTATTGACATGAACCTTGCTATGCACACGACAATTTCAGTCCGATCCGTGTACGAAACACAAGATCCAACCCTTCGTGTGAGGAAGCAGGTGGCAGCACACCTCCAGATGCTCAATCGTACATACGCATATCATATAGGAGTTGTCGTATGTACATCAGTTCCGTATTGACATGTTTTTTTCTTTGGTTCACATGTGGGGTCCGCACAGTCACCTAGGTCGCACATCTACTTCCTTGCTCGTAGTTGATGCATGTTCGGTTTGGGGATGGGGTGGAACCCAACACACCCCCGTGCCAGTGGATGTACTTTACCCTTTAGCGGCGAAAAAAATAGGAATGGTCCTCTCATGACTATGATCAACAAGAGGTGGCTATATTATAAAGGACGTACACACATTGTAATTATAGTGCTGAACGGCGAGGGATACTTTTTCCCTACATGGGTGGCAGCATAGTCTACGGATTGCAGCACCACCCACACCATAGGCGATTTATGATTCATCGTTCCGATATGTATTTCGCCTAGTTTTTTTTCTTTACATTGTTGGTTACAGACTCTTTGAACAGCTGTGTGCATCCTGGTTATGCAGAGGCTGGATGTAATTGCTTTCCAAAAGTAATAAAGCATCCTTTATCGAAAAAATTATAGTGCTGAAATAAAGTCAATCCTAAAACAGCCATGCATGGGTTATAATATGAAGGCAACACGAAATACAAAAGCAGGGCAGTGTTCAAATAAACTGATTCAAACTAGTACATACTAAAAACAGTGTACTACTTCTCAACACTTCAAGCATAATAAAAAAGTGTCACTGTTTTTTTAAAGGTAACACCGAACGGGCAATGTTTAAAGCAGGCTTAAACCACATAGCCGCTTGTCGGACACTATCCCAACCATCCTTGGGAAGGCTGATAACTCCCACAGTCTCACCTTCATCTGGCTGGAGGTTGCAGCGCAAAATTTTAGGGTATTGATTATAACGAATATTCCGGTATGCTGTGTAGACGCAGTTTTTCCTCATGAATGGAACCAATGTGCCATCAGGAGCTTTGGATTCACGCTTCTTCAGGTTGGCAATGATTGGGTAATTGAGTCCGAGGAACAGAGAGTGGTCGCTGAGGCTGTTAACCTGCCTCCAAAGAAAGTCCCCTGCACGTGCAGTAGATAAGGGATCCAGCTCAAAGACGTAGGTGGCAACAGGAGGATACTGCCGTAGCTGAAGCCCATTAGCAGCATAGGGAATGTCAGGAGGTACTTCAGCATTGGCAATCCCAATCTTGTTTACTGTAAGGATGATCATCAATCGCTTGCCATCAGCAGATGGAGCGAGGAACCATGCGTACTGCTGATCATCCACCACCGGTGGCGGGATTACAAACGGGAGCATCAGGTTTTCTGCAATATTAGAAATGGAGACGAATAGGGTGTTACTGGCAACCATATTCAAACAGCAGCATTGTTCATCGTTCATGCTCACAGTATAAATACGACTATGTAAGCTAAGGACATTGGTCATTCATGTGTTCAAATCAAGTGTCCAATATATCAGTTATACTGCATCCATCCCACGAAACTAGTCTAAACTTCGCCAAAACTAGACACTAGTTAGTGTATACACAGTTATATACTACCTCTGTCCCACCGAAAGTGTCTGAGATTTGTCCAAATTCAGATGTATCTAGACAGTGAAAGCATATAGATACATTCAAATTTTGACAAATATATATCATCTTAAGTTTAAGTCCTGTGCTGTAGTTAATTCCCTTTGTCTTAAGTGATCTATTAGAGAGCTTCCCTGTGACCACCCGAAGGGTAAGAAATGTTTAACTGTATAAGTGGATTGCCTAGACCTTTCCATCAGTTCGGACTTTTGGTTGCGTTGGCTAGTCCATGAAGCTTGACATGGTGTCAGAGCCAGGGTCTCGAGTTCGAGTCCTGGCTTTCGCAATTTATCCTAAAATTGTTGTTGCCCCCTCGGAGTCCACTTATATGCCTCTTGAGCTATACCTCTGAGTCTTTCCACATGTTGACTTGTCTCCCATCACATGTGACGGGGGGTGTTGAATTGTATAAGTGGATTGCCGCCCTTGCGATCAGTTCGGACTTTTGGTTGTGTTGGTAGTGCATGAAGCTTGACAAGAAAGAAATGCTCTTTATAGCTAACCCCAAGTCTGGTAACATTTGCAAAATAGGTATCAGATGCAGCTATCCATTCAGTAGAAGAATTTGCATTTTAGAGTTGAAGGTTCATAATCTCTTCTCTACTATTGATAGTAAAGGGTACACATGGTATTTGTTTACCTCATTTTCGCGTTCTAAAAAAGGTACGCTATATGGTTGTGCTAAGTTAAACTGATTTAAGTCTGTTCAAGTTTATCGAAAATTATACTACCAACATCTAAAACATCAATATAGGTTCATATATTACAAAAGATATTTAGATTTTCTTTTCTCGAACACATGCCTAGTCGTGCATCATTATATATTAGAGCATACAGGGTTGTAGCAAGGCTACGAAAAACTGAGAAAGCAAAAAGAAAGAACTATACAGGGGACTAGAGGCAGCTAACTTTGTTAGGCCTGCAGGTGCTAAATCTTATATATATATGAGGTTGTAGATATTAATCGTAAACTTACTCAAACTTAAATATCACTGAATTAGGAAAAAGATAACCTGAGTTATTTTGAATGAGGGGACGTCACAATCACTAATGAAAGATAATTGTGGGAAACTGAAATCTATTCAAGAAAATGGGAGAAAAAATGTATCAAAAACAAAATTAATTATACCATTCTGCAGATTGTTCACCGATATAAACAAAGAACTGTTTGATCTGCATGTAGGTACATCCAATCAAGGCTTTTTCCCCGATCTCTAGAAAATATAAGCTACGCATGTAATTACAAACGATTTTCTTCTATTTTTCTGTTTCTACGTTAACATTTGAGATACTTGTTAATTACATCCATATTCTGCAGTTGCATAGAGTTACTAATTCAGGAATGCATTCACATACGGAGTATACTATGTTTGCTGATGACTGACTAGTACTAATTCATTGCAAGCAACGGTTCATTCATATTCAGATAAAGGATGTGATCGTTAAGTCATATACTTATGAAAGTCCTTATGCATCTCTCTGATGCAGATGGCGGGGGTCTCTCGTCCTCCTTTTGGAGGCAAAATCAATTAGTTATATATGAAACAATGGGTGTAAAAGGTTATCAAAAAGGGTGCCTTCATAGTGCCACGTTATCTTTTGAGATACTGGTTAATTACACCCATATTCTGCAGTGGCGTAGAGTTACTAATTCAGGAATGCAATCACATACTGAGCATACTATGTTTGTTGGTGACTAATTAGTACTACTAATTCATTGCAAGCAACGGTTCATTCATATTCAGCAAAAGGGGGTGTGATCATTAAGTCATATAAGAAAGGTAAAATATAAACAAGGTAGTTCATGAATAACTTCATTGGTTAAGGCAGTGTATCATGCAATGCAACATAAGGACTGAAAAAATACCATTTGCGGTGTCCCAGAAGTACGTGGAGCCGTCAGTTTCGTCCACCGCAAAAACGTGGCCACGGAGTTCAATGGCATCACAGTAATTTGGATAATCAGGTGCAGGTGTAAGGGCCTCCAGCATTCTCCAGTCGCCACCCCCTTCAAGGTAGAAAATCGTTTTGTCGAACAAGGCGATGAGCTTGTAATCTGCGTACCTCCCACCTTTTGTGGGCACTTGGCAGATTACAATCTTCAACAAATCAATTGCTGGACCCCAGTTAAAAGAGTATGCAGGTTGATATGAAAAACTACTATGATCGATCTTCGAATCAGGTAGGGATGGAAGGGGGATATGTCGCTCGGTGTAGACGTTCACGAGGCACCACTCATGATGATCGGCGGCGGCGATCCAGTCACCGTTCGCGCCAAGCCATTTTCTGTCGTGCATGAACGGCAGGGCGACAGAACGGCGAGGATGGTCGAGGGGCACCAGGTCGTACACGGTATCATGCAGACGAGATGTTCTCGCCACGTCCCAGTGTTCATCGAACCAATAAGCAGGCGGAGGCATCAGCAGGCAGGGTTCATCCCAATGGTGCATCTTACCTTCATCCTTGCTGATCATGTCGTAGAGCTCCCTGGAACATGCAGCAAGTCGGACGGTGTAGGTAACGTCCAGATGCGCAGCGATGAGGTTGATGTTGTCGCCGGTGAGAGCCTCCAAGTGGCCGTCCCCGCCGCCCCGGCAAAGCCTAGAATAATCCATCACGTGAAGATGGATTTAGGTGGATGGCGGATGCAACTGCGCTTGGGGTTTTCGGAGGAGAGGGCGAGCGCTATGGAAGGAACGATGCGGCGCGCGGCCGGCCGGGGTAAGGAGAGAAAGGTATACGGAGTAGTACTAGTGATGCGGCGTGGTGGGGATCGAGATCCTGCGCGTGCGCGTGATTCTGGGAGGGTGAAGAAGAAGTTTTTTTTTTGTAACGGGGTGAAGAAGAAGATGATAGACATGCAAGGGGCAAAAACTAGGTAGTACTCTAGGCTGCTGCTGCGACTGGGCGCCGATTTGACTGTTGGTAGACTAGCACGCCACCCATCTATAAATTTGCGACGACGTTTGGTGCAGTGATGTCTCGTCACATCAGGTTGACCAGAGAGGGCTTTTTTTTACAGTTTCCATTTCGATATATTTTTCGCCAATAATCGTAGTTCTCTACATGCCAGAGACACGTACCTTAACACGTGGGCAGCATGCAACCGCGCGAGCACCAAAATGGAATGAGAAATGTTTTAGAGCAGAACTTCATTTTCAATGCCTTTCCTAGCTTGGTTTGGAAACCGGACAGAGCTTCAGTGACTTGATGCTTCCAAGATACATTGTGACTGTGTCCCACCATCTACCATCCATTTGAGATCCAACGTTCCAAACTATCTCTTATTTCGAAGCTAAAAAAGAAAAACTATTCAGAAAATTTTGAAAAAAAATCCAGTAATATGTAGATTCCTTGTTTTAAAATCTATGAATATTTCATCCCATTCGGATGACTAGCTTGTGATTAAATAGATTCTTACGTACTCGAGCACTAGTTTAAACTAAATATATATTTGCTCACAAACCTATGATTCAAATCGAATGAAACTTCACCAAAATATAAATCGAAATATGCATGATTTACTGGAAGTTTTTCAAAATTTTCATGGTCCATGGGGTCCTCCAAAGTGCAAGCTTTTTTTTTCTTGGTTGGTACTTCAAAACCGAGTTTGGATGGTGGCAAGACTTGCACAAAGAGGATGTCAAAATTTTGGCCTTTGTGAACTTTGCAATCAACATCAAGTGTCGGACTCTCGAGAAAAAAATATGAGTTGGCGCCCACCTTTCTTTCAACCGTTGGTTCTCAATCCGAGGGTGGTCCAACTAGCTAACAAAATTGGCTTGGTATTCATGGTCTTGAACCAACGATTTGGAATGGCTTTCAATCGGTATGAGAGGTGATGTATGGAGGAGATTCATACGAGAGGGCAATAAAGAAATGTTTTGTCATCCTCGCAAAGCTAGTCTATTTGGAAAGAAATGAATAATTGGTTTTTCGCAACATTGCATGATACTAATTCATGATACTATGCATTGAAGGTGTTGTATCATAGACTAGTATACTTCCCATTGTGACTAGTCTAAGTGCTTTTGCACCATGAACACTAGCTATGCACAGACCTCAAAAAACACTTCTCCATCATTCTACTATTCACACTTTCTTTTTCTAATAGAACTATGTACCATTGTTTTTAATATAATCTTGTGTCGAGAGTATATATTTCTAAAATAGTCATTTATGTTTCGCATAAGCTCAAAGAGGGGTACTTACTTATGAGAGATATCTTTCAACTAATACGTTGTAGGAGTACTTTAATTATGTGAGCTATAGTGTGAAATGCTTACTAGAACGAGTACAAAAGGTGTTTGATAACATTACAGGCCACACGCCCAGTGTAGCGTGCATTGTAGGAGCATTACATCAATTTAACAACTACGGAGGAGTAGCCTAGGTAGAGATAACATGCAAAGGAAATAGTTCAACAGATAGTACAACACAACTACGGAAAGGGAGTAGCCTAGGTAGAGATAAACATGCAAATGAAATAGTTCAACAGATACAAATCTTGCATTACAACACGAGTATTACATAAAGTACATCAGCCCTTCTTTCTGGACCTGTGACGCGAAGGCAGGTTCCATTGCCGGGCGTTGGCGAAGCTTGGGATGAGCCACAACGGAACCTGCCGCCATGTCCATCTAATGTTGGTTTGGAAACCAACAGTACAGTCTTCAGAATTCAAACTGAAGCGGCAAATTTCTGGAGAAGGAGGATATGCAAGGCCTACTGCATGGTGCGATGTGTAAACAGAGTTGCTTCTCGCCATATTTGGACGGTCATGTTCTGCCCCGTCTTCTACTGGAATGATAATCGGATAGTTCACTCCAAGGAAGAGAGAATATGATCCAAGGGAAATAATCCTCCTCCATGGCCTCGGTGGCATCAACTGACTGGTGTCCATGCTGTACACCTCGCAGCCAAGTAAACCCTTACCATACCCGCGAATAGTGCGACCATGACGACCCTCAGAGGTAGCAGCAGCAGGTAAAATCCGAACCAGTCCAGTATAATCCCGCCCGTCAGTAACGCCCCAGGTATGGACCAGAAAAAGTCTAGAACCATCAGGAGATCGTGCTAACCACCAGGAGCCAAGATTGTACCGACCTTGTTCATCAAGTTCTGGCGGAATAGGTGCCGTGCTGATCAACAAAGGACCTTGCAAAGGAAAGCACAGCTTGAAGTCAGTTCAGCAAAACTTGATTAGTTCATTACATACATGAATAATGATGTAGCTAAAATACTGCCTCCGATCCAAATTAATTGACTCAACTGGATGTGTCTAGCTAGATATGCACAAATTAATTGACTCAAGTTTGTCTAGCTAGATGCACTGGCTAGACAAAGCTGAGTCAATTTGATTTGGATCGGAGGGAGTACTTTATTTTGACTCAAAGGCATATCGCTGCTGATTTTGATTGAATATAGAGGGGGAAAGGTACAGGCATGACACGAAAACTGCACAACAAAAAGAAAAAGGCTAAAGCTAAATCTGAAACTAGCAGGTAATAGCGAAAACACATCATATGAGATGAGAAAAATTACCCCAAGAAAGTTGATTCCATGCATAAACTTCGCCTGTCTGAGTTACAGCAAATACAATACCCTTGTGGATGATTGCATCGGAGTAGCCGTACGCTAAGAACTGGTTGTCAAGAACTGTCCATCTGCTAGAAGCACAGTGAAGGACTGCAATTGCCGCGTTGAAGATGGCAAGAACAGAGAAACTAGTATAATTTGAAGCAGCTGTTGGAACTCGGCAAATAGCTATCTTCAGCAGTTGAAGATGTTGATCATTAGACTCGAACACAAGTTTATCCGGGGTGGATTTAAACTCACTTATTGGTGGTAGAGGAATCCGGCGACCAGTGTACACATTGACAAGCTCCCAATTCCAGGGGAAGCCAAGAAGGGCGATCCAATCTCCATTCGCGCCTGCCCACATGCCCGTACCACCATCTGGAATCACGGCATCGGAAGAGATCCTGTCCAGCGGCGTCAGTTGGCACAAGGTACCCTTGCGATCTTTTGCATCATGCTGCTTGTCCTTCTGCGCACCCTCCTGCTTGAACTTGTGGACGCGGTAGAAGGGATTGTGCGCGGGCGGTACCTCAGTTTGGTGAGTATGAAGAACACAGGGCATGCCAAACGGCTGAGATGCAGGCAGAGCTACACTTTGTGTTGCTGAATCATGATAAAACTTGCATGAACCGACGAGGCTCGCGGCGGTGATGACATCGCATCGGGATGCGATTTCTTCAAGGGGGCCATCAGGAAACACCCAAGAACTGCCACTCTCATTGATCGATCTCGCCATTGGAAGGATGCGGTCAAGTGGGTGTGGGGGTGTGGTAGTGGGACGCTGGCGTTTGGGTATGAGGTATTGGAGGACAGTGCGAGCGGCAGCTGGTAGAGCGATATGGATAAAAGTCAACAACTCCTACTAGTACCATCAAACAGGTGGCTCGAGATGATCCGAAAAAGGCATGGCGGCGGTGGTGCAGGGGCTGCTGGTGTAGGCGGGGTCGCCAGAGAAGATGGAGATGAAGAAGACGGAGAAGCAGGCAAAAAAAACAATTTGAATTGAAATCAATAATACGAGTACTACGGGCGTGCCTTCTCTCTCTGGTCTCTGCTGCACTACTGCACCTGTCGTGAAGGCGTGTGACCCGAGAAGAAGCTAATGTACTGTATACTGTCCTTGCACGCCGTGGAGCTGTATTTTGTCTCATCAAATCAGCTCTGGACAGTTTCAGCAGAGAAAAGATCCTTTGCCATCATCATGATATATTACCACGGGCCCACGGCAGTGCACATTCATCTTGGAGGCCTCTTCATCTTGTACTACCATATACTCTACTGCTCTATATGTTGCACAAACCACCACTTGGACATTTTTTTTGCAGTTTCCACCATGTGGTGGTCTAATATGTTGCAAATTTCACCACTTGGTTATCTAATCAGCTAGTTAGTCATGTTGATAGCAAAATCGACAAGTGGGTTCAACATGTCAATGCTCCAATTAATGTTTTAGAAAAAATAAATTTTTCAAAATTCGTACTTCTTTTATTTAGCTATTTAAAAATGCTTATTCATTTATTTCAACAAATATTGTGCGGTCTTGAATTTTTTTCAAACAAATATTATGGCATCGGGTTCGGGACTCCTGAAAAGGACTGGCCGTGGTACGGGAACCCGAAATGATGCCCACAACATGGTCGAAAGTGGCAAGGAACCCATCGAGGTGGATGAACTCGGGAAACCTTGGTAGAGGTAGGGATCTTGAGGAGGCCATTAGGGTTAGCCTACCCCCCAATAAGCGTATGAACGAAAAAAATTCACATAAGTAGTAGCTATTATTAAAATTTCACAAATATTACGCGCTTTTGAATATTTCAAAAGTATTGTGGCGTCACGCTGGCCTTGCCCGAATTTTACCTTTCATGCTGGATGTCACGAGCATGATCACTCAACCAACCGGGTCCAAACATATATATACAATTGGCCTCCTCGAGCCTACACCGACCAGATTGTCGCTGAAACTGGATCATATAGTTTCTATTGGATTGATGTCCTAAGGAAATATTCCAACAACGGAAGTTGTTTGATTCGTTGTATTATATTCCTTTGGAATCTTGTTGGGCTTGTTTGGTTCGAAGAAAATTCATAGAAATTTTGTGGGATTCAAATCTCAGTGGCTCCTTTGATTCTTGAATACATGATAATTCATACTAATTCACGTGTTTTTTGTGTAGCACTACAACCAAAGAACATGCAATTCAAATTTGTGTGATTTCTCTCATATAGGATTAATTCAACATGCAATCATATTCAATTCCTACATTATTTCTATTTTAACATTATGTACACATCATGCATGCGACCCAAACAATGCGTACATGGTGGGGGGGTTGTTTCGTTGCAAAAGCAGTTGGTCACACCACAAACAAACATGCAACAATTAATCTAAATTCACGCGGTTTCCCCGCGATGCAACCAAACAATATTCGATGAAACTAAGCATGGCATAAACATATACAATACACACCATAGATTTTGGCTGCTTTGATTATTCGCAAGATTTTCAAAGTGCGGGAATATGAAAATTGTATGATTAGAGAGTGATGATCATCTCCAAATATATAGGATTGAGAAACAACGGTATTTGGATCCAATAACATTTGATTGCGTGTGAAAACCAAAAGAAATACTAGTAGTAACATACGGTTACACAATGAAGGATTTTTTGTTTTTGTATAAAAATGTATTGTCAATGAATTCTGAAAATTGCAATCCTATGAATTAAACAATCAGAAATCGTGTCAGACTAATTCCTACGTTTCGAGATTCTAGTACGGAGTATGATTTCTTTGAAGGGGCGCAGAGGGACGTGGGTAGCAATGTCTAGTCCCTGTCTTGTCTGTATACACTGTACTTACGTCAGACTAGTGTTGCTCATGAAGTCTTAATCTGACGTACTCTGAAGCTAGATGCATCACCGTTTCCAGTCTCTGTCCTCGTTTTTTCGGCAAAATAGACAGAAATAACCCAAAGTCGAAAAGATTGGGAAAAACAAACTTTCGACATACTAGCAAGATTGGGTTATTTTTGTCCAAATTCTCGTTTTTTTCTCTTGGCTTCCCTACCCTTGAATCCATGTCACTTACGTGTGTTGCCCATGCATGCGTCATGTCCCACACTTCAGTGAGCACAAGTGACGTGATGTACGTACGCAAACTCCCAGCAATCTTCTTTGTCAAGAGAAGACGCATCAAGATTCAAGACCCGATCGCATTTCTTGCTTTCAGCCTGGGGTCCTCCATGTAAAAGTTAGGGATTTAGATGTAATTTCATGTTTATTTTGTGTGCTGTTGTAAACTGTTGATTTTTTATGTCCATTTGAATCTTGGTCAAATCCTAGGTTTGACCTAGATTTAAACAAGTTTAAAATATGAAAATGAAAAAGTAAGCCTGGATCCTCCTTAGTCAATCCAAAATGAAGCTTTTGGGAGGTTTTTGAAATTTCCATGTTTGAAACCCAAAACCACTTCTTTTCATGCTAGACTTCATAAGACATAGTTTAGGGATAGGGGTAGATACATGATTTGTCTGGTTTCAGTATGTCTAGAGCTTGTTTATCCACTTGAATGCTTACTATATGACATAAGAAGACTATGTGCTATGGTTTTTCATTTATCTATTTTTTTGAATTTTATGCCCATTTGAATCTTGGTCAAATCCCAGGTTTGACGAGGTTTTAAACAAGTTTAAAACTTGAAAATGAAAAGGTGTAAGCATGGATCCTTCGTAGTCACTCTAAAATGAAGCTTTATTTTGGGAGGTTCTCGAAATTTCCATGCATGCTTGAAACTCAAAACCACTTTTCTTCAAGCTTGACTTCATAAGACAAAGTTTAATTAGGGTTAGGGGTAGATACACGATTTTTCTGGTTTGAATATGTCTAGACCTTGTTTATCAACTTGAATGTTTACTATATGACATAATTAAGAAGGCTATGTACGTGCTTTGGTTTTTCATTCTTTAATTAGATTTTTGTCTGAATTTTTATGCCCATTTGAATCTTGGTCAAATCCTAGGTTTGACCAAGATTTAAATAAGTTTAAAACATGAAAATGAAAAGATAAGCATCGATCCTTCTTACTCGCTCTAAAATGAAGCTTTTGGTTTTTTGAAATTTCCATGTTTGAAACCCAAAACCACTTCTCTTCATGCTTGACTTCATAAGACGAAGTTTAGGGTCGATAGGGGGTAGATACATGATTTGTCTGGTTTGAATATGTCTAGACCTTGTTTATGAACTTGAATGCTTACTATATGACATAAGAAGACTATGTGCTTTGGTTTTTTATTTTTTTATTTTATGCCCATTTTAATATTGGTCAAATCCTAGGTTTGACCAAGATTTAAACAAGTTTAAAACATGAAAATGAAAAGGTAAGCCTGGATCCTTCTTAGTCACTCTAAAATGAAGCTTTTGGGAGGTTTTTGAAATTTCCATGTTTGAAACCAAAAACCACTTCTCTTCATGCTTGACTTCATAAGACAGAGTTTAGGGTTAGGGGTAGATACATGATTTGTCTTATTTGAATATGTATAGACCTTGTTTGTCAACTTTTGAATGCTCTTACTATATATATATGTGACATAAGAAGACTATGTGCTTTTGTTTTTCATTTTTCTGATTTTTTAAATTTTATGCCCATTTAAATCTTGGTCAAATCCTGGTTTGACAATGATTTTAACAAGTTTAAAATATGAAAATGAAAAGGTAAGCATTGATCATTCTTAGTCACTCTAAAATGAAGCTTTTGGTAGGTTTTTGAAATTTCCATATTTGAAACCCAAAACCACTTCTCTTCATGCTTGACTACATAAGACAAAGTTTAGGGTTAGGGAGTAGATACATGATTTTTCTTGTTTGAATATGTCTAGACCTTGTTTATCAACTTTAATGCTACTATATGACATAAGAAAACTATGTGCTTTGGTTTTTCATTTTTCTGATATTTTTTGGAATTTTGATGCACATTTGAATCTTGGTCAAATCCTAGCTAGGTTTGACCAAGATTTAAACAAGTATATATAGAACATGAAAATGAAAAGGGAAGCATGTATCCTTCTTAATTAGTCACCCTAAAATGAAGTTTTTGGAAGGTTTTTGAAATTTCCATGCATGTTTGAAACCTAAAACCACTTATCTTCATGCTTGACTTCGTCATAAGACAGAGTTTAGGGGTTTTAGGGGGTAGATACATGATTTGTCTAGCTAGTTTGAATATGTCTAGACCTTGATTATCAACTTTAATGCTTACTATATGACATATAAGAAGACTATGTGCGCTTTGGTTTTTCATTTTTCGGTTTTTTTATTTTATGCCCATTTGAATCTTGGTCAAATCCTAGATTTGACCAAGATTTAAACAAGTTTAAAACATGGAAATGAAAAGGTAAGCATCGATCCTTCTTAGTCGCTCTAAAATGAAGCTGAATTTTGGGAGGTTTTTGAAATTTCCATGTTTTTGAAACCCAAAACCACTTCTCTTCATGCTTGACTTCATAAGACGAAGTTTAGGGTCGATAGGGGTAGATACATGATTTGTCTTGTTTGAATATGTCTAGACCTTGTTTATCAACTTGAATGCTTACTAGCTATATGACATAAGAGGACTATGTGCATTGGTATTTCATTTTTTGATTTTTATGCCCATTTGAGAATCTTGGTAAAATCCTAGGTTTGTTGAGCAAGATTTAAACAAGTTTAACATGTGAAAATGATAAGGTAATTAAGTCTGGATCTTTTTTGAAACCCAAAACCACTTCTCTTCATGCTTGACTTCATAAGACGAAGTTTAGGGTCGATAGGGGGTAGATACATGATTTGTCTTGTTTGAATATGTCTAGACCATGTTTATCAACTTGAATGCTTACTATATGACATAAGAAGGCTATGTGCTTTGGTCTTTCATTCTTTCGATTTTTTCTGAATTTTTATGCCCATTTGAATCTTGGTCAAATCCTAGGTTCGACCAAGATTTAAACAAGTTTAAAACATGACAATGAAAAGGTAATTAATCATGGATCCTTCTTAATTAACCAGCCAGTCTAATTAAAATGAAGCTTTTTGGGAGGTTTTTGAAATTTCCATGTTTGAAACCCAAAACCACACTTCTCTGCTTCATGCTTGACTTCATATATAATTAAGACAAAGTTTAGGGTTAGGGGGTACATGATTTGTCTGGTTTGAATATGTCTAGACCTTGTTTATGAACTTTTGAATGCTTACTATATATATGTATGTGACATAAGAAAACTATGTGCTTTGGTTTTTCATTTTTCTGATTTTTTTTGGAATTTTGATGCACATTTGAATCTTGGTCAAATCCTAGGTTTGACCAAGATTTAAACAAGTATAGAACATGGAAATGAAAATGGAAGCCTGTATCCTTCTTAGTCACCCTAAAATGAAGTTTTTGGGAGGTTTTTGAAATTTCCATGTTTGAAACCCAAAACCACTTCTCTTCATTCTTGACTTCTTAAGACATAGTTTAGGGGTTAGCGGGTAGATACATGATTAGTATGGTTTGAATATGTCTAGACCTTGTTTATCAACTTTAATGCTTACTACATGACATAAGAAGACTATGTGCTTTGGTTTTTCATTTTTCTGTTTTTTTTTGAATTTTCTGCCAATTTTGTTTGACCAAGATTTAGACAAGTTTTACACGTGAAAACGAATAAGTAAGCCTGGATCCTTCTTAGTCACTCCAAAATGTACCAATTGATAGGTGCGTTAACTTTGCTTCATGGAAAAAATAATGTCATGTAAATGAGTTAACTTGGATTTCCTACCCTTGAATCCATAGGAAACTTTGTTCTAATGCACTATAATAATCAACCGAGTTTTTACACCAACAGGTCTGTCACTTACGTGTGGTGCCCATGCGTGAGGTCCCACACTTCAGTGAGCACAAGTCACGTGCAATAGGTACGCAAACTCCCAGCCATTTTCTTTGTCAAGAGAAAGACGCATCAGGATGCGTATTGGAAGTCTGTGGGTCCTTCTGGATCCTTCGGTCGTCCTCTAAAAAAATCTCTCTCATTCTCGGCCTCGCTCGGCTCGCTCGCTCGCTCGCACCTCCTGCTCACTGACAAACCCTGCACAAAAGTCAACATCATCACCCGAAAAAGGGGAGACACCATAATTCTCTCCCTTCTTCTCTCCTTCCGAGTGATCCCTCTTCCTCCGAGTTTCACTCGACGGGCAAACACACATGTGCTGCATAGTAATAATAAAAAGGTAGAAAAATCGACCTACGAATCTATAATTAAATAGGTTAAACTAGGGTTTTGCCCAGTACTACAGATCAAGGTTCAAAAAATCCAACTACGGGGTTCGAACAACCCCATTTCTAATCCAAGATTTTTTTCGACCTCATCCAATGGCCTCAAACTATAGGCCGGGTTAGCATCTAGTGCAGTATGTGTGAGAATGTATGCACTATGTGTGCTATAACTTGTGTGTCTTTCAAATTTGAACCAAATTTGAATAAGTTTGAAATATTTGAAATGGGGCTTTTGGCTTAAACGTTTGAAACCCAAAACGACTTCTCCTCATGCTAGACTTCATAAGACCGAGTTTAGGGTCGATAGGGGGTAGATACATGATTTGTCTGGTTTGAATATGTATAAACCTTGTTTATCAACTTGAATGCTTACTATATGACATAAGAAGACCATGTGCTTTTGTTTTTCATTTTTCTATTTTTTTAAGAATTTTATGCACATTTGATTCTGGTCAAATCCTAGGTTCAACCAAGATTTAAACAAGTTTCAAGCATGAAAATGAAAACGGAATCCAACATCCTTCTTAATTAGTCACTCTAAAATATATGAAGCTTTTGGGACGTACTTGAAATTTCCATGTTTGAAACCCAAAACCAATTCTCTTCATGATTGACTTCATAAGACAGAGTTTAGGGGTAGGGGTAGATATACACATGATTTTTCTGGTTTGAATATGTCTAGACCTTGTTTATCAACTTGAGTGTTTACTATATGACATAATTAAGAAGGCTATGTGCTTTGGTTTTTCATTCTTTAGATTTTTTGTCTGAATAATTTTTATGCCCATTTGAATCTTGGTCAAAGATCCTAGGTTTGTTGAGCAAGATTTAAACAAGTTTAACATGTGAAAATGATAAGGTAATTAAGTCTGGATCTTTCTCTTAGTAACTCTAAAATGAAGCTTTTGGGAGGTTCTTGAATTTACCATGTTTGAAACCCAAAACCACCGTACTTCTTTTCATGCTTGACTTCATAAGACAGAGTTTAGGGTTAGGGGTAGATACATGATTTTTCTGGTTTGAATATGTCTAGACCATGTTTATCAACTTGAATGCTTACTATATGACATAAGAAGGCTATGTGCTTTGGTTTTTCATTCTTTCGATTTTTTTCTGAATTTTTATGCCCATTTGAATCTTGGTCAAATCCTAGGTTTGACCAAGATTTAAACAAGTTTAAAACATGACAATGAAAAGGTAATTAATCATGGATCCTTCTTAATTAACCAGCCAGTCTAATTAAAATGAAGCTTTTTGGGAGGTTTTTGAAATTTCCATGTTTGAAACCCAAAACCACACTTCTCTGCTTCATGCTTGACTTCATATATAATTAAGACAAAGTTTAGGGTTAGGGGTACATGATTTGTCTGGTTTGAATATGTCTAGACCTTGTTTATGAACTTGAATGCTTACTATATGACATAAGAAGACTATGTGCTTTGGTTTTTTATTTTATTTATTTTTTATTTTATGCCCATTTGAATATTGGTTAAATCCTAGGTTTGAACAAGATTTAAACAAGTTTAAAACATGAAAATGAAAAGGTAAGCCTGGATCCTTCTTAACTAGTCACTCTAAAATGAAGCTTTAATTTTGGGAGGTTTTTGAAATTTCCATGTTTGAAACCCAAAACCACTTCTCTTCATGCTTGACTTCATAAGACGAAGTTTAGGGTCGATAGGGGGTAGATACATGATTTGTCTGGTTTGAATATGTCTAGACCATGTTCATCAAATCCTAGGTTTGACCAAGATTTAAACAAGTTTAAAACATGAAAATGAAAAGGGAAGCATGTGTCCTTCTTAGTCACTCTAAAATGAAGTTTTTGGGCAGTTTTTGAAATTTCCATGTTTGAAACCCAAAACCACTTCTCTTCATGCTTGACTTCATAAGACATAGTTTAGGGTTAGGGGGTAGATACATGATTTGTATGGTTTGAATATGTCTAGACCTTGTTTATCAACTTTAATGCTTACTATATGACATAAGAAGACTATGTGCTTTGGTTTTTCATTTTTCTGATTTTTTTAGAATTTTGATGCACATTTGAATCTTGGTCAAATCCTAGGTTTGACCAAGATTTAAACAAGTATATAAAGAAAAATGAAAAGGGAAGCTGTATCCTTCTTAGTCACCCTAAAATGAAGTTTTGGGAGGTTTTTGAAATTTCCATGTTTGAAACCCAAAACCACTTATCTTCATGCTTGAGCAAGATTTGACCAAGATTTAAACAAGTTTAAATCATGAAAATGGAAAGGTAAGCCTGGATCCTTCTTAGTCGCTCTAAAATGAAGCTTTTGGGATGTTCTTGAAATTTCCATGTTTGAAACCCGGCCAAAACGACTTTTCTTCATGCTACACTTCATAAGATCGACACGGGGTACATATATACATGATTTGTCTGGTTTGGATATATCTAGACCTTGTTTATCAACTTGAATGCTTACGATATGACATAAGAACACTATGTGCTTTTTGTTTTTCATTTTTTGTGCCTATTTGTATCTTGGTCAAATCCTAGGTTTGACCAAGATTTAAACAAGTTTAAAACATGAAAATGAAAAGGGAAACATGTATCCTTCTTAGTCACTCTAAAATGAAGTTTTGGGAGGTTTTTGAAATTTCCATGTTTGAAACCTAAAACCACTTCTCTTCATGCTTGACTTCATAAGACAGAGTTTAGGGTTAGAGGGGTAGATACATGATTTGTCTTATTTGAATATGTCTAGCTAGACCTTGTTTATCAACTTTTGAATGCTTACTATATATATATGTGACATAAGAAGACTATGTGCTTTTGTTTTTCATTTTTCCGATTTTTTAATTTTATGCCAATTTAAATCTTGGTCAAATCCTAGGTTTGACAATGATTTAAACAAGTTTCAAATATGAAAATGAAAAGGCAAGCATGGATCCTTCTTAGTCACTCTAAAATGAAGCTTTTGATAGGTTTTTGAAATTTCCATATTTGAAACCCAAAACCACTTCTCTTCATGCTTGACTACATAAGACAAAGTTTAGGGTTAGGGGGTAGATACATGATTTTTCTTGTTTGAATATGTCTAGACCCTTGTTTATCAACTTTAATGCTTACTATATGACATAAGAAAACTATGTGCTTTGGTTTTTCATTTTTCTGATTTTTTTGGAATTTTGATGCACATTTGAATCATGGTCAAATCCTAGGTTTGACCAAGATTTAAACAAGTATAGAACATGAAAATGAAAAGGGAAGCCTGTATCCTTCTTAGTCACCCTAAAATGAAGTTTTTGGGAGGTTTTCAAAATTTCCATGTTTGAAACCCAAAACCACTTAATCTTCATGCTTGACTTCGTCATAAGATAGAGTTTAGGGGTTAGGGGTAGATACATGATTAGTATGGTTTGAATATGTCTAGACCTTGTTTATCAACTTTAATGCTTACTACATGACATAAGAAGACTATGTGATTTGGTTTTTCATTTTTCTGTTTTTTTTTGAATTTTCTGCCAATTTTGTTTGACCAAGATTTAGACAAGTTTTACACGTGAAAACGAATAAGTAAGCCTGGATCCTTCTTAGTCACTCCAAAATGTACCAATTGATAGGTGCGTTAACTTTGCTTCATGGAAAAAATAATGTCATGTAAATGAGTTAACTTGGATTTCCTACCCTTGAATCCATAGGAAACTTTGTTCTAATGCACTATAATAATCAACCGAGTTTTTACACCAACAGGTCTGTCACTTACGTGTGGTGCCCATGCGTGAGGTCCCACACTTCAGTGAGCACAAGTCACGTGCAATAGGTACGCAAACTCCCAGCCATTTTCTTTGTCAAGAGAAAGACGCATCAGGATGCGTATTGGAAGTCTGTGGGTCCTTCTGGATCCTTCGGTCGTCCCTCTAAAAAAATCTCTCTCATTCTCGGCCTCGCTCGACTCGCTCGCTCGCTCGCACCTCCTGCTCACTGACAAACCCTGCACAAAAGTCAACATCATCACCCGAAAAAGGGGAGACACCATAATTCTCTCCCTTCTTCTCTCCTTCCGAGTGATCCCTCTTCCTCCGAGTTTCACTCGACGGGAAACACACATGTGCTGCATAGTAATAATAAAAAGGTAGAAAAATCGACCTACGAATCTATAATTAAATAGGTTAAACTAGGGTTTTGCCCAGTACTACAGATCAAGGTTCAAAAAATCCAACTACGGGGTTCGAACAACCCCATTTCTAATCCAAGATTTTTTTCGACCTCATCCAATGGCCTCAAACTATAGGCCGGGTTAGCATCTAGTGCAGTATGTGTGAGAATGTATGCACTATGTGTGCTATAACTTGTGTGTCTTTAAAATTTGAACCAAATTTGAATAAGTTTGAAATATTTGAAATGGGGCTTTTGGCTTAAACGTTTGAAACCCAAAACGACTTCTCCTCATGCTAGACTTCATAAGACCGAGTTTAGGGTTAGGGGGTAGATACATGATTTGTCTGGTTTGAATATGTCTAAACCTTGTTTATCAACTTGAATGCTTACTATATGACATAAGAAGACCATGTGCTTTTGTTTTTCATTTTTCTATTTTTTAAGAATTTTATGCACATTTGATTCTGGTCAAATCCTAGGTTCAACCAAGATTTAAACAAGTTTCAAGCATGAAAATGAAAACGTAATCCAAGATCCTTCTTAATTAGTCACTCTAAAATATATGAAGCTTTTGGGACGTACTTGAAATTTCCATGTTTGAAACCCAAAACCAATTCTCTTCATGATTGACTTCATAAGACAGAGTTTAGGGGTAGGGGTAGATATACACATGATTTTTCTGGTTTGAATATGTCTAGACCTTGTTTATCAACTTGAGTGTTTACTATATGACATAATTAAGAAGGCTATGTGCTTTGGTTTTTCATTCTTTAGATTTTTTGTCTGAATAATTTTTATGCCCATTTGAATCTTGGTCAAATCCTAGGTTTGACCAAGATTTAAATAAGTTTAAAACATGGAAATGAAAAGGTAAAAGCATCGATCCTTCTTAGTCGCTCTAAAATGAAGCTGAATTTTGGGAGGTTTTTGAAATTTCCATGTTTGAAACCTAAAACCACTTATCTTCATGCTTGACTTCGTCATAAGACAGAGTTTAGGGGTTTTAATTAGGGGGTAGATACATGATTTGTCTAGCTAGTTTGAATATGTCTAGACCTTGTTTATCAACTTGAATGCTTACTAGCTATATGACATAAGAGGACTATGTGCATTGGTATTTCATTTTTTGATTTTTATGCCCATTTGAGAATCTTGGTAAAATCCTAGGTTTGTTGAGCAAGATTTAAACAAGTTTAACATGTGAAAATGATAAGGTAATTAAGTCTGGATCTTTCTCTTAGTAACTCTAAAATGAAGCTTTTGGGAGGTTCTTGAATTTACCATGTTTGAAACCCAAAACCACCGTACTTCTTTTCATGCTTGACTTCATAAGACAGAGTTTAGGGTTAGGGGTAGATACATGATTTTTCTGGTTTGAATATGTCTAGACCATGTTTATCAACTTGAATGCTTACTATATGACATAAGAAGGCTATGTGCTTTGGTTTTTCATTCTTTCGATTTTTTTCTGAATGCCCATTTGAATCTTGGTCAAATCCTAGGTTCGACCAAGATTTAAACAAGTTTAAAACATGACAATGAAAAGGTAATTAATCATGGATCCTTCTTAATTAACCAGCCAGTCTAATTAAAATGAAGCTTTTTGGGAGGTTTTTGAAATTTCCATGTTTGAAACCCAAAACCACACTTCTCTGCTTCATGCTTGACTTCATATATAATTAAGACAAAGTTTAGGGTTAGGGGTACATGATTTGTCTGGTTTGAATATGTCTAGACCTTGTTTATCAACTTGAATGCTTACTATATGACATAAGAAGACTATGTGCTTTGGTTTTTTATTTTATTTATTTTTTATTTTATGCCCATTTGAATATTGGTTAAATCCTAGGTTTGAACAAGATTTAAACAAGTTTAAAACATGAAAATGAAAAGGTAAGCCTGGATCCTTCTTAACTAGTCACTCTAAAATGAAGCTTTAATTTTGGGAGGTTTTTGAAATTTCCATGTTTGAAACCCAAAACCACTTCTCTTCATGCTTGACTTCATAAGACGAAGTTTAGGGTCGATAGGGGGTAGATACATGATTTGTCTGGTTTGAATATGTCTAGACCATGTTCATCAAATCCTAGGTTTGACCAAGATTTAAACAAGTTTAAAACATGAAAATGAAAAGGGAAGCATGTGTCCTTCTTAGTCACTCTAAAATGAAGTTTTTGGGCAGTTTTTGAAATTTCCATGTTTGAAACCCAAAACCACTTCTCTTCATGCTTGACTTCATAAGACATAGTTTAGGGGTTAGGGGTAGATACATGATTTGTATGGTTTGAATATGTCTAGACCATGTTTATCAACTTTAATGCTTACTATATGACATAAGAAGACTATGTGCTTTGGTTTTTCATTTTTCTGATTTTTTTAGAATTTTGATGCACATTTGAATCTTGGTCAAATCCTAGGTTTGACCAAGATTTAAACAAGTATATATAGAACATGAAAATGAAAAGGGAAGCCTGTATCCTTCTTAGTCACCCTAAAATGAAGTTTTCGGGAGGTTTTTGAAATTTCCATGTTTGAAACCCAAAACCACTTATCTTCATGCTTGAGCAAGATTTGACCAAGATTTAAACAAGTTTAAATCATGAAAATGGAAAGGTAAGCCTGGATCCTTCTTAGTCGCTCTAAAATGAAGCTTTTGGGATGTTCTTGAAATTTCCATGTTTGAAACCCGGCCAAAACGACTTTTCTTCATGCTAGACTTCATAAGATCGACACGGGGTACATATATACATGATTTGTCTGGTTTGGATATATCTAGACCTTGTTTATCAACTTGAATGCTTACGATATGACATAAGAACACTATGTGCTTTTTGTTTTTCATTTTTTGTGCCTATTTGTATCTTGGTCAAATCCTAGGTTTGACCAAGATTTAAACAAGTTTAAAACATGAAAATGAAAAGGGAAACATGTATCCTTCTTAGTCACTCTAAAATGAAGTTTTTGGGAGGTTTTTGAAATTTCCATGTTTGAAACCTAAAACCACTTCTCTTCATGCTTGACTTCATAAGACAGAGTTTAGGGTTAGAGGGGTAGATACATGATTTGTCTTATTTGAATATGTCTAGCTAGACCTTGTTTATCAACTTTTGAATGCTTACTATATATATATGTGACATAAGAAGACTATGTGCTTTTGTTTTTCATTTTTCCGATTTTTTAATTTTATGCCAATTTAAATCTTGGTCAAATCCTAGGTTTGACAATGATTTAAACAAGTTTCGAATATGAAAATGAAAAGGCAAGCATGGATCCTTCTTAGTCACTCTAAAATGAAGCTTTTGATAGGTTTTTGAAATTTCCATATTTGAAACCCAAAACCACTTCTCTTCATGCTTGACTACATAAGACAAAGTTTAGGGTTAGGGGGTAGATACATGATTTTTCTTGTTTGAATATGTCTAGACCCTTGTTTATCAACTTTAATGCTTACTATATGACATAAGAAAACTATGTGCTTTGGTTTTTCATTTTTCTGATTTTTTTGGAATTTTGATGCACATTTGAATCATGGTCAAATCCTAGGTTTGACCAAGATTTAAACAAGTATAGAACATGAAAATGAAAAGGGAAGCCTGTATCCTTCTTAGTCACCCTAAAATGAAGTTTTTGGGAGGTTTTCAAAATTTCCATGTTTGAAACCCAAAACCACTTAATCTTCATGCTTGACTTCGTCATAAGATAGAGTTTAGGGGTTAGGGGGTAGATACATGATTAGTATGGTTTGAATATGTCTAGACCTTGTTTATCAACTTTAATGCTTACTACTACATGACATAAGAAGACTATGTGCTTTGGTTTTTCATTTTTCTGTTTTTTTTTGAATTTTCTGCCAATTTTGTTTGACCAAGATTTAGACAAGTTTTACACGTGAAAACGAATAAGTAAGCCTGGATCCTTCTTAGTCACTCCAAAATGTACCAATTGATAGGTGCGTTAACTTTGCTTCATGGAAAAAATAATGTCATGTAAATGAGTTAACTTGGATTTCCTACCCTTGAATCCATAGGAAACTTTGTTCTAATGCACTATAATAATCAACCGAGTTTTTACACCAACAGGTCTGTCACTTACGTGTGGTGCCCATGCGTGAGGTCCCACACTTCAGTGAGCACAAGTCACGTGCAATAGGTACGCAAACTCCCAGCCATTTTCTTTGTCAAGAGAAAGACGCATCAGGATGCGTATTGGAAGTCTGTGGGTCCTTCTGGATCCTTCGGTCGTCCCTCTAAAAAAATCTCTCTCATTCTCGGCCTCGCTCGACTCGCTCGCTCGCTCGCACCTCCTGCTCACTGACAAACCCTGCACAAAAGTCAACATCATCACCCGAAAAAGGGGAGACACCATAATTCTCTCCCTTCTTCTCTCCTTCCGAGTGATCCCTCTTCCTCCGAGTTTCACTCGACGGGCAAACACACATGTGCTGCATAGTAATAATAAAAAGGTAGAAAAATCGACCTACGAATCTATAATTAAATAGGTTAAACTAGGGTTTTGCCCAGTACTACAGATCAAGGTTCAAAAAATCCAACTACGGGGTTCGAACAACCCCATTTCTAATCCAAGATTTTTTCGACCTCATCCAATGGCCTCAAACTATAGGCCGGGTTAGCATCTAGTGCAGTATGTGTGAGAATGTATGCACTATGTGTGCTATAACTTGTGTGTCTTTCAAATTTGAACCAAATTTGAATAAGTTTGAAATATTTGAAATGGGGCTTTTGGCTTAAACGTTTGAAACCCAAAACGACTTCTCCTCATGCTAGACTTCATAAGACCGAGTTTAGGGTTAGGGGTAGATACATGATTTGTCTGGTTTGAATATGTCTAAACCTTGTTTATCAACTTGAATGCTTACTATATGACATAAGAAGACCATGTGCTTTTGTTTTTCATTTTTCTATTTTTTTAAGAATTTTATGCACATTTGATTCTGGTCAAATCCTAGGTTCAACCAAGATTTAAACAAGTTTCAAGCATGAAAATGAAAACGTAATCCAAGATCCTTCTTAATTAGTCACTCTAAAATATATGAAGCTTTTGGGACGTACTTGAAATTTCCATGTTTGAAACCCAAAACCAATTCTCTTCATGATTGACTTCATAAGACAGAGTTTAGGGGTAGGGGTAGATATACACATGATTTTTCTGGTTTGAATATGTCTAGACCTTGTTTATCAACTTGAGTGTTTACTATATGACATAATTAAGAAGGCTATGTGCTTTGGTTTTTCATTCTTTAGATTTTTTGTCTGAATAATTTTTATGCCCATTTGAATCTTGGTCAAATCCTAGGTTTGACCAAGATTTAAATAAGTTTAAAACATGGAAATGAAAAGGTAAAAGCATCGATCCTTCTTAGTCGCTCTAAAATGAAGCTGAATTTTGGGAGGTTTTTGAAATTTCCATGTTTGAAACCTAAAACCACTTATCTTCATGCTTGACTTCGTCATAAGACAGAGTTTAGGGGTTTTAATTAGGGGGTAGATACATGATTTGTCTAGCTAGTTTGAATATGTCTAGACCTTGTTTATCAACTTGAATGCTTACTAGCTATATGACATAAGAGGACTATGTGCATTGGTATTTCATTTTTTGATTTTTATGCCCATTTGAGAATCTTGGTAAAATCCTAGGTTTGTTGAGCAAGATTTAAACAAGTTTAACATGTGAAAATGATAAGGTAATTAAGTCTGGATCTTTCTCTTAGTAACTCTAAAATGAAGCTTTTGGGAGGTTCTTGAATTTACCATGTTTGAAACCCAAAACCACCGTACTTCTTTTCATGCTTGACTTCATAAGACAGAGTTTAGGGTTAGGGGTAGATACATGATTTTTCTGGTTTGAATATGTCTAGACCATGTTTATCAACTTGAATGCTTACTATATGACATAAGAAGGCTATGTGCTTTGGTTTTTCATTCTTTCGATTTTTTCTGAATTTTTATGCCCATTTGAATCTTGGTCAAATCCTAGGTTCGACCAAGATTTAAACAAGTTTAAAACATGACAATGAAAAGGTAATTAATCATGGATCCTTCTTAATTAACCAGCCAGTCTAATTAAAATGAAGCTTTTTGGGAGGTTTTTGAAATTTCCATGTTTGAAACCCAAAACCACACTTCTCTGCTTCATGCTTGACTTCATATATAATTAAGACAAAGTTTAGGGTTAGGGGGTACATGATTTGTCTGGTTTGAATATGTCTAGACCTTGTTTATGAACTTTTGAATGCTTACTATATATATGTATGTGACATAAGAAAACTATGTGCTTTGGTTTTTCATTTTTCTGATTTTTTTTGGAATTTTGATGCACATTTGAATCTTGGTCAAATCCTAGGTTTGACCAAGATTTAAACAAGTATAGAACATGGAAATGAAAATGGAAGCCTGTATCCTTCTTAGTCACCCTAAAATGAAGTTTTTGGGAGGTTTTTGAAATTTCCATGTTTGAAACCCAAAACCACTTATCTTCATGCTTGACTTCGTCATAAGACAGAGTTTAGGGGTTAGGGGGTAGATACATGATTTGTCTAGCTAGTTTGAATATGTCCAGACCTTGTTTATCAACTTTAATGCTTACTATATGACATATAAGAAGACTATGTGCGCTTTGGTTTTTCATTTTTCTGTTTTTTTATTTTATGCCCATTTGAATCTTGGTCAAATCCTAGAGATTGACTTCATAATACAGAGTTTAGGGTTAGGGGTAGATATACACATGATTTTTCTGGTTTGAATATGTCTAGACCTTATTTATCAACTTGAGTGTTTACTATATGACATAATTAAGAAGGCTATGTGCTTTGGTTTTTCATTCTTTAGATTTTTTGTCTGAATTTTTATGCCCATTTGAATCTTGGTCAAATCCTAGGTTTGACCAAGATTTAAATAAGTTTAAAACATGGAAATGAAAAGGTAAAAGCATCGATCCTTCTTAGTCGCTCTAAAATGAAGCTGAATTTTGGGAGGTTTTTGAAATTTCCATGTTTGAAACCCAAAACCACTTCTCTTCATGCTTGACTTCATAAGACGAAGTAGGGACGATAGGGGGTAGATACATGATTTGTCTGGTTAATTTGGATATATCTAGACCTTGTTTATCAACTTGAATGCTTATGATATGACATAAGAACACTATGTGCTTTTTTTTATTTTTTTGTGCCCATTTGAATCTTGGTCAAATCCTAGGTTTGACCAAGATTTAAACAAGTATAGAACATGAAAATGAAAAGGGAAGCCTGTATCCTTCTTACTCACCCTAAAATGAAGTTTTGGGAGGTTTTTGAAATGTCCATGTTTGAAACCCAAAACCACTTCTCTTCATTCTTGACTTCTTAAGACATAGTTTAGGGGTTAGCGGGTAGATACATGATTAGTATGGTTTGAATATGTCTAGACCTTGTTTATCAACTTTAATGCTTACTACATGACATAAGAAGACTATGTGCTTTGGTTTTTCATTTTTCTGTTTTTTTTTGAATTTTCTGCCAATTTTGTTTGACCAAGATTTAGACAAGTTTTACACGTGAAAACGAATAAGTAAGCCTGGATCCTTCTTAGTCACTCCAAAATGTACCAATTGATAGGTGCGTTAACTTTGCTTCATGGAAAAAATAATGTCATGTAAATGAGTTAACTTGGATTTCCTACCCTTGAATCCATAGGAAACTTTGTTCTAATGCACTATAATAATCAACCGAGTTTTTACACCAACAGGTCTGTCACTTACGTGTGGTGCCCATGCGTGAGGTCCCACACTTCAGTGAGCACAAGTCACGTGCAATAGGTACGCAAACTCCCAGCCATTTTCTTTGTCAAGAGAAAGACGCATCAGGATGCGTATTGGAAGTCTGTGGGTCCTTCTGGATCCTTCGGTCGTCCCTCTAAAAAAATCTCTCTCATTCTCGGCCTCGCTCGACTCGCTCGCTCGCACCTCCTGCTCACTGACAAACCCTGCACAAAAGTCAACATCATCACCCGAAAAAGGGGAGACACCATAATTCTCTCCCTTCTTCTCTCCTTCCGAGTGATCCCTCTTCCTCCGAGTTTCACTCGACGGGCAAACACACATGTGCTGCATAGTAATAATAAAAAGGTAGAAAAATCGACCTACGAATCTATAATTAAATAGGTTAAACTAGGGTTTTGCCCAGTACTACAGATCAAGGTTCAAAAAATCCAACTACGGGGTTCGAACAACCCCATTTCTAATCCAAGATTTTTTTCGACCTCATCCAATGGCCTCAAACTATAGGCCGGGTTAGCATCTAGTGCAGTATGTGTGAGAATGTATGCACTATGTGTGCTATAACTTGTGTGTCTTTCAAATTTGAACCAAATTTGAATAAGTTTGAAATATTTGAAATGGGGCTTTTGGCTTAAACGTTTGAAACCCAAAACGACTTCTCCTCATGCTAGACTTCATAAGACCGAGTTTAGGGTCGATAGGGGGTAGATACATGATTTGTCTGGTTTGAATATGTATAAACCTTGTTTATCAACTTGAATGCTTACTATATGACATAAGAAGACCATGTGCTTTTGTTTTCCATTTTTCTATTTTTTTAAGAATTTTATGCACATTTGATTCTGGTCAAATCCTAGGTTCAACCAAGATTTAAACAAGTTTCAAGCATGAAAATGAAAACGGAATCCAACATCCTTCTTAATTAGTCACTCTAAAATATATGAAGCTTTTGGGACGTACTTGAAATTTCCATGTTTGAAACCCAAAACCAATTCTCTTCATGATTGACTTCATAAGACAGAGTTTAGGGGTAGGGGTAGATATACACATGATTTTTCTGGTTTGAATATGTCTAGACCTTGTTTATCAACTTGAGTGTTTACTATATGACATAATTAAGAAGGCTATGTGCTTTGGTTTTTCATTCTTTAGATTTTTTGTCTGAATAATTTTTATGCCCATTTGAATCTTGGTCAAAGATCCTAGGTTTGTTGAGCAAGATTTAAACAAGTTTAACATGTGAAAATGATAAGGTAATTAAGTCTGGATCTTTCTCTTAGTAACTCTAAAATGAAGCTTTTGGGAGGTTCTTGAATTTACCATGTTTGAAACCCAAAACCACCGTACTTCTTTTCATGCTTGACTTCATAAGACAGAGTTTAGGGTTAGGGGTAGATACATGATTTTTCTGGTTTGAATATGTCTAGACCATGTTTATCAACTTGAATGCTTACTATATGACATAAGAAGGCTATGTGCTTTGGTTTTTCATTCTTTCGATTTTTTTCTGAATTTTTATGCCCATTTGAATCTTGGTCAAATCCTAGGTTCGACCAAGATTTAAACAAGTTTAAAACATGACAATGAAAAGGTAATTAATCATGGATCCTTCTTAATTAACCAGCCAGTCTAATTAAAATGAAGCTTTTTGGGAGGTTTTTGAAATTTCCATGTTTGAAACCCAAAACCACACTTCTCTGCTTCATGCTTGACTTCATATATAATTAAGACAAAGTTTAGGGTTAGGGGTACATGATTTGTCTGGTTTGAATATGTCTAGACCTTGTTTATCAACTTGAATGCTTACTATATGACATAAGAAGACTATGTGCTTTGGTTTTTTATTTTATTTATTTTTTATTTTATGCCCATTTGAATATTGGTTAAATCCTAGGTTTGAACAAGATTTAAACAAGTTTAAAACATGAAAATGAAAAGGTAAGCCTGGATCCTTCTTAACTAGTCACTCTAAAATGAAGCTTTAATTTTGGGAGGTTTTTGAAATTTCCATGTTTGAAACCCAAAACCACTTCTCTTCATGCTTGACTTCATAAGACGAAGTTTAGGGTCGATAGGGGGTAGATACATGATTTGTCTGGTTTGAATATGTCTAGACCATGTTCATCAAATCCTAGGTTTGACCAAGATTTAAACAAGTTTAAAACATGAAAATGAAAAGCGAAGCATGTGTCCTTCTTAGTCACTCTAAAATGAAGTTTTTGGGCAGTTTTTGAAATTTCCATGTTTGAAACCCAAAACCACTTCTCTTCATGCTTGACTTCATAAGACATAGTTTAGGGGTTAGGGGGTAGATACATGATTTGTATGGTTTGAATATGTCTAGACCATGTTTATCAACTTTAATGCTTACTATATGACATAAGAAGACTATGTGCTTTGGTTTTTCATTTTTCTGATTTTTTTAGAATTTTGATGCACATTTGAATCTTGGTCAAATCCTAGGTTTGACCAAGATTTAAACAAGTATATATAGAACATGAAAATGAAAAGGGAAGCCTGTATCCTTCTTAGTCACCCTAAAATGAAGTTTTCGGGAGGTTTTTGAAATTTCCATGTTTGAAACCCAAAACCACTTATCTTCATGCTTGAGCAAGATTTGACCAAGATTTAAACAAGTTTAAATCATGAAAATGGAAAGGTAAGCCTGGATCCTTCTTAGTCGCTCTAAAATGAAGCTTTTGGGATGTTCTTGAAATTTCCATGTTTGAAACCCGGCCAAAACGACTTTTCTTCATGCTAGACTTCATAAGATCGACACGGGGTACATATATACATGATTTGTCTGGTTTGGATATATCTAGACCTTGTTTATCAACTTGAATGCTTACGATATGACATAAGAACACTATGTGCTTTTTGTTTTTCATTTTTTGTGCCTATTTGTATCTTGGTCAAATCCTAGGTTTGACCAAGATTTAAACAAGTTTAAAACATGAAAATGAAAAGGGAAACATGTATCCTTCTTAGTCACTCTAAAATGAAGTTTTTGGGAGGTTTTTGAAATTTCCATGTTTGAAACCTAAAACCACTTCTCTTCATGCTTGACTTCATAAGACAGAGTTTAGGGTTAGAGGGGTAGATACATGATTTGTCTTATTTGAATATGTCTAGCTAGACCTTGTTTATCAACTTTTGAATGCTTAATATATATATATGTGACATAAGAAGACTATGTGCTTTTGTTTTTCATTTTTCCGATTTTTTAATTTTATGCCAATTTAAATCTTGGTCAAATCCTAGGTTTGACAATGATTTAAACAAGTTTCAAATATGAAAATGAAAAGGCAAGCATGGATCCTTCTTAGTCACTCTAAAATGAAGCTTTTGATAGGTTTTTGAAATTTCCATATTTGAAACCCAAAACCACTTCTCTTCATGCTTGACTACATAAGACAAAGTTTAGGGTTAGGGGGTAGATACATGATTTTTCTTGTTTGAATATGTCTAGACCCTTGTTTATCAACTTTAATGCTTACTATATGACATAAGAAAACTATGTGCTTTGCTTTGGTTTTTCATTTTTCTGATTTTTTTGGAATTTTGATGCACATTTGAATCATGGTCAAATCCTAGGTTTGACCAAGATTTAAACAAGTATAGAACATGAAAATGAAAAGGGAAGCCTGTATCCTTCTTAGTCACCCTAAAATGAAGTTTTTGGGAGGTTTTCAAAATTTCCATGTTTGAAACCCAAAACCACTTAATCTTCATGCTTGACTTCGTCATAAGATAGAGTTTAGGGGTTAGGGGGTAGATACATGATTTGTCTAGTTTGAATATGTCTAGACCTTGTTTACCAACTTTAATGCTTACTATATGACATATAAGAAGACTATGTGCGCTTTGGTTTTTCATTTTTTCATTTTTTTATTTTATGCCCATTTGAATCTTGGTGAAACCAAGGATTTGACCAAGATTCAAATCCGTATAAAAATTAAAAAACAAAATAAAAAAACAAGGTCTTCTTATGTTATATAGTAAGCATTCAATTAAGTTGATAAATAAGGTCTAGACATATTCAAACCAGAAAAATCATGTATCTACCCCTAACCCTAAACTTTGTCTTATGAAGTCAAGCATGAAGAGAAGTTGTTTTGGGTTTCAAACATGGAAATTTCAAAAACCCTCTCAAAGAGCTTCATTTTGGAGTGACTAAGAAGGATCCATAGGAAACTATGTACTAATACAGTATAATGATCACCCGAGTTATTAGAGCAACAAGTTTGTCACTTACGTGTGGTTCCCATGCGTGAGGTCCCACACTTCAGTGAGCACAAGTCACGTAGTCTTCTTATGTCATATAGTAAGCATTCAATTAAGTTGATAAACAAGGTCTAGACATATCAAACCAGAAAAATCATGTATCTACCCCCTATATATCCCTAAATTAACCCTGACTTATGAAGTCTAGCATGAAGAGAAGTCGTTTTGGGTTTCAAACGTTTAAGCCAAAAGCCCCATTTCAAATATTTTACACTTATTCAAATTTGGTTCAAATTTGAAAGACATACAAGTTATAGCACACATAGTGCATACATGTTCACACATACTGCACTAGATGCTAACCCTACAGTTTAGGGGCGGACCTAGGATAAATTTTTAGAGGGGGCAAACATATGATAAGTGATGCAAATATCATATTACAAGGTTTCAGAAAATTGAGCGGGGGCGGCTGCCCCCCTTGGCTATAGTCTGGATCCGCCCATGCTATAGTTTGAGGCCATTTGGATGACGTCGAAAAAATCTTTGATTAGAAATGGGGTTGTTCGAACCCCGTAGTTGGATTTTTTTGAACCTTGATCTGTAGTACTGGGCAAAACCCTAGTTTAACCTATATTTAATTATAGATTCGTAGGTCGAATTTTCTGTAGTACCTTTTTATTATTACTATGCAGCACATATGTGTTTGCCCGTCGAGTGAAACTCGGAGGAAGAGGGATCACTCGGAAGGAGAGAAGAAGGGAGAGCATTATGGTGTCTCCCTTTTTCGGGTGATGATGTTGACTTTTGTGCAGGGTTTGTCGGTGAGCAGGAGGTGCGAGCGAGAGCGAGGCCGAGAATGAGAGAGATTTGTTTTTTTTGTGAGAGGGACAACCGAAGGATCCAAGGACCCACAGACTTCCAATACGCATCTGATGCGTCTTCTCTTGACAAAGAAAATGGCTGGGAGTTTGCGTACCTATTGCACGTGACTTGTGCTCACTGAAGTGTGGGACCTCAAGCGTGGGCACCACACGTAAGTGACAGACCTGTTGGTGTAAAAACTCGGTTGATTATAATAGTGCATTAGAACAAAGTTTCCTATGGATTCAAGGGTAGGAAATCCAAGTTAACTCATTTACATGACATTATTTTTTCCATGAAGCAAAGTTAACACATCTATCAATTGGTACATTTTGGAGTGACTAAGAAGGATCCATGCTTACCTTTTCGTTTTCACGTGTTAAACTTGTTTAAATCTTGGTCAAACCTAGGATTTGACAGAGATTCAAATGGGCGGAAAATTGAAAAAAAAACAGAAAAATGAAAAACCAAAGCACATACGTAGTTTTCTTATGTCATATAGTAAGCATTCAAGTTGATAAACAAGGTCTAGACATATTCAAAACATACAAATCATGTATGTACCCCTAACCCTAAACTATGTCTTATGAAGTCAAGCATGAAGAGAAGTGGTTTTGGGTTTCAAACATGGAAATTTCAAAAACCTCCCAAAAACTTCATTTAGAGTGACTAAGAAGGATAAATGCTTCCCTTTTCATTTTCATGTTTTAAACTTGTTTAAATCTTGGTAAAACCTAGGATCTGACCAAGATTCAAATGGGCATCAAAAATAGAAAAAATCAGAAAAATGAAAAACCAAAGCACATAGTCTTCTTATGTCATATAGTAAGCATTAAAGTTGATAAACAAGGTCTAGACGTATTCAAACCAGACAAATCATGTATCTACCCCTAACCCTAAACTCTGTCTTATGAAGTCAAGTATGAAGAGAAGTTGTTTTGGGTTTCAAACATGGAAATTTCAAAAACCCTCTCAAAGAACTTCATTTTGGAGTGACTAAGAAGGATCCATAGGAAACTATGTACTAATACAGTATAATGATCACCCGAGTTATTAGAGCAACAAGTCTGTCACTTACGTACGTGTGGTTCCCATGCGTGAGGTCCCACACTTCAGTGAGCACAAGTCACGTAGTCTTCTTATGTCATATAGTAAGCATTCAATTAAGTTGGTAAACAAGGTCTAGACATATCAAACCAGAAAAATCATGTATCTACCCCCTATATATCCCTAAATTAACCCTGACTTATGAAGTCAAGCATGAAGAGAAGAAGTGGTTTTTGGTTTCAAACATGGAAATTTCAAAAACCCTCCCAAGAGCTTCATTTTGGAGTGACTAGTTAAGACGCATACATGCTTACTTTTTCATATTCATGTTTTAAACTTGTTCAAATCTTGGTCAACAAACCTACGATTTGACGAAGATTCAAATGGGTATAAAAAATTAAAACCAAGGTCTGCTCATGTCATATAGTAAGCATTCAATTAAATTGATAAACAAGGTCTAGACATATTCAAACTAGTAGGAAAATCATGTATCTCTACCCCCTAACCCTAAACTATGTCTTATGAAGTCAAGCATGCATGAAGAAAAGTGGTTTTTGGTTTTCAAGCATGGAAATTTCAAAAACCCTCCCAAGAGCTACATATTGGAGTGACTAAGAAGGATAGATGCTTAATTTTTCATATTCATGTTTTAAACTTGATTAAATCATGGTCAAACCTAGAATTTGACCAAGATTCAAATGGGCATAAAAATTCAAAAAAAATGAAAAACCAATGCACATAGTCATCTTATGTCATCTAGTAAGCATTCAATTAAGTTGATAAACAATGTCTAGACATATTCAAACCAGAAAATTCATGTATCAAGCTAACCCTAACCCCAAACTCTGTCTTATGAAGTCAAGGCATGAAGAGAAGTACGTGGTTATTTGGTTTCAAACATGGAAATTTCAAAAACCCTCTCAAGAGCTTCATTTTGGAGTGACTACGAATGATACACGCTTAATTTTTCATATATATTCATGTTTTAAACTTGTTTAAATCATGGTCAAACCTAGGATTTGGCCAATATTCAAATGGACAAAATTTTAAAAAAAATCAAGGCACATAGTCTTCTTATGTCATATAGTAAGCATTCAATTAAGTTGATAAACAAGGTCTAGACATATTCAAACGAGAGAAATCATGTATCTACCCCCTAACACTAAACTTTGTCTCATGAAGTCAAGCACATGCATGAAGATATGTGGTTTTTGGTTTCAAACATGGAAATTTCAAAAACCCTCCCAAGAGCTTCATTTTGAAGTGATTAATTAAGAAGCATACATGCATGCTTACTTTTTCATATTCATGTTTTAAACTTATTCAAATCTTGGTGAAACCTAGGATTTGACCAAGATTCAAATGGGTATAAAAATTAAAAAAAACAAAAAAGGTCTTCTTATATATGTTATATAGTAGGCATTCAATTAAGTTGATAAACAAGGTCTAGACATATTCAAACAAGAAAAATCAAGCATGTACCCCTAACCCTAATATAAACTATGTTTCATGAAGTAAGCATGAAGATTTGTGGTTTTTGGTTTCGAACATGGAAATTCAAAAACCCTCCCAAGAGCTTCATTTTTGAAGTGACTAAGAAGCATACATGCTTACTTTTTCATATTCATGTTTTTAACTTATTCAAATCTTGGTGGAACCAAGGATTTGACCAAGATTCAAATGGGTATAAAAGTTCAAAAAAAAGGTCTTCTTATATGTCTAGACCTTGTTTGTCAACTTTAATGCTTACTATATGACATAAGAAAACTATGTGCTTTGGTTTTTCATTTTTCTGATTTTTTTATTTTGATGCCCATTTGAATCTTGTCAAATCCTAGATTTGACCAAGATAATTTAAACAAGTTTAAAGCATGAAAATGAAAAGGGAAGCATGTATCCATCTTAGTCACTCTAAAATGAAGCTTCTGGGAGGTTTTTGAAATTTCCATGTTTGAAACCCAAAACCACTTCTTTTCATGTTTGACTTCATAAGACATAGTTTAGGGGTTAGGGGTATAGATACATGATTTGTCTGGTTTGAATATGTCTAGACCTTGTTTGTCAACTTTAATGCTTACTATATGACATAAGAAAACTATGTGCTTTGGTTTTTCATTTTTCTGATTTTTTTATTTTGATGCCCATTTGAATCTTGTCAAATCCTAGATTTGACCAAGATAATGTAAACAAGTTTAAAACATGAAAATGAAAAGGGAAGCATGTATCGTTCTTAGTCACTCTAAAATGAAGTTTTTGGGAGGTTTTTGAAATTTCCATGTAGGAAACCCAAAACCACTTCTCTTCATGATTGACTTCATAAGACAGAGTTTAGGGTTAGGGGTAGATATATTTATGATTTTCCTAGGTTTGACCAAGATTTAAACAAGTTTAAAACATGAATATGAAAAGTAAGCATGTATCCTTCTTAGTCACTCCAAAATGAAGCTCTTAATTAGGAGGGTTTTTGAAATTTCCATGTTTGAAACCAAAAACCACTTATCTTCACCATGCATGCTTGACTTTATAAGACAGAGTTTAGGGTTAGGGGTAGATACATGATTTTCAGGTTTAATATGTCTATACCTTGTTTATCAACTTAATTGATTGCGCGCATACTATATGACATAAGAAGATCTTGGTATTCATTTTTTTGAATTTTTATGCCCATTTGAATCTTGGTCAAATCCTAGGTTTGACCAAGATTTGAACAAGTTTAAAACATGAATATGAAAAGGTAAGCATGTATGCTTCTTAGTCACTCCAAAATGAAGCTCTTGGAAGGGTATTTGAAATTTCCATGTTTGAAACCAAAAACCACATCTCTTCATGCTTGACTTCATAAGACAAAGTTTAGGGTTAGGGGTAGATACATGATTTGTATGGTTTGAATATGTCTAGACCTTGTGTTTATCAACTTTAATGCTTACTATATGACATAAGAAGATTATGTGCTTTGGTTTTTCATTTTTCTATTTTTAATGCCCATTTGAATCTTGGTCAAATCATAGGTTTGACCAAGATTTGAACAAGTTTAAATCATGAATATGCAAAATTAAGCATCTATATATCCTTCTTAGTCACTCCAAAATGTAGCTCTTGGGATGGTTTTTGAAATTTCCATGTTTGAAACCTAAAACCACTTCTCTTCATGCATGCTTGACTTCATAAAGATAGAGTTTAGGGTTAGGGGTAGATATATACATGATTTTCTGGTTTGAATATGTCTAGACCTTGTTTATCAACTTGAATGCTTACTATATGACATGCAAAGACTTGCTTTGGTTTTTGATTTTGTTTTTGAATTTTTATGCCCATTTAAATCTTGGTCAAATCCTAGGTTTGACCACGACTTAAACAAGTTTAAAACATGAATATGTAAAAGTAAGCATGTATCCTTCTTAGTCACTCCAAAATGAAGCTCTTAATTAGGAGGGTTTTTGAAATTTCCATGTTTGAAACCAAAAACCACTTATCTTCACCATGCATGCTTGACTTTATAAGACAGAGTTTAGGGTTAGGGGTAGATACATGCATGATTTTTTAGGTTTAATATGTCTAGACCTTGTTTATCAACTTAAGTGAATGCGCACATACTATATGACATAAGAAGACCTTGGTATTCATTTTATTTGAATTTTTATGCCCATTTGAATCTTTGTCAAATCCTAGGTTTGACCAAGATTTGAACAAGTTTAAAACATGAATATATATGAAAAGGTAAGCATGTATGCTTCTTAGTCACTCCAAAATGAAGCTCTTGGAAGGGGTTTTTGAAATTTCCATGTTTGAAACCAAAAACCACATCTCTTCATGCTTGACTTCATAAGACAGAGTTTAGGGTTAGGGGTAGCCACATACATGTTTTTTTTGGTTTGAATATGTCTAGACCTTGTTTATCAACTTAATTGTATGCTTATTATATGACATAAGAAGACTATGTGCATTGGGTTTTCATTTTTTTATCCCCATTTGTTGAATCTTGGTCAAATCCTAGGTTGGACCAAGATTTAAACAAGTTTAAAACATGAATAATATGAAACGTAACCTGCATCGATCCTTCTTAGTCACTCCAAAATGAAGCTCGTGGGAGGTTTTTGAAATTTCCATGATTTTTCTGGTTTGAATATGTCTAGACCTTGTTTATCAACTTGAATGCTTACTATATGACATACACAGACTATGTGCTTTGTTTTTTTTGAATTCTTATGCCCATTTGAATCTTGGTCAAATCCTAGGTTTGACCATGACTTAAACAAGTTTAAGACATGAATATGACAAAGTAATCATGTATCCTTCTTAGTCACCCCAAAATGAAGCTCTTGGGAGGGTTTTTAAAATTTCCATGTTTGAAACCAAAAACCACTTCTCTTCACCATGCATGCTTGACTTCATAAGACAGAGTTTAGGGTTAGGGGGTAGATACATGATTTTTCAGGTTTAAAACGTCTAGACCTTGTTTATCAACTTAATTGAATGCTTACTATATGACATAAGAAGACCTTGGTTTTTCATTTTTTTCTTCATTTTTTTGAATTTTTATGCCCATTTGAATCTTGGTCAAATCCTAGGTTTGACCAAGATTTGAACAAGTTTAAAACATGAATATAAAAAAGTAAGCATGTATGCTTCTTAGTCACTCCAAAATGAAGCTCTTGGGAGGGTTTTCGAAATTTCCATGTTTGAAACCAAAAACCACATCTCTTCATGCTTGACTTCATAAGACAGAGTTTAGGGTTAGGGGTAGATACATGATTTTTCTGGTTCGAATATGTCTAGACCTTGTTTATCAACTTAATTGAATGCTTACTATATGACATAAGAAGACTATGTGCCTTGGTTTTTCATTTATTTTGATTTATTTTGAATTTTATGCCTATTTTTATGCCCATTTAAACAAGTTTAAATCATGAATATGAAAAATTAGTCACTCCAAAATGTAGCTCTTGAGAGGGTTTTTGAAATTTCCATGTTTGAAACCAAAAACCACTTCTCTTCATGCATGCTTGACTTCATAAAGACAGAGTTTAGGGTTTGGGGTAGACAGCACGCGCCGACGCGTGGACGAAATTTATTCTCTGTCCCCCTGACATGCACTTGCCAGTGTCTTCAACAGTCTGACACGAACAGTGAAGCTTTTATGGAGCCCAGCGGAGAGGGGCTCCATTTCTCGAGCGGTAGCGAGGTGACATGCGGCCTAAATCCAAATTTAAACATTGCGAAAAAATCTGAAACAAATCATGCACGTTCACAGCTCATATTAAGATAACCCCTAAAAATTTCAGATCAAAATTCGAAACATACATCGAGAAACAAAAAAGAGAAACTCAGATGGGAATAGTCTACAGAGAAACTCAGATTTGAATTCGGGAACTATTCATGACAGATTTCTCTTTTTTGTTTCTCGATGTATGTTAGTGGCAGTTAATATGGACCGGAGGAAGTACTAATAATATGAGGCATATTTTTGAGCTGGCCCTGTTTAGTAGAGTTTACATTTGAGAGTTACATCTTTCTACCACCATTATTTTTGATTTAGCTTGTCTTTTTTTGCCCACCATTTTATCGAGCAGGGTTAATGCAAGATCCATAGCAAACTAGCTTGTCATGACATTTTGTTGGCGGAGTGCATCTTCTCATGGCGAGCTAGCGACTTTGCCTACTAGAGTTTTTTTTGTTGAACTACATTTTTTGGATTTTCCCATTTTATTTGTGCACAAGCTATGAGCCGCCCGCAATTCAGCACCATATATTGGCGGGATTTTCTAGTTCAGCACCATAAATTAGCAGGATGCTATCTTCCTACCTCGCTTTCATTTCCCCTATATCCAGCCCCACCCACGGACAAGCAAGGGCCTCTCTCCCTACCTCGCACCTAGTCCGTCTCGCTCCCTCTCAGTCCTCCATCCGTAGCCGACATCCACCGCACCGGAGCCAGCTCAGCGACGCCGTCAACCACACTCCGTCCGCTTCGTCGGATCTGCTTCCCCGACTCACTGGTTCATCTTACCGGCCGGCGAGATCGGTACACAAAGCGCCACCATGATCCACCGAACCAAACCGAACGGCCAACGCGCCACCTCCCCAGTCGACCAAGGTTGAACACTTTGTCCGGCAGCTTTTGTTATGTACTCCGTATTTGATTTCCGAGACTAGTTTATTGCTTGCTTCCACTGCTTGTTATTAGCATCTGTTTTTTTTGTAATGCCTGCTAGATATTCCCCTCGAGAATGCCTACGAAGAATCTCGGAGGCAAAATATCTTGCAGAATATGATAATTGCAGCCAAGCTCGGCATACTGTGGAATGGGACAAAATCACCGCACCCCAAGTCGTTGCCGAGATTTTTCACACGTGTGATGTGCCGCCAAAAGGACGATTCCGTGGGGCAGCTGCTGAAGAAGGTATTTAGCCGCACTGCTCAAATTTCATATGTCTTGTTTGCTGATTGATTTGATGAACTTTGATTTGCAGCAGCTAGCCACTGCTCATGTTCCTAACAAAGACAGTGAGCGCGCCAGTGATGCAGACATTGGTAGAAAGGAGGCGGGATTTGGTCCTATTGTTCTAGCAAGCAATCATTTGAGTGGCCGCCTAGGATCAGCACATCTGGATCCTCCTGAGCTCAACATTAAGGAGGTAATTTTATAATAGTGTTTTAAACATGACATAATCTAATGTACTGAAAGAGATCAAACTGTCAACAGGAGTGGAGTGGTATAGATGGTAGAGATATAGATATAGATTTCAGGTTTCCTAATTTTTTCTTGAAAATAGGGTCGCCCCGGCCTCTGCATCCAAATGATGCACCCACCCTTTTATTGCAATGTTTTAGACTCCATTTAAGGTTTAGAAACTCATGGGTTGCTGAAAGTGGTGACATGAATCAACCAACATATTTCCTTTTAATCTGCTGATTGATTTTATGCATGGCAAATCGCAGAAGCAAGTGACTGCTCATGTCCCTGCCAAGCAGCATTGTAGCACAGATGTCCAGAGTTCCAGTGATGCAAACGTTTGTAGGAACAAAACAGAAGGATGTGGCACTGGGGAAGCTAAGATTAGGCGTCTTCAAAAGGACTTGGATGTGGCCACTTGGCGGAACAAAGAAATGAACCGAGGATGGAATTCTACAATTCAAGATGGCCTACATGCTGTTGCTGATCTGCAGAAGCTAGTGGCTGGCAACTTGGTTACCGCTTTGGCTGATGCAGATGTCCATGAGATCAACTGGACGATCTTGGAACAGGTGAAAGCACGAGCAGAAACTCTGCACTCATCTTTGCAGGTAGATGATTTTCAAAGGGTGATGCAAGAGCCGCTATATGAATAGATTGTTGTTTTCAGTTGATGATGTCCCTGGTTCTTTTGTTTACTTATGTGCTGGTAGTACTTAGGGGAACTAGCTTGTACAAGTATTTTTTTCCGATAAAGTTGTACAAGTAAATGGCACATGCTTCGCATGTTTGACCAATTAAGTTAAAAAGCTTCACAAAATCCTGCTATCATGTAGGCGGGCTTGCATTGGCTTTCAACCCAAGTGACTATTGACTGCAATCTGTAATATGTACCCCTCTGTTGCACTTAATGGTATCCAAGCCCTTGGGCCCCCCTCCTTTGTTAAAAAAAGATCGAATTCTTATTGCGTCGAAGTTGTTTCACTAAAAAAAAGAGCCCTCACGTGCAAGGCACGTGTATATATACTAGTACTAGTAGAGATGGTACACCTAGACATTAGAGATTTGTTTGTTTTAAAGATATTTTTAATTGTGTACAAGATGGAAAATATAACTTTAGGCTATCCACAATGTTGCTATTGCCAAATCTGATACGATGGTGAATTTGGCTTTGGTGTGAAATATAGCAATAGCTCCACAATGTAGTGGTTCCAAATATTTATAACGTGGGTCCCGCCATCAAGCTAAAACAACTCATAAAGCCAATATGGAACTACTCTCACAATGTAGGGAACTAGTTCCAAATGCCAAAAGTGAAATTTGGCATCGGAGCACCTATTTGCTCCGGTTCCCTGTTTTTCTGGTTTTGGAACTACCTCTACAATGTATGGAACTAGTTCAAAAAGCCAAAAATCAAATATGGAACCACTTTTGGCTACACGTTGTGGATGCTCTTAGCAAATTCCTAGTATTTTTCATGGTCGATGTAAAAAAAGTATTTTTCATGGTTGATGTAAAAAAAACAAGTTTTTTTCATGGTCGATGTAAAAAAAGAGAGAAAACATGTCTCATAAAAAGCCTTATGGTTAGCACAATTTTTTTACGGAGTAACTCTTTTTTACATAGCCCAAATTACTATTCGATTTTTCCATTGAAATATTTTATGTGTATAAAGCAAGCGAAGAAGTACACATGCATTTTTCGTTTTATTCTTTTTTGACATTTCAAAATGTATAGAAGATGAATTTCGAAATAAAGAGATCATATGCACCCAAGAACCAACAAGCATATCCCCTTGAACCCGAACATACTCAGGGCCCTTTTGTTGTGCCTTTTTTTTTGCCTTTTTGGCTTTTGGATTTTGGAAGCCAAAAACAAATATTATATTCTTTTGGCTTCCAAAATCCAAAAGCCAAAAAGCCACAGCAAAAGGGCCCTCAGCTTCAGACTTGGGATTTCGTAGGCTAGGGTTCCACAGTTTTCCAGCAACCAGTAATAATTTCAACTCTGCCCCAAAATTCCCGCCGAAATCCCCCCCTTCCAAAATTCAAAGCGATGTGAAATAAGTACAGTGTCGATCTTATCCCCCCGGACCGCTCAATTCAGACCTATCACCGGCGGCGCCGAACCCCGCATCTCTCTCTCACGCTTCCACCCTGCATGACCCACCGGATCATCTCACACGCCGGCGCCGGCCCACTGTCCCACTCCCACACCAGCACTACTGCCTTCTCATCGGCCACCGTAGTGACCGACGACGTTCCGCCGTCTCCCTTGCTTTTTAGCAAGCCGGAGTAGCTTCCACCTCCCCCACCCCCACCGACGACCACTGTACCATACGAGCTCCTCCGTAGCCGACTTCCACCGCCGCCTTGTCAGCGACAGTCACCATCGCCGGGTTCTCGTATCTTAATCCCCGACTCCTTCCGTCCACCGGACTGGAGAGATGGGCGCTTCCATGGTCGACGGCAGGAAACCAAAGCGTACACGCGCCCACTTCCAAGAAGGTTGATATGGCCGCATTCGTTATGCATGTGATTTCGAAAAGTATTTTTTTGCTTACTTGCACCGCCATCTCATTAGCATTTTTTTTGTAATGCATGCTAGATATTATTGCAATACAGAAGAATGAATTAAAAGAGAAACGGATACGGAATATATGTATAAGATATGCAAGCCGTGTGGGCACAAACATGTGTAACGCTATTGCCTCTAGTGCAAACCTGAACAAAATCGGAGAAGAACCCTTTCCCCTTCCCAAAGATAAAGAACAATGTTATGATTCACAATTTGATCATGCTGAGCCTCTTGGAGAGCTGACTCAGGAAGATGCCTTGCCTGACCATTCTCCTCAACCCCACCAGGTGATTTCTGTGTTTTTACTTTGAGATATCTGTTTTGCAACTTCCATGTGTTGTATACTTGTATCCTGAATCCCACCAAACATGTTCACATGCCACCTCTAGGTCTCCTTAATGCATCATATATATGTTTCAGCATGCACGTCATCCTTTACTGTTCTTCATTCTATTCCATTTGCATATCATCATATATGGGACTTATGTAGACTGAAATATCGTTTATGTGTGCTAGGAATCTGCAGCTTCAAGTAAGAATTTCGCAGGAACCACCAATGAGAGGAAGACCATTCAACAGGCACCTGAATTGGTGATAGAACAGCTGCAACCAAAAAAGAAACCTGCTTCTGCTACTAGACAGTCTCAGCGATTCATGGCACCAGTTGAAGAAAATAACGAAAATTCTAAGAGTACTGAAATAAAAAAACGTGGTGAACACCCCAAGCGGTTGAATCAGCCACCTGTTACCAATCCAGTCAACCAGCGACAATCGGCAGCAGAACCAGTTTCCACAGCAACTTCTCAGCCACAATTGGCAGCAGAACCAGTTTCCACAGCAACTTCTCAACAACAATTGGCAGCAGAACAAGTTTCCACGGCAACTTCTCAGCCACAATTGGGATCAGCAGTAGCTGTGGTAGGAAATACTGCCCAAGGACACACTGTACCAGTCCCAGCTGACACAACCACAACTGGCCAAACACTGCTAGCACAACATCAACAAACTGTTGATGATCTCCCACTGACCCATATTAGTCCTGCCATAGACAACTCCCCTGAGGATGAGCCCCACACCGAAGAAGGTACATTTTCCAATGCTTATAGTTTCATTCTCCGTTATAAAGTTATACTTTATAGATATATATATATATATATATATATATATATATATATATATATACCTACCTTGATAGCTTGATGTAATGCTTAACTTTGTAGTTGCACCACGATCAAGAAAAACGAGGGGCCCAACAGTAGGGAAAATGTTCGTAGCTAAGCTTGCTGGGATGGAATCAAGATTTCGCCTTTCATCTATCGTAGGTGGCAGAAGGCCACTGGACCCAGAAGAATCTTGTAAATTAGCATCGGATGTAGGAATTTTCGTCAGGAATGAAATTCCTATCTTCCCAACATGGAAAGAGCACGTAGACACCTCTGCGCATTTTGAAAAATTAGTGCACAGGTTACACGTAAGTCATCTTTCTCTTGGTAATGTTACTCATACTAGTATACCACATTGGCACGTCCCGTTCCTTCTAGCTTGTTGTTGGATCTATGTATATCACACCAACGGTTTATATTGTTGTGAACAGTTAAGGTTCGAGTTCGATGAGGACCAAGAGGAAGTAAAGCATGTTCTCAACAGTCTATTCTCAGACTGTCTGCGCCAGTATCGCAGCAGGCTAAAGAAGAAATACTTCACTGGAAAGATTACTGGGAGTGTTCCAACTATATCTCCTTTTAAGCAAATGACTGACAAACAGTGGGGAGATCTTGTGAAGCACTGGTCTGATCCAAAGAATATGGTATGATTTGTAAGACTGAGACCAGATCACATCTTGGATTCTTATTTATAGCAGTGTCTCACTAGTCTCCTTTTTGCAGAATTTGGCTAAACAGAATCAGGAAAACCGCGGTAAACTACTTTTACCTAGCCGTACGGGATCTCGTAACCTTATAGTGCACATTCGGCAAAAAGTAAGGACATGTTGTTTTATACTGCTATTTAGAAATATTTTAGTAAAAGATCATGCAGAGTATATACACCAGTGTGCAGCTTATATTATGATCCTCCATTTCAACCACGTTATTCGATTTATAAATGGTAGTACTAAAATGCAGATGTTACATAATGCAAGTAAAAGGGAACCAAACAAAGAGATGACTCTGCCAGAGATTTTTGAAGCATGCCAGAAGAACAAACTTGAAGTGATTGGAGAAGTCGCACAGAGTGTTCTTGTAAGTCTTCTCAAAGATTGAAATTTTGTGACGACTCACATCCCAACTTATAGGAGTAGTAAAGTACATGTCAATATGATATTATATATGTTTATTAAAATTCATGTGATGTGAATCAGACATGCCAAACTGTAGGAATAAAAGTAGGTCATACACATGATAAATCTACTATCAGCAAGTTTCTCTGTAGTAACTATCATGTTTACACATGTGTACGAACTGAATTTTTTGCAGGAAGATATGAAATTAGAGATGGCAAAAACCGGTAAAAACGGTCTGGAAAAAACCGATGAAGAATGTGTGAAGGCATTTTCTATGGCAATAAAAAAGAAAGGCATTGCCAAAAACACTTTCTTACGGAATGCTGGACTGCTGAAGTGCAAGTCCATGTCCAAGTCAAAGTATTTGCATGCTCAAGTTCTAAAGGAGCAACTCCAAGTAGAACGAGCTGCATCAGCTGCGCTAAGACTAGAAGTCGACAATTTTAGAACGATAGCAGCACAGAAGGAGGCCCTACTGGAGCAGGTTAGGAATGCTAGTAAGTAGTAAGAAGAGTATCTGCTAGATAATTGGAGATGAACGGGGACAGTGACAGGTCATTACCTTTGTCTTGTAAAATGGTTCCTTAGTCTGAGCATATTTCGTAGGTGCATTTATCTGCAATTGCTATGATCTTGGTGGTCGTTTCCTTGTTGTGATGTGGATTTTTTTGAACCGGAACCCTGCTGATTGTTAATATTATAAGTGGATTGCCTAGCCCTTTCCATCAGTTCTGACTTGTGGTTCCGTTGGCTCGTGGATGAAGCTTGACGTGGTATCAGAGCCCATAGTCTCAAGTTCGAGTCATCGCTTTCACAAACCTTCTCTTCTCTTCTCCCGGTCTAGCCTTTTCTGTCAGTTTGGACTTTTTGTTGCGATGTATAAAGTGGATTGCCTAGCCCTTTCCATCAGTTCGGACTTTTGGTCGCGTTGGCTAGTGCATTAAAGCTTGACACTGATGATTTTCTGTGATCCATTGATTTCCATCTTTCTACATACTGGTCTAGAAGCTTGTCAACTGGTCTGGTTCATTCATCGCTGTATTGAGTGCAATGAACGGAACAGTGGCTTCTCCTTTGTGTTGTGCTGCAACACAACAGCTGTTCCTGCTTCTGTACAGGTGAGTTGTGAACAGAGATACTTATGTATGCTACCAAATTTCGACTCCATATAATCAATAGCTTAACAACCCTCTAATTCAAAATCTCAACATTATTTCACACACTGAAATATTTTGTACGCGTTTTGAATTGGAGAACATGGGAACCGACTTTGGTTTCTGATTATGACTTGATGTGACCCTAGGCCCTGGATTCCTGAGCAGAAGGTATGTGTAAAAACAAAGAGATTACGAAGTGCTAATTCCCTTTTTTTGTAAGTCCTGGTGGCATTGACACTCCTTTCTTACTTGCTATATTTTTTTGGTGTTTATATATAATAGAGAATTACCAGCTTATTGTCGAACCCGTTAGATTTTGGGCAATAATTGTTACGTGGCTGCTTCTTAATTAAAGTTTATCATGTCATGTAGATGGATTTGTGAAAGATGCAGCGGGTCGTTCTTCAGATCGTCTACATGGGATTCCCATCTACATGTATGTTCACGGTTTCATGGAGTACTTCAGCTCATAGCAGCCACATACGATCCTGCAAGATTTGCATTTTTTTTGACCTTGCAAGATTTGCATTCAATGTATCGCCAAGACGCGTCCGTGAGAACTCTAGAAACATCTTCGTCTGACTCGTTTTGGCGCGCGCAGTTCCCGAGCGAATCCAATGAATTTTGACCGTTCTCTTAAAAAAAAGGAACTTTGACCGTTGGATCAAGCGTTGGAGAACTGTTGTGCCAACGGCCAATAATTATGATCGTCGTAACCGATTTTCAACGTGATGATGAATTGATGTGACATTTGGCCGTACTAGTACGGTCTCATATTTTTGTATTACTTGGATTGTAGCCAAATTCGAAATCTCATTCCAGCGGCAAAACTTCCCGCCCGAAAAATACAAATATTTCACACGCTTCTAACTTCCCATTCTACCCTCGTAAAGATGACAACAATGTCCATGTATAAGTCGGTTGGTGGGGGGTCTACCCGTCATTTTTTTCGATCACCACCTCCCTAGCTCCGGAAACTCCCCGAAAAAAAATTCATTTCCCTCACTCTCTCCTCTGAGACCACCCACCGGAACTTCCCAAGTCCCTCTCTCTCCCACCTCCACGACCACCGCACCGGAACATCCCCGCCGGACTTCCCTGGCCTACCCGAGGCCTCGCGATCCTCGTCATCCGGCTGCCTGCCGGAGCCGCTTCATCGACGCCGTCATCAACCGGACCGGATCATCCCCGCCGAACCTCGAAACCATATGCTCATCCAGCAGTCTACCGCAGTCGCTTCAGCTGCGGCATCGTCCCACCGGAGCCGCTTCGCCGGATCCGTCGTCCACCGCATCGGATCTTGCTCACCGACACCGCTGTGCATGAACCGGATCTGCTTCACCGGCGCCGTGTATGATCTAAACTCTTCTACTGTCGCTTTTCTATTGCTTGCCTGCAAGTTCTTGTTTAATCTTGGGGGAACCTGTTTGTGCTAACGACGCGCCGTTACGTTTTTGCAGACGAGATGAGTAACCATGAAGTGTAATGGCCGTCTCTCCAACCCCAAGTAGCACATGTAGCGTACTTCATCACCGGATCTATCAACCCCAGGAAGATCTGCTGTGACTCCCACAGAGTGCTTCTCCTAATGTAAGTCCCTTGTTTTAGCGCCATGTTCTGGGTTCAGATGCTTGTTTGTCTGAAGCTCTTTTAGTTCATTCCTAGCTATGACCGTAACACCTTGCTATTTTCTACTTCATTGCTAACTTTAAGCGATTGAACATTTTGGTTTGCATTCCCTGCTCTGTAGATGTAGCCATCATAACTTCTATCTTGCTCAGTCGTTGTTACAAAAATTATACTGTAGGTATTATAGTAACATCCTGCTATTATTTAGTTCATGGCCAATTTTAAGTAATTGCACATGTTGGTTCGCATTCCCTGCTCTATAGCTTTTGGCATCGTAACTTCTATATTTGGTTTACATTCCCTGCTCTGTAGATCTAGCCATCATAACTTTATCTTGCTCAGTCGTTGTTACAAAAATTATGGCCTGCTACTATGTTGTTTGTGCCAATTTTTTACTCCATGAACATGTTGGCTTGCATTCCCTGTACTACAGGTGATGCCATTGTTTTGTATCTAGTTCATTGTAAGCTAACAAAGTAAGGACTTAGTTTGGCATGCTATCACTCTGCTATCTAGCCTGTAGTACAAATAAACTTGTCATACTACTAGATAATAATTTTGCGTGCCATCTTGTTCTTCAAAAGCTGCATTATTGACTTGTTTCTCTGACTTGGCATGACGCTCACATATGGAAAGCTGAACATATTGGTTTGCATTCCCTCTTATACAAGTTCACAGGTGATCCCACTATATTCTGTATCTGGTCCATCCTAAGCTCCAGCATTAACTATCCTCCATGTGTTGCTCATTACAAGTTTATATCCCGAAACATCTTGATTTGCATCCCCTTCACTATAAGTTCAGGAGTATTATTTAGTTCACGGCCAAAATGAAGTAATTGCACTTGGCACATGTTGGTTCACATTCCCTCCTCTTTAGCTTTTGCCATCGTAACTTCTATTTTTGGTTTACATTCCCTGCTCTGTAGATGTAGCCATCATAACTTCATCTTGCTCAGTCGTTGTTACAAAATTTATAGCCTGCTACTATGTTGTTCATGCCAATTTTGTACTCCCTGAACATGTTGGTTTGCATGGGACTCGACAGTAGTAAGTCTGCTGTTTCATTCTAACATGCTCTGTTATATTGGCTGTTGGTATGCGGCATGCACTCTTTGTTTGCTTATTGTGCGCATTACAATGATCTTGTTATAACGACGAAATGATGAGTTCCAAATTCTTTGCCAAACAATATTGTAGTGTCATTGCCTTTCCATTGTTGCTGTCTTAACTTGTAATGTCTTTGTTTCAGATATAGGTGCTGCATGGACAACTTAAAAGATTGTCGGATCGCTTCATTGTATTGCTAGGTTTAATTACCATTCAATTTCTCTGGGTTCTGTAATATTTTTTCAATGCCTTGCAGCTGATGTAATATTTAGTTAGTTTTTATAGTTCTTTCGCGCATTTTTTCTTTGGTGCTTGTGGTAAGTGAGGCTATCCGACAGAAATCAATGCTGCGTAAATATTCTCAGTATCTAAATCACGAATTCCCATCCCTTAAACGGCCCAATTAAACGAAATCACATATGTGCCTGCCCGCAAAATCCTAAAGCGCATATTATGCCGGCATATAAACAGCAACTAAACGGGCTGGCCCACTTACTTCTTGGGCCAGCCCATTTGATTTACGGTGGACCCCACACACTAATTGGGCTGGCCCACTTGCTTTAAGGTGGACCCCACCAACTACTGGGCCGGCCCACTAAATAGTTGGGCCAGCCCATTTGCTTTTTTGGAGGACCCCACATAATAAATGGGCCGGCCCTTTAAGAGGAAAGGGACCCACCTGTGTTTTTGGCCCGGCCCAATATCTTGTTGGGCCGGCCCACTTGCTATATTGTGGACCCCACACTAGATGGGCCGGCCCTTTAACAGGAAAGTGGGGCCCACCTGTGCTTATTGGGCCGGCCCACTATCTTGTTGGGCCGGCCCACTTGCTCTATGGTGGTCCCACATGGTAAATGGGCCGGCCCTTTAAGTGGAAGGTGGGACCCACCTGTGTTTTTGGCCCGGCCCACTATCTTGTTGGGCCGGCCCATTAAAATGTGGGACCCTGTGTTTTGGCCGACCCACTATCATGGTGGGCCAGCCCACGGCTATATGGTGGGCCCCACATACTAAATGGGCGGCCCTTTATCAGGAAAGTGGGACCCTTTGTGTTTGGCCCGGCCCACTAGCTTTGGGCCGGCCACTTGCTAGATGGTGGACCCCACATACTAAATGGGCCGGCCCTTTAACAGGATAGTGGGACCCACCATGTGTTTTTGGCCCGGCCCACTGCTTGTTGGGCCGGCCCACTTGCTATATGGTGGACCCCACACACTAAATGGGCCGGCCTTTTAACGGGAAAGTGGGACCCACCTGTTTTGGCCCGGCCCACTTGCTTCTTGGGCCGGCCCAGTTGCTGTAAGGGGGACCCCACATGTTAAATGGGCCGGCCCATTTAACTTTTGACCAGTCAACATTAGAGGTTAGGCCCGGCCCACGTAACTAATGGACCAGCCCAGCTATATAGTTGACCGGTCAAACTATGTCATCTGGCCCGGCCCGCTTAAGACGTGGCAGGCCTCGTGTGGGCCTACCATCTACCACGGGATTTCAGCGGTTAACGCCGTTAACTGCGAGTTAACGGCGTCGCCACGTGTCAGTTTGCATGACGTCAGCAGTCAACGGGCTCCCGGAAACACTTCCGCAACGGTCCGATTTTCCGTGGCGGAAGGGCGCCCAAGCGCGACGGACCGAAAAAATCGTCGTTGGACTTTGCCTGACGCAGTTTCGACAACGGAACCCATATCGTCGGGTTAGGCCCATAGGCGACGAAAAATGCCCCTTAGTTGATGATTTTGGGACGTTGTCTATCAGAACTTTTCTTGTAGTGTTAGCTAGCCACGTCTGCTTCTCAGGGTCTGCCTCCGACGTTCCTCCTGTTGCCCCAGAAGTCCCTGCTATAGCAACCTGGTTCGAGGGTGCCCAGGTGCTGCAGTCTGGCACGTATGCACATGCGTATCCGTGCGGGATCTCCTTGGGCGCGTCATGTAGGAATTGGTAGTCACTGGGGTCACCACCAATCTTGTAGACGACATAGGCCGATGAGTTCGGCGCTTCGGGCGCTGCCAACGCGAACGGCAGCGGTGGACGGGACTGGAGTAGCAATTCCCCTTGGTGAGTCCCTAGGGCTGGTCCTGACGGAGAGTACTGATGGCTCATGATCTCCTGGATCACGCGCAGAGCGACGCGCTCCAACGTATTCACCAGGCTCTCAGAATGGCGGTGCAGCGAATGAGCCACCATGAAGTTTATCTCCTGACGCAGCGACCTGGTGCGTTCCTCTGACGGGGTGGACAGGTCCACTCCATCAAGCGCGCCTTCAGGTGTGAACCCCTTCCATCTGATGCCATGGGAGCGGGTCCTGTGGAAAGAGCCGATGAGGTCGGCTTCGAGGAAGGCTTTGACCTCGTCATACTTCTTCTTGAGCTCGCCAGAGAGCTCCTCGTACGTGACCGGAGTTTCTTCTGCCATCTCTGATGTAGATGGCGATGGGGTTGATGTTGAAGATTGTCCCACCGGGCGTGCCAGAATGTGTTGACGTCAGAAACCCACCGGCGGGCAGTGACTGGTCAACACCGTAGAGCCGGGAACAACTAGGGCTGCGGCTGGCCCCAGTCCCTCAGAGCGACGGCCCGCAAAGCCTCCTGGTCGCGCGCCGATGCAAATTGCAAGGGCGTGCCACCTGACCTATACCTGGTCAGGAAGGTGTGGATGATGCCTCGCTTAGTTTCCTGCAGGGCACACACGTACACGTTAAATACGAGCCTCGATCGGCTCTCAGGTTGTCCTGTGAATCGGCTCATGGAGCCGATCCACCCATGATTCGTCCAAGGTGGCCGAATATATGGTGGTCCTGCTTGATCAAGATAAAGCATATGAGATCCACGACGATCTGGGGTTTTCACCGCATAATCGGATCATCCTACTCACGATTGGGCCTCGCGCTCACGCACGGTGATCGTAAGCCAGCCCTAGACAAGGCCTAAAAACCAACACTAGGTTGATCCTCGGAACGTCCTGTCTAGGGGCAGCAAACTACACCCTACATGCCGCTGGATCCTCCAACCCTTTGTAAGGCCTAACTATTGCAGATATTAAACTAATCCTTGATGAATCAAGGAGCGATCGTAACGGATCAGATCTACTAAATAACGATCAAGCGGGGTGCCGCCCCTGCACCCATGATGAGGTACAGGGACGGCTAGATGCGCAAGGGTTGCACTACGAAAGCATATGATACTAGGAACAATGCTAACCCTAACACATCTATGATAACTACGTTGCTCGCCATCAAAAAGGCTTCAGCACGAGCAACGCATGAACAACTAGGCAGGCTCGTGCTGCCTAGATCGCGAGATGCGATCTAGGCAGCATGGTGCTTACCGGAGGAACCCTCGAGACGAAGGAGTTGGCGATGCGCCGAGATTGGTTTGTGTTGAACGTTGGTTGTTGTTTATTCCATAAACCCTAGGTACATATTTATAGTCCAGGGGACTTTCTAACGTAGGCGTGCACCAAACCGTGCACGGATAAAACTCTAACTTCCAAACTAAGATGCGATCTAATATGTTACAGATACACGGGCGGTTTAGCCCAACTTGGTAAACAAGGCCGATTCACGTATTTCTTCCACGTACAATCTTCACGTCCATCTTGATCGCGGCCCACCTCTGACTTGGTCAAATTCGGATCTGTGATAGAAAGTATACCCAATTGTTTCTTTAGGGTATCCTATGAAGACGCATTTCTCCGCTTTGGGTTCTAGCTTGTCAGGTTGTAACTTCTTTACATAAGCATCGCAACCCCAAACTTTAAGGAACGACAGCTTAGGTTTCTTCCCAAACCATAATTCATACGGTGTCGTTTCAACGGATTTAGATGGTGCCCTATTTAAAGTGAATGCGGCTGTCTCTAAAGCATAACCCCAAAACGATAGTGGCAAATCGGTAAGAGACATCATAGAACGAACCATATCTAAGAGAGTTCGATTACGACGTTCGGACACACCATTGCGTTGTGGTGTTCCCGGCGGTGTCAACTGTGAAAGTATTCCGCATTTCTTTAAATGCATGCCAAACTCATAACTCAGATATTCGCCTCCGCGATCAGAACGCAGAAACTTAATCTTCTTGTTACGTTGATTTTCTACTTCACTTTGGAATTCCTTGAACTTCTCAAAAGTCTCGGACTTGTGTTTCATAAAGTAAATATACCCATATCTACTCAGATCATCCGTGAAGGTTAGAACATAACGATAACCACCGCGCGATGCTACACTCATTGGTCCACACACATCGGTATGTATGATTTCCAATAAGTCTGTAGCTCGCTCCATTGTGCCAGAAAATGGAGTCTTAGTCATTTTTCCCATTAGACATGCTTCGCATCTGTCAAGTGACTCAAAGTCAAGTGACTCAAGAAGTCCATCGGAATGGAGTTTCTTCATGCGCTTCACTCCAATATGACCAAGACGACAGTGCCACATATAAGTAGAATTATCATTCAATTTAATTCGCTTAGCATCAATGTTATGAACATGTGTATCACTACTATCGAGATTTAACAAGAATAAACCATTCATCTCAGGTGCATGGCCATAAAAGACATTACTCATATAAATCGAACAACCATTATTCTCAGACTTAAACGAATAACCGTCTTGCATCAAACAAGATCCAGATATAATGTTCATGCTCAACGCAGGTACCAAATAACAATTATTAAGGTTTAAAACTAATCCCGAAGGTAGATGTAGAGGGAGCGTGCCGACGGCGATCACATCGACCTTGGATCCATTTCCAACGCGCATCGTCACCTCGTCCCTCGCCAGGCTTCGTTTATTCCGCAGTTCCTGTTTCGAGTTACAAATGTGAGCAACCGAACCAGTATCAAATACCCAGGCACTACTACGAGAACCAGTAAGATAGACATCTATAACATGTATATCAAATATACCTTTCTTTTTGGCGTGGCCGCTCTTCAGATCGGCCAAGTATTTGGTGCAGTTCCGCTTCCAGTGCCCCTTCCCCTGGCAGTAGTAGCACACAGTCTCAGGCTTAGGACCAGCCTTAGGCTTCTCAGGAGGCGCTGCAACTTTCTTGCCGCCCTTCTTGAAGTTGCCCTTGTTAGGCTTGCCCTGCTTCTTGAAACTGGTGGTCTTGTTGACCATCAACACTTGGTTCTCCTTCTTTATTTCTACTTCAGCAGACTTCAGCATGGAGAAGAGTTCAGGTAACTCTTTGTTCATGTTCTGCATGTTGTAGTTCATCACGAAGTTCTTGTAACTTGGTGGCAGTGATTGGAGGACACGATGAATACCCAGCTTGTTAGGGATCACAATCCCCAAGTCACTGAGCTTCTTCGCATGTCCGGACATGGCGAACATGTGCTCACTAACGGAGCTGCCCTCTTCCATCATGCAGTTAAAGAACTGTTTCGAGGCCTCATAGCTCTCCACGGCCGCATGAGTTTCAAAGATAAGTTTGAGCTCACACATCATATCACAAGGGTCGTGGTGCTCAAAACGCTTTTGGAGCTCTGCCTCTAAACTGCACAGGATGGCACACTGAACTTCGGAGTACCGAGTTACCCGAGTCTCATAAACATTCTTTATGTCCTCGGATACTGCAGGAGGTGGTGGGGAACCTAGCGGTGCTTCGAGCACATATTGCAGGCTTACGCCAGCGAGGAAAATCCTCACATGACGGAACCAGTCAGTGAAGTTGCTACCATTGCCCTTAAGCTTTTCTTTCTCTAGGAACTGGTTAAAATTGATGGAGGGGGCGCCATGATCTACAACATATTTGCAAAGAGTTTAGACTAAGTTTATGATAAAATGAGTTCAATTTTAATTCTTAAATTAACTAGGTGAACTCCCACTCAAAACAACATCCCTCGCATTGTCTTAGTGATTACACGAACCAAATCCACTACACCAAGTCCGATCTTCACGAGAAAAGATGTAGCTTCAAAGGTGAACACTCAAAGTGTTCATCATATCATTCATATGACTCATGCTCTACCTTTCGGTATCCCGTGTTCCGAGACCATGTCTGTACATGCTAGGCTCGTCAAGGCAACCTTAGTATCCGCGTGTGCAAATCTGGCTTGCACCCGTTGTATGCACATGTAGAGTCTATCACACCCGATCATCACGAGATGCTTCGAAACGACAAGTCTTAGCAACGGTGCATACTAAGGATGAACACTTTATTATCTTGATATTTAGTGAGAGGGATCATCTTATAATGCTACCGTCGCGATCTAAGCAAAATAAGATGCATAAAAGGATTAACATCACATGCAATTCATAATGTGTGATATGATATGGCCTTTCTTCTTGTGCTTTTGATCTCCATCTCCAAAGCACGGACATGATCTCCATCATCACCAGCATGGCGTCAAGGTCAGTGGCGCCGATACGTCTCCAACGTATCGATAATTTCTTATGTTCCATGCTACTTTATTGATGATACCTACATGTTTTATGCACATTATATGTCATATTTATGCATTTTCTGGAACTAACCTATTAACAAGATGCCGAAGAGCCATTGTTTTCTGCTGTTTTTGGTTTCAGAAATCCTAGTAAAGAAATATTCTCGGAATTGGACGAAACTTTCGCCCAGGGTCCTATTTTGCACGAAGCTTCCAGAAGACCGAAGACCTAACGAAGTGGGGCCACGAGGCAGCCAGGGGGGTGGCGGCGCGGCCCAGCCCTGGCCGCGCCGACCTATCCCCTGGGCCCCTCGTGTGGCCCCCGCGTTGACCTTCCGCCTACTTAAAGCCTCCGTCGCGAAACCCCCAGTACCGAGAGCCACGATACGGAAAACCTTACAGAGCCGCCGCCGCGAATCCCATCTCGGGGGATTCGGAGATCGCCTCCGGCACCCTGCCGGAGGGGATTCATCTCCCGGAGGACTCTTCATCGCCATGATCGCCTCCGGAGTGATGAGTGAGTAGTTCACCCCTGGACCATGGGTCCATAGCAGTAGCTAGATGGTCGTCTTCTCCTTGTTGTGCTTCATTGTTAGATCTTGTGAGCTGCCTAACATGATCAAGATCATCTATATGTAATTCTATATGTTGTGTTTGTCGGGATCCGATGGATAGAGAGTACTATGATTATGGTGATTATCAATCTATTGTTCATGTGTTGTTTATGATCTTGCATGCTCTCCGTTTCTAGTAGAGGCTCTGGCCAAGTTTTTACTCTTAACTCCAAGAGGGAGTAATTATGCTCGATAGTGGGTTCATGCCTTCATTGATACCTGGGACAGTGACAGAAAGTTCTAAGGTTGTGATGTGCTGTTGCCACTAGGGATAAAACATTGATGCTATGTCTAAGGATGTAGTTATTGATTACATTACGCACAATACTTAATGCAATTGTCTGTTGCTTTGCAACTTAATACTGGAGGGGGTTCGGACGATAACCTGAAGGTGGACTTTTTAGGCATAGATGCAGTTGGATGGCGGTCTATGTACTTTGTCGTAATGCCCAATTAAATCTCACTATATTTACCATGTCATGTATATGCATTGTTATGCCTTTCTCTATTTGTCAATTGCCCGACTGTAATTTGTTCACCCAACATGCTTTTATCTTATGGGAGAGACACCTCTAGTGAACTGTGGACCCCGGTCCTATTCTTTCCATAGCATACATTCTACTTGTTTTACTGTTTTCTTTGCAAACATCTTCCACTCGATACGTTTAATCCTTTGTTACAGCAAGCCGGTGAGATTGACAACCTCACTGTTTCGTTGGGACAAAGTATTTGGGTTGTGTTGTGCAGGTTCACGTTGGCGCCGGAATCCCTGGTGTTGCGCCGCATCACATTTCGCGACCATCAACCTTCAACGTGCTTCTTGGCTCCTACTGGTTCGATTAAACCTTGGTTTCATACTGAGGGAAAACTGTGCGCATCATACCTTCCTCTTGGGGTTCCCAACGGACGTGTACATCTACGCGCATCAAGCACTTTTTCGCGCCGTTGCCGGGGAGATCAAGACACGCTGCAAGGGGAGTCTCCACTTCTCAATCTCTTTACTTTGTTTTTGTCTTGCTTTATTTTATTTACTACTTTGTTTGCTGCACTAAATCAAAATACAAAAAAAAATTAGTTGCTAGTTTTACTTTATTTACTGTCTTGCTCTCTATATCAAAAACACAAAAAAAATTAGTTACTTGTCTTTACTTTATTTGCCTAGTTTACTTTATTGCTGTTATCATGAGTAATCCTGAAGTTGAAGTTCGTTCTTTTAAGCAACAGGGTGGAGAAAGTTTTAAAGATGCTTGGTATAGAATTAGTAATGCTCATCAAAGGTGCATTAAGAAACACTCCACCACTATCCTTCTTAGGAACTTTTATGTTGGTTTGTCTAGTTGGAATAGATATGTTCTTGATACTCTTTCGGGAGGTAATTTCCTAGGTACTCCCGCTTTAGAAGCTAGTTGCATCATTGAGAGTCTAGTTGGAATACCACCTGTTAATGAAGTTAAAATTGAAATCTCTCTTGAAGATGTTATGAAAAAATTGGAAACCATAGAGAAAAATTTTCCAAGTATTGAAGCTAAATTGGGAATGTTATTTGACAAAACTTATGAACTTGATAAATCCTTAGGAGGAATTGATGAAAGAATTAGTATCCTAGGAACTTGTGTTGTCCATGATAATCAAACCAATAGGATTGATGAACTTGAAAAAGCTATGGGAACCTTGGGTTCAACCTTTTCTTCTCTCAAGTATAATGAGAAAGCTTATGTGGGTAAAGAGCAAAAATTCATGTACGCCTCTAAGGTGCCTAAACAAAAGAATTATTATAGGCCTAAAATTGCTAAAACCCCTAGCACTACCATAGAAAATCTAGATAATGGAACACCTAAAGTACCCCCTGCAACAAGTTGTGTTTGCATGAAGAATAATAATGTTGATGCTTCTACTCTCGATGTTACTTGATTTGCACTTTCTGCGCCTAGCTGAAAGGCGTTAAAGAAAAGCGCTTATGGGAGACAACCCATGTTTTTACCTACAGCAATTTTTTGTTTTATTGAGTCTTGGAAGTTGTTTACTACTGTAGCAACCTCTCCTTATCATGTTTTTGTGCCAAGTAAAGTTTTTATGTCAAAGTTGATGTTATATTTGGGATCGCTGCGCAGAAACAGCATTGCTGTCTGTCACGAATCTGGGCATAATTCTCTGTAGAAAATTCGAAAAAATCTGCCAATTTACGAGCGTGATCCTCAGATATGTACGCAACTTTCATTAGTTTTGAGTTTTTCCATTTGAGCAAGTCTGGTGCCATTTATAAATTCGTCTTTACGGACTGTTCTGTTTTTGACAGATTCTGCCTTTTATTTCGCATTGCCTCTTTTGCTATGTTGGATTTATTTCTTTGATCCATTAATGTCCAGTAGCATTATGCAATGTCCAGAAGTGAAAAGAATGATTGTGTCACCTCTGAATGTGTGAATTATTAATGATGCACTAACCCTCTAATGAGTTTGCTTGAAGTTTGGTGTGAAGGAAGTTTTCAAGGGTCAAGAGAGGAGAATGATATACTAAGATCAAGAGGAGTGAAAGCTCTAAGCTTGGGGATGCCCCCGTGGTTCATCCCTGCATATTTTAAGAAGACTCAAGCGTCTAAGCTTGGGGATGCCCAAGGCATCCCCTTCTTCATCGACAACATCATCAGGTTCCTCCCCTGAAACTATATTTTTATTCAGTCACATCTGGTGTTCTTTACTTGGAGCGTCGGTTTGTTTTCGTTTTTGTTTTTGTTTGAATAAGATGGATCCTAGCATTCACTTTGTGGGAGAGAGACACGCTCCGCTGTTGCATATGGACACATGTGTCCTTAGGCTTTACTCATAATGTTCAAGGCGAAGTTTCTTCTTCGTTAATTTGTTATATGGTTGGAATTGGAAAATGCTACATGTAGTAATTCTTAAAATGTCTTGGATAATGTGATACTTGGCAATTGTTGTGCTCATGTTTAAGCTCTTGCATCATATGCTTTGCACCCATTAATGAAGAAATACATAGAGCTTGCTAAAATTTGATTTGCATATTTGGTTTCTCTAAGGTCTAGATAATATCTAGTATTGAGTTTTGAACAACAAGGAAGACAGTGTAGAGTCTTATAATGTTTACAATATGTCTTTTATGTGAGTCTTGCTGCACTTGTTCATCCTTGAGTTTGCTTCAAATAACCTTGCTAGCCTAAACCTTGTATCGAGAGGGAATACTTCTCATGCATCCAAAATCCTTGAGCCAACCACTATGCCATTTGTGTCCACCATACCTACCTACTACATGGTATTTACCCGCCATTCCAAAGTAAATTGCTTGAGTGCTACCTTTAAAATTCCATCATTCACCTTTGCAATATATAGCTCATGGGACAAAATAGCCTTAAAAACTATCGTAGTATTGAATATGTACTTATGCACTTTATATTTTATTAAGTTGCTTGTTGTGCGATAACCATGTTTCTGGGGAACGCCATCAACTATTGTTGAATATCATGTGAGTTGCTATGCATGTCCGTCTTGTCTGAAGGTCTATCATTTTAGTGGTTGGAGCATGCAAAATTGTTAGAGAAGAACATTGGGCCGCTAACTAAAGCCATGAATCATGGTGGAAGTTTCAGTTTTGGACATATATCCTCAATCTCATATGAGAATAATAACTTTGCTACATGCTTATGCATTTAAGAGGAGTCCATTATCTGTTGTCCATGTTGTCCCGGTATGGATGTCTAAGTTGAGAATAATCAAAAGCGAGAAATCCGAAATGCGAGCATTCTCCTTGGACCTTTGTACAGGCGGCATGGAGGTACCCCTTTGTGACACTTGGTTGAAACATGGCATGCAAAGATCCGGTAGTCCAAGTTAAGTAGGACGAGGTGCGGGCACTATTAGTATACTATGCGTGAGGCTTGCAACTTGTAAGATATAATTTACATAACTCATATGCTTTATTACTACCGTTGACAAAATTGTTTCATGTTTTCAAAATAAAAGCTCTAGCACAAATACAGCAATCGATGCTTTCCTCTGCGAAGGACCATTCTTTTACTTTTATTGTTGAGTCAGTTTACCTATCTCCTTCCACCTTAAGAAGCAAACACTTGTGTGAACTGTGCATTGATTCCTACATACTTGCATATTGCACTTGTTATATTACTTTATGTTGACAATATCCATGAGATATACATGTTACAAGTTGAAAGCAACCGCTGAAACTTAATCTTCCTATGTGTTGCTTCAACACCTTTACTTTGATTTATTGCTTTACGAGTTAACTCTTATGCAAGACTTATTGATGCTTGTCTTGAAGTACTATTCATGAAAAGTCTTTGCTATATGATTCAGTTGTTTACTCATGTCATTACCTTTGCTTTGATCGCTGCATTCATTACATATGTTTACAAATAGTATGATCAAGATTATGATAGCATGTCACTTCAGAAATTATCTTTGTTATCGTTTTACCTGCTCGGGACGAGCAGAACTAAGCTTGGGGATGCTGATACGTCTCCAACGTATCGATAATTTCTTATGTTCCATGCTACTTTATTGATGATACCTACATGTTTTATGCACATTATATGTCATATTTATGCATTTTGGAACTAACCTATTAACAAGATGCCGAAGAGCCAGTTCTGTTTTCTGCTGTTTTTGGTTTCAGAAATCCTAGTAAAGAAATATTCTCGGAATTGGACGAAACTTTCGCCCAGGGTCCTATTTTTGCACGAAGCTTCCAGAAGACCGAAGACCTAACGAAGTGGGGCCACGAGGCAGCCGGGGTGGCCGGCGCGGCCGGGCCCTGGCCGCGCCGACCTATCCCTGGGCCTCGTGTGGCCCCCGCGTTGACCTTCCGCCTACTTAAAGCCTCCGTCGCGAAACCCCAGTACCGAGAGCCACGATACGGAAAACCTTACAGAGACGCCGCCGCCGCGAATCCCATCTCGGGGGATTCGGAGATCGCCTCCGCACCCGGAGAGGGGATTCATCTCCCGGAGGACTCTTCATCGCCATGATCGCCTCCGGAGTGATGAGTGAGTAGTTCACCCCTGGACCATGGGTCCATAGCAGTAGCTAGATGGTCGTCTTCTCCTTGTTGTGCTTCATTGTTAGATCTTGTGAGCTGCCTAACATGATCAAGATCATCTATATGTAATTCTATATGTTGTGTTTGTCGGGATCCGATGGATAGAGAGTACTATGATTATGGTGATTATCAATCTATTGTTCATGTGTTGTTTATGATCTTGCATGCTCTCCGTTTCTAGTAGAGGCTCTGGCCAAGTTTTTACTCTTAACTCCAAGAGGGAGTAATTATGCTCGATAGTGGGTTCATGCCTTCATTGATACCTGGGACAGTGACAGAAAGTTCTAAGGTTGTGATGTGCTGTTGCCACTAGGGATAAAACATTGATGCTATGTCTAAGGATGTAGTTATTGATTACATTACGCACAATACTTAATGCAATTGTCTGTTGCTTTGCAACTTAATACTGGAGGGGGTTCGGACGATAACCTGAAGGTGGACTTTTTAGGCATAGATGCAGTTGGATGGCGGTCTATGTACTTTGTCGTAATGCCCAATTAAATCTCACTATATTTACCATGTCATGTATATGCATTGTTATGCCTTTCTCTATTTGTCAATTGCCCGACTGTAATTTGTTCACCCAACATGCTTTTATCTTATGGGAGAGACACCTCTAGTGAACTGTGGACCCCGGTCCTATTCTTTCCATAGCATACATTCTACTTGTTTTTGTTTTCTTTGCAAACATCTTCCACTCGATACGTTTAATCCTTTGTTACAGCAAGCCGGTGAGATTGACAACCTCACTGTTTCGTTGGGACAAAGTATTTGGGTTGTGTTGTGCAGGTTCCACGTTGGCGCCGGAATCCCTGGTGTTGCGCCGCATCACATTTCGCGACCATCAACCTTCAACGTGCTTCTTGGCTCCTACTGGTTCGATTAAACCTTGGTTTCATACTGAGGGAAACTTGCCGGTGCGCATCATACCTTCCTCTTGGGGTTCCCAGCACGGCATCAAGGTCATGGCGCCGCTTCATGGTTGTCCATCACTTATAGCTACTATAACAACTACTTGAAATAAAGCTATTACATGATGAATAGACACGCAGGTCTTTAACAAAAATTAAAAACAACCATTAGGCTCCTGCCGGTTGCCATAATACAATAATGAACATCTCATACATCAAATATAATCATCATCACATCATGGCCATATCACATCACCAAACCCTGCAAAAACAAGTTAGACGCCTCTAATTTGGTTTGCATCTTTTACGTGGTTTAGGGTTTTCGAGTAAGATCCAATCTACCTACAAACATGAACCACAACGGTGATACTAGTGTTGACAATAGAAGTGCAAATTACAATCTTCACTATGGTGGGAGAGACAGACACCCGCAAAGCCACTTATGCAATACAAGTTGCATGTCGAGCGTGGAGCAAGTCTCATGAGACGCGGTCATGTAAAGTTAGCCCGGGCCGCTTCATCCCACCATCCCGCAAGAAGCAAAGTACACAAACTAAAGCAACAAAAGCATCACCGCCCACAAACCATTGTGTTCTACTCGTGCAACAGATCTATGCATAGACGTGGCTCTGATACCACTGATGGGGTTCGTTGCATAGAAAACAAAAATTTTCCTACCGCAAAGCGAATAAAACCAACAGATCTAATCTATGGAACACCCAAGATCCAATCTACTAGATCTAAGCAACGAGATGGAGATGAGACTAACCCTCGAAGATTCCAAAGCCTACGAGATTAATCTCGTTGTTGGTGTAGACGATCGTCCCCGGTGCTGCAATCCGGCAGCACTTCCGTACTCGGTCGCGCGTACGGTGTCGATGAAGCTCCTTCCTCTCCCCGTTCCAGCGGGCAGCGGAGGTGTGGTAGATCTCCACGGAATCCCAGCAGCACGACGGCGTGGTGGTGGTGGTGGAGAAGAATTCCTGCAGGGCTTCGCCTAAGCCGGAGCAGGAGAAACTGGGAGGGAGGAGAGGTGGCACTTTAGGGTTTCGTACGGAGCAGCAATGGCCGGCCAAACTACCCCACTATATATAGTCGGAAGGTAGGGTTAGGGTTTCGCGAAACCGATCTAGGGCCGGCGCCTGGTGGGCCCACACCACACCCTGGCGCGGCCAAGGGGGGGCCCGCGCCGCCGTGTGGTGTGGCCCACTCCTGGCCTTTCTCCGTCTCCCCTTTGGACTCCGTCTGCGCGACAGAAAAATAAGAACCTCTGTTTTTATTTCGTCCAATTCCGAGAATGTTTCCAGAACAACTTTTCTTGAAATACAAAACAGCAGAATTCTTCCAGAACAATTCCGGCTCTCCTCGTGATGTCTTGGATCCCATCCGAGACTCCGAACAACATTCGGTCTCCATCTCATATTCCGAATCTACTTATGCGACATCGAACCTTAAGCGCGTCACCCTACGGTTCATGAACTATGCAGACATGGTCGAGACTCCTCTCCGAGCAATAACCAATAGCGGGATCTGGAGATCCATAATGGCTCCCACATATTCAATGATGACTTAGTGATCGATTGAACCATTTACATACGATGCCAATTCCCTTTGTCTCGCGATATTTTACTTGTCCGAGGTTTGATCATCGGTATCTCCATACCTTGTTCAACCTCGTTACCGACAAGTACTCTTTACTCGTACCGTGGTATGTGATCTCTTATGAACTATTCATATGCTTGCAAGCTAATCAGATGACATTCCACCGAGAGGGCCCAGAGTATATCTATCCGTCATCAGGATGGACAAATCCCACTGTTGATCCATATGCCTCAACTCACACTTTCCAAATACTTAATCCCACCTTTATTGTCACCCATTTACGCAATGACGTTTGATGTAATCAAAGTATCCTTTCAGTGTAAGTGATTTACATGATCTCATGGTCGAAGGATTAAGGCAACTATGTATCGAAAGCTTATAGCAAATAGAACTTAATGACTTGATCTTATGCTACGCTCATATGGGTGTGTGTCCATTATATCATTCAACTAATGACATAACCTTGTTATTAATAACATCCAATGTTCATGATCACGAAACCATGATCATCTATTAATCAACAAGCTAGTTATACAAGAGGCTTACTAGGGACTCCTTATTGTTTACATAACACACATGTATCAATGTTTCGGTTAATACAATTATAGCATGGTATATAAACATTTATCATAAACACAAAGATATTATAATAACTACTTTATTATTGCCTCTTGGGCATATCTCCAACAAATAGGGAGAAGGCAGAGATGTGGGAGCTCTATTTTCAATTTGATGGAGCAAAATTTGTTCACAAAACTTTACATAGGACAGACATAAGGTTTCTGAAATTGTTGTCCATCATGGAGGAAGAGGGATATGGTCTGTGTGATTCCTTATATTATGTTAAAAATGAAGGAGTAGGACTGAGTGGATTAGAGCTAGTGAACAACAACTATAAGGTTGATGAAATGCTAGTGAAGTATGCAAGTACAAAGAAACTGGTGCTCACTGATAAAAAAGGAATTCATTTGAACATAAGGGATCAACTTCAACAGATTCAACACATATTGTTCAACATTACAAACCAACCATCATTTAGTTCACCATTACAACCCAGACATCATTTGTTCAACATTACAAACCAACACATATTGTTCAACATTACAAACCATAGGAAATTCAATTCAAACATGACAAATAAAATTAAACTGGTACACAAGCTAGCTACTCCTCACACATCTCCTTGATCTTCTTCAGCTTTGCCCTGGTGGATTCCTTGAGCTTAAATAAATCCCCAATTATGTACTCAAGCTTTCTCTTCTCTTCTTTCAACTGATCTCTCTCCTTCTCTGCCTTAATTCTCATGCATTTGTGCATATTGCTGCTTGATGCATCCAGTGCCTTCTTCTGCTCTAACTCTGCCCTAGCATCAATCAATCCTTGCTCAGCTTGGGCCTTCAAGGCAAGTATCACTTGCTTCTCCTCTACAATTTTCTTCATCTCTTCTTGAGCATTCCTCAGGTCAATGTGCATCTTCTCAATCTCATCTTTCAGCTTGAACCTCTTCTCCATGTTGTCCAGAGCATCATTAACCCTGCCTTGCTTCTCTTGTCCATACAAATCCCACAACTTTGCTAATGATTTCCTAAGTGCAGGTGGCCACTCACCATCTACCCACAGAAGAAAATCACAAGCTGGTTCTCCATCATGCCCTGCACACCCTAAGAACCTCCTCCCTGTCCAGCAACCATCAAATGCTACAAATCGAGCAGCTACAGCACCATGCTTGCAAGTCACAGTACTTCCACCATCATCAGCTAAACCGCAAAAATCAGAGTCGTCGGTAGTGTTCACACTCTAGCAGTTCGAAAAAACAAAGAAGAATCAGCCTAAATCCTCCTCAAAATCAAAATTCCCCCAATTCCTAACCCTGCAATTTGCCCAAATTATGACAGCATAAGTAGAGGACTCACATCAGCGCCGAGGGAGCTCTGCTCTGAAGAGGAATCCTAGCCGTCACCCCACGAAACCATGGCCGTCTGTCCCTGCGGCGGCGGAGATCTACGTCGGCGGCGACTGCTTCCAGTGCGACGGAACAGAGAGAAAGGAGAGAGGAAGGAGACGACCCAGCCAACGCCTTAAAACAACAGCCCTAACGCGCGCCCTAACGGCCGTCCGTCGGGTAGCCACGTCGGCTCGACGGTGGGCCGGGCTGCGAAACATGGTTAGCACGCTTGATCCGTTCAATCAGTGCTCCGCGTCGCGATCGAGCCCCAAACTTGGTAGTCATGTGACAATCGTCCCCTCTGACTGCTCCATCCGCTCTCCTCTACCCCCCGGCGACGGCGAGATCCGAAGGGATAGGACCTGCACGCTCGAGCCAAGAACAGCGGTTGTGGCGCGCGACGCTCCGCATATGACATTAACTTGTGGCCCAGCCCAATCTATGCCTCAAACCGGTTCCACTTCATCTTTTCCAACGCAATCCTTCGCCATACCCTTAGGATTCGACGGAACAAAGTGCACGGCGAGCGCTGGTGGCGATGCCTCTCGGAGTGATTCGGCCGAGCGATTAGAGGAGGAGCGCTACGTATTTCTCGGCAAGCCTGAGCGACGCCAGGAACGACGTTCAACGGTGGTGTGGAGTTTAAGACAGCGGCGGAGCTGGACCTGAGCAGGGACACCGCTGCGCTTGATTCCGTGCGCTGCTGCCAACCGGCCATTGCCCGCCTACAAAGTCCAGATCGCTGCGCCCGATTCCCGCCATCTGAGATCGATCCTGGGGCGGTCGGTGTATACGACGCGCCGACCACCCCCTCGTCGTTTTTGGGCCGGCCCATTTAGATAGGAGACGCTTTGTTCCGCTTCACAGTTTCGACCGCGGGCGACCGAGTCGTTCTTTTCTTTTTTCTTTTTTCTTTTTTCTGTTTCTTTTTTTGTTTTTGTTTCTTTTCTGTTTATTTTCTTTTTGTTAAATTTTAAAAAGTTCAAATATAAAATTTGTTCAAATTCAAAAAATGTTCAAATCTGAAATCGTTTAAATTCGAAAAATCGAAAAATGTTCAAATCGGAAAATTGTTCAAATTTTAAATTTGTTCATATTCAAAAAATTGTTCAAACATAAAAATCGTTCAAAATAAAAAAATCGTTCAAATTTAAAAATCGTTCAAACTTAAAAATCGTTCAAATTCGAAAAATGTTCAAATCTGAAATCGTTCAAATTCGAAAAATGTTCAAATCGGAAAATTATTCAAATTTTAAATTTGTTCATATTCAAAAAATGGTTCAAACATAAAAATCGTTCAAAATAAAAAATCGTTCAAATTTAAAAATCGTTCAAACTAAAAAATCGTTCAAACTAAAAAAATCTTTCAAATTTGAGAATTGTTCTAATTTTTCTAAAATTATATACTCCCTCCGTTCCTTTCTATAGTGCCTATTGTTTTTTGGCACGGAAATTAGCGCAAGCAAATTTATTGACACAAAACCCCCCAGCGCTATTTGAGAGAAAAAAAGGAAACGGAAACAGATCGGAGACGTGATCTCCTACGCGTGGCCTACTCCTTCCTAATCTCACGTGATCTGTATTTGCTATTTCCTTAACAGACACGTGCGTGATCTACTCCTTCCTAATCTCACGTCCAGATTTTCTCTACGTGATTGCATACCAGATTTTCTCAACGTGAACAGATTCGTTCCAGATTTTCTGGACGGAAACAAATCGGTGGAAGGGGTTATTTGCAAAAAAACACAGCTTTCCTCTTATATTCTGAAACAATTGCGAAAAAACAATAGGCATTATAGAAAGGAACGGAGGGAGTATTTAAGAATATTCGGTTTTTAAAAAAAATCATGTTTGTGAAAAATAGAAATTTTTCCGGAAAAACCCGGATTATGGAAAATAAAAAAGAAACAGCAGAAAAAAAATACGACCTGATATTTCGTTGCCTAGGAGAATCGAACTCCTGACGTCTAGCTGGAATCGTGGGCCGGCCCAACAACGGCCGGGGGTGGTCGGCACGTTGCTGGGCACCGACCAGGTCGGTGTAAAGCAGTGCCCGATCCTGGCGGGTGGCTCGCGTTCCTCAAGAGTCGAGGAAATTAACTCCACCGAGCGGCCTACTCGCAGTAGAAAGAGGCGCAACTCCTGTTTGATCGGCCCATCGTGGCCGAGACTCTGACTCGGTCCTGTTCTAGCAGCACATACAGCTGAGCTACCTATTCTCAATGGTCAGATGGGTACCGATTGTACTGAGTTTTGATGTTTGCTACCGCAACGTGCATGTGTTGGTGCGATCTTCATTGATATTACCTGATAAAAAAACCACTCAGGTTAACAATTGCTACACAAGAACTACAGGGGAAGAGTTCGCACTGCTAGCAAGAACCGTAGGGAAAAATATAGAAGAGGTCGGACTGGTGCGGTGGACGAAGAGGACGGACTGGAGTAGTACGCCGCTGTATTCCTGGACAACGGCAGCCGTACGTCCTCATCGTGCAAACTGCCATTGGTATATATGCTACTCAACTCCGGATCCTCCACTTTCAGATGAAAACACCACTAGATTTTTCAACCGCCGTATGTACAATTGTACATCATTGTTTCAATCAGTTTTGATACAATTTACGTACTAGATGAATTCAATTGATTTTAACTTAGTTCCTCAAAATATTTACTTTTTGTCTATTCAAAGCGTAAATAGACAACTGATAGTGCATATAAACAGTAGCTTAGTTTCCTTTCTTCCATGTATTGTACTTTTAGTCCATAAATTGTGATTATGTGAAAGGAGACACAATTGATTGGGGCTAGCATTGTCACATGGAATACAATATTTTGTTAATCATCTGTAGACATATATTTGTTATTACATGTTACTATACTTTTGTACACCAATGTTGACATATACTAAGATTGTTGCAACCTTAATTTATTGTGCCCGCACAGGAATGGAACAACTTTGGGAAAAATTTAAGTTAGTTTTCTTCACTCCCGGTGCAACACACAGGTTTTATGCTATAACTTCCTATAAAGAGAGCCTCCACCCCCATCGCCAAGACACAACGGTTTTCACCACATAACACTTTTCCGTAACTAGAAGAGTGCTACATTTTTTTCCTATGGCATTCGTGTCTTGCATTGGGTTCTCCGGCCCTGTTGCCTTCCGTGCGCGCGGCTGCAGCCTCGCCCTGGCAGGCATGGCCCCGGTCAGTGGCGTCACACTCGCCGTGCAGGCAGGTATGAGTCCTGTTTCCGGCAGCCCACTCATCACCCTGGTCGGAGCGGGGACTGGCGCCATTGGAGGTGGCAACCGGGGGGCTCCGGCAGGCCGCGGAAGCGACTTTCTGTCTGCACGCCTCGTTCCCTCCAGCGCCGTGGCAACTCCGGGCAAACGCAAGGCCATCTTCGCTTGCAGAGCAACAGGTCTCGACGGAGACGATTACCCCCAGCGCGATCTTGAAGCGAAGGTATCTCAAGTTTCCCCATGATTATACGTGCGCTCTTCTCGTTCATAAGTTGTGTGCACCACTTCATACAAATAACGTTCGATTTCATGCAGCTTTCCGTTCCCGAGTTGCTTGATGTGCTTGCCAAGAAAACCTTGGTTCTACTGGACAGTGTTTACTTGCCTAAGCCCCAGGATTACGTCGTCGATCAGGAGCGGCCATCGGTCTCGAGCGAGATTGGAGCTATACAGGCTGGGTTAAAGGAGTTGGTCGAGGAGCTCATTGAAACACCAATCTCCTTCCTTCCGGCAGCCATAAAGCTGGTGGGGCTCCACGGCCGCATATACAACTTGTTCACCTTCTGCCGCCTTCAGAAAGAGTGGCCCATTTACATCCTCGACGCCCCAACGTCCCTGGAGATGATCACCAAGGAGACCCTCCGGCGCACGATGGCCAACACGGTCGAGTTCTACACAGAACTCCAGAAGCAGCCCAACAAGGATATCTGTGAACCTACTGAGGAAGGTGAGGAGACCTTATCAGACCTCTTGGTTATTCTAGTCAAGAAGACGACTCTCCTCTTGAAGGAGATACCGAGAATTCTGGTGCCATCAGTGCATCATGCCATGAGTTTGCCCTTGCGCAATTTTATGCAATCGGCAACCTTATGTGAGCTGGATGAGTTACATGAGATGTGCGACGTTCTCCGCGAGAAGGTGGGCACCCCAGATATCCTCGACCAAGTGGCGTTCGGCACTTTCCTTGGGCTGGACGGACGCCTCCGCGATCTACTTTTTGTGGTGGTCACTCGGTGCTTCCACGACGGGAAGTTTGATGATTCCCCACTCCAGGATGGCACACTCGAGTCGGCTTACAAGAGTTCCCTTGAGAGGTCTATGTCCGACGTGCGGGACTGCCTCAAGGATTACGTGAAGAAGGAAACGGAGTAGGGGGCTGCCGAGTAAGGTGAAAACAAGGCCGCGCCCTAGGCTGGAATTACTGTGCCGTTATATATATACTCGTATTGTCTATTTTGCGTAAGCCTACCTCCATGGCTGGACTTGGCGGAATCAATCTTAATACTATCGTATTCAACGAAATACAAAATATGATCGATTCAAATTATTATCAAGAAATATAAGAAAACCCAAACCTAACTCATCTCCACCTGCCTTCGAACAGGTGTATTCAGATTTTCATGCAAGTTGACCTTGCGTTATTCTTCTTTGGCAGAGACAAAAAAAAGGTGTGACGAATATGATCAATTGATTGTTAGGTTGGGCAGTAGAATGGAATAACTGTATAATCTTGAATCAAAACTGAGGAGATGACCCACCGAGAAGATCTCGTTTTGCAAATTCGAAATTTATAGTCCTACGTTGACTAATATCAATCAAGAAATATAACAAAACATAAACTCAACCCATGGCCAACCGCCTTTGAACGGTCCTATTAACCTGATTGTAACATAACTTGACCTTGCTTTATTCATCAGCTCAGACAACAAACAAGGGCGGTCCTTCGAATAGGTAGGTTGGGAAGTAGGACCAAACAATAGACAATGTTGAATCAAAATTTGAGTTGGGCTGGTTCCACCACAAGGAACTTAATCACCAGAGCCAATCTCGGTTTACGCTTTATAGTTGTATTTTGACTAATATGAAAACAATATATTAACAAACAATAAATGCAACCCATCTCCACCCTCCCTCAAACTGCCGTGTTCTGTTGGTTCTGATGTAACTTGTCCTTGTGTTATTCTTCATGTGGGACAACAAACAGGGGCGGCGAATATGGCCCATCGATTGCTAAGTTTGGAGGGAAGACTTATGTGAGCTGGATGAGTTACATGAGATGTGCGACGTTCTCCGCGAGAAGGTGGGCACCCCAGATATCCTCGACCAAGTGGCGTTCGGCACTTTCCTTGGGCTGGACGGACGCCTCCGCGATCTACTTTTTGTGGTGGTCACTCGGTGCTTCCACGACGGGAAGTTTGATGATTCCCCACTCCAGGATGGCACACTCGAGTCGGCTTACAAGAGTTCCCTTGAGAGGTCTATGTCCGACGTGCGGGACTGCCTCAAGGATTACGTGAAGTAGGAAACGGAGTAGGGGGCTGCCGAGTAAGGTGAAAACAAGGCCGCGCCCTAGGCTGGAATTACTGTGCCGTTATATATATACTCGTATTGTCTATTTTGCGTAAGCCTACCTCCATGGCTGGACTTCGCGGAATCAATCTTAATACTACCGTATTCAACGAAATACAAAATATGATCGATTCAAATTATTATCAAGAAATATAAGAAAACCCAAACCTAACTCATCTCCACCTGCCTTCGAACAGGTGTATTCAGATTTTCATGCAAGTTGACCTTGCGTTATTCTTCTTTGGCAGAGACAAAAAAAAAGGTGTAACGAATATGATCAATTGATTGTTAGGTTGGGCAGTAGAATGGAATAACGGTATAATCTTGAATCAAAACTGAGGAGATGACCCACCGAGAAGATCTCGTTTTGCAAATTCGAAATTTATAGTCCTACGTTGACTAATATCAATCAAGAAATATAACAAAACATAAACTCAACCCATGGCCAACCGCCTTTGAACGGTCCTATTAACCTGATTGTAACATAACTTGACCTTGCTTTATTCATCAGCTCAGACAACAAACAAGGGCGGTCCTTCGAATAGGTAGGTTGGGAAGTAGGACCAAACAATAGACAATGTTGAATCAAAATTTGAGTTGGGCTGGTTCCACCACAAGGAACTTAATCACCAGAGCCAATCTCGGTTTACGCTTTATAGTTGTATTTTGACTAATATGAAAACAATATATTAACAAACAATAAATGCAACCCATCTCCACCCTCCCTCAAACTGCCGTGTTCTGTTGGTTCTGATGTAACTTGTCCTTGTGTTATTCTTCATGTGGGACAACAAACAGGGGCGGCGAATATGGTCCATCGATTGCTAAGTTTGGAGGGAAGACGCAACAATGGACAACGTTGTATCAATAGTTGAGGTGATGAGTGAGAACCAACCCGTGATTGGATGGTTAGGAGGGCAGTGGCACCCCAGCGCATCAGAGTTCAAAGCCCTGATTTGACACATTGGTGTCTCATAAAAGCGAGATATTCTTTAGTGGGAGGCGACGTTCCCGTCGGCAGCGAGGCGCATGTGGTGACTTCGTCAATCTCAGAACCTGTCGGATCAGTTTCTTCGACGCAATCTATCGGAGGTGCTCATAGGGGTACGGTGTGCGTGCGTGCGTTAATTGGGGTGAGTGTGCGCGTATATGTGGGTGTCTTTGATTGTACTATGTTTCGCAAAAAAAAAGTTAAGGTGATGAGTGATGACACACAAAGATCTGGTTTTGCAAATTTAAGGGTAAACTTGCTTTATAGCCGTATTTTAACTAATATTATAGCGTATAACAAAACCTAAAGCCAACTCATATCCACATGCCTTCAAACCATCATATTCGGCTGTTTGTGATGCATGTTGACGCCTCGTTATTCGTTAGCGAGAATAAACAGGGGCAACGAATATGATTGATGGATTGTTAGGTTAGGGAGTTGGACGGAATGATGGACAATGTTAAATCAAAAAATTGAGGTGATGACGCAGCGACAAAATATCGATCTCAACTTTAATGGTATGCGTGGTTTATAGCCCTATTTTAACTGATATCTTGAATTATATAAGAGAACCTAAACAGAACCCATCTCCAGCCGCATGTTCGAACAATTGTATTTGGTTGATTGTTATGTAATTTGACCGTACAAGACAACAAACAAGGACGGTGATTTTTTTTCCGAAATGGGGGTATACCCTGGCTTCTGCATCATGACGATGCACACGGCCATTTATTAGATAAAAAGTCGGACTAGTATCGATTACAACTCACGCATCACCGATAGTTGATACAAAAATCAACCATCTAAAACAACTCATTCTATGGCTACACATCAACATAGCCTTCTAGTATGCCGCCAACCAGCCTGGCACAAGATATCTGAGCAACCATCAGAGCCGTGTGCAGCCAGTAGCCATAGCATCCCGCTGCCCCACCGGATAGAGTAGGGCCCAAAGCTGAACCCAATGGGAGACCATATAGATAACCTGCAAAAAATGAAAAGTGACTTTTTTATTAAAGATTATATCATTTCTGACCCTCCAAATAGACCAACATAAAGCAGAAATCCCAATCCAGATAAAAGCCTTACATTGTCTATCTACTCCATTTAACCAACTACCAAACATATTAGTAATATATTAGTCGGAGGTGGAAGATCATAAGTGAAATTAACCGTACGCCATAAGAGCTTTGCTAAAGGACATTCAATGAAAAGGTGTTGAATGGTCTCCTGTTCCCCACAGAAAACACATTTTGTACACCCATTCCAATGACGTTTAGCTAGATTATCTTTAGTTAACAAAATTTTATTACTCAAAAACCACATGAAAATCTTAATCTTTAGCGGAATTTTAACCTTCCAGAGATACTTTCTCAGAAAAGGGGTGTGGTCACACATAAGATCCTCATACATCGACTTCACTGCAAATAAACCATTTGATGACAATTTCCAAACAAAACGATCATTCTCTTCATTCAAATTTACCATCATGAGTTTCCTACATAATTGCAACCATGAAGCCCATTTATTACCATTTAGAACCCTTCGGAATGTAATATTCAGCGGTGTATGGGCTAATACCTGTGCAACTGTTACATTCTTATGGTGTACAATATTATACAAAGATGGATATTGATGAGCCAAAGAAGTATTTCCTAACCAGGTATCTTCCCAAAAGCGGGTATTCATACCATTACCCACTTTGAAAAAGCCCCTAGAAAAAAACTCATGTTTAACGCCCATCAATCCTTTCCAGAAAGGGGAATCGGTAGGCCTAGCTTGAACCTCCGATAACGTCTTCTGTCTTAGGTATTTATTTTGTAGCAATTCTTTCCACACCCCGTCTTCATTAAGAAGTTTAAAGAGCCACTTACTCAATAAGCATCTATTTTTGATTTTGAGGACCTCAATACCTAAGCCCCCTGGTCTTTGGGTCAACAGACAATGTTCCATTTGGTAAGCTGGTATTTTCTTTTGTTTTCATCGGACTGCCAAAAGAACCTGGATCTATAGAAGTCCAAACGTTTCCTTACCCCAACAGGTATTTGCAGGAAAGACAACATAAACATTGGTAGACTAGTTAATACTGAATTGATAAGGACTAACTTATCACCATAGGATAGTAACTTCCCTTTCCAGCATCCTAATTTACTCTCAAATCTTGTTTCTACCGGGTACCAATCTGAATTTCTCAGTTTGTTTGTAATGGATTGGAATACCCAAGTATCTAAAGGGGAGTTGTCCAGCGTCACATCCAAAGATCTGCTTATACTGGTCTTCTTCCTCCTTTGCCTCTCCAAAACAAAAAATCTCACTCTTATGAAAATTAATTTTAAGCCCCGATAACTCTTCAAAGAGGCACAAAATTAATTTCATATTAACCGCTTTGTTGAGGTCATGTTCCAAAAAAGGATAGTATCATCAGCATATTGTAGTATAGAGAGTCCCCCGTCAACTAAATGTGGGATTAACCCTCCAACCTGACCATCCTCTTTTGCTCGTTCAATTAAGATGGCAAGCATATCCACTACAATATTAAACAGCATTGGAGACAAAGGGTCTCCTTGCCTTAATCCTTTTTTTGTCTGGAAATAATGACCAATGTCATCATTCACCTTCACCCCAACACTACCCCCTTGAATAAAATGTTGCACTAATTGACCCCATTCCGGGGCAAAGCCCTTCATTCGCAAAGTTTGTTGTAAAAAAGTCCATTTAACCTTATCATAAGCTTTCTCGAAGTCTATTTTGAATAACACCCCATCCATTTTCTTAGTATGTAACTCATGAATTGTTTCACGGAGTATGACTACCCCTTCCAAACTATTCCTACCTGGCATAAAGGCGGATTGGGTCGGCTTTATGACTCTTGGGGCAATCCCCGAGATGCGATTCGTACCAACCTTAGTAAATATCTTGAAACACACATTTAGTAAGCAAATAGGTCTATATTGCTGTATTTGGACCGCATTATATTTTTTAGGTAACAATGTAATAACCCCAAAATTTAGTTTATAAAGGGGCAAATCCCCTTTGCTAAACTGAGAAAACAAAGCCATCAGATCATCTTTTATTACAGTCCAATTTTTTTGATAAAACTCAGCTGGAAAACCATCTGGTCCATGAGTCTTATTCAATTCCATTTGAGAAATTGCCTCAAAAACCTCCTTCCGTAAAGGGGGCCGTCAAGATGTCATTCTCAATTGATGAAATTTGTGTAATATCATGGATTTCCTCTTCAACTAGAGAAATATTGGTTGGAGCCGATGCCCCAAAAAAATTCTTATAAAATTCAGTAATGTAAACCTTCAAATTCTCTTCCCCAACAATAGTCCCCTCTTGTTGTTCTAATTGGAAAATTTTCTTTTTTCGATGTTTCCCATTTGCTATTAAGTGGAAATACCTCGTATTATTCCCCCTTCCTGAATATGTTTAACTTTCGCTCTTTGGGCCCATTTAGACTCCTCTTCTCTTCTTAATATGTTTAGGCTATCATTTGCCTTTTTCAATTCCGCTCTTTCATCTAAATTCAAAATATTTGTTTCCGCTTTCAAATCAAGATGATCAATGATATTTAACAATCTTTCTTTTTCTTTCTTATACTTTCCGCTTTGATTTTTTGCCCATCCCTTAAGGAATCTTCTTATATGCCTTAACTTATTCAACCAAACCTCCATCGGACAAGCTCCACCTACAACTGAATTCCACTCCTTTACTATCATGTCAAAAAACCTTCTTGTCGCAACCAATGTAGCTCAAAGGAAAATTTTGCCTGATTACCCAGATGTGCTTTCACCCCTGAAGCAATCAGTATTGGAGTATGCTCAGAATCAGCTCTAGTTAAAGCTCATACCGTGACCAATGGAAATTTTTGTTCCCACGCTATTGATGCTAGTACTCTATCAAGCTTCTCATATGTAGGTTCTTCTCTCCTACTTGCCCATGTAAATTGTCTTCCAGTTAGGGCAATTTCCCGCCAAATTCAAATGTTCAATGATTGCATAAAAAACAAAGGGCCAACGCGCTTTGAAATTATGATTATTTTTCTCCTCCCTCTTGCGAATAATATTGAAATCACCGCCTACCAACAGAGGTAATGTTTTAGTTTCACAAGTTCTAACTAATTCTGACAAGAATTCTGCTTTGTGCGTGTCTTGGGCCGCCCCATAAACCGGCACCAGAATACATTCAAAACCATCTCTCTTACATTTAATATGAAGCTTAACGCAGAAATCTCCCATGCTTACTTTTAATAGCTGTAGCGTATCGGAGTTTATTCCCACTAGAATACCCCCCGAACGACCATGCGGTGGTAAACAAAACCAAGAGAAATTATAACCCGCAGCTAATATATTCAAAAAAGGAATCGAGAAATTAGATCTTCCAGTCTCCAACAAGGCTATGAAGTCTAATTTATGTTCCCAAATCGCCTCTTTGACAAACAAATGTTTAGCACTATCACCAAAACCCCTTGGATTCCAATTAATTCCTTTTAAATTCTGCATTATTAATTTTTTTAAACTCTCTTCCTATTGCTTTTGCGAATATTATTAGTATCATACACTTTTATCTGTCTAGTCTTCTTAACCTTGACAACTGGTTTAATATGATCCAAGTGATCCTCAAAATCCAAAGAGGTATCCTCATCGTCCATCAAATCCTCACAAAGGGTGGAAACTTTTGACAAAACAAGAGTCTCCAGACCTTCCTCTTTATTCTCACTCTCAGTTTCTTTCTTTTTCAAAATTCTTAAAATTCGATCTTCTTCCACCATTTTAATCCCTTTAATAGATTTGCCTACCTCTCCTACTGAGGTTCCTAAGGACACCCCTATCTGATTCGCTCTCTTAACTATCTCAGAATCTAGAATATTGATAATAGAGTACATGGGGATCGCCAACTGACCTGTAGTGAAAATCTCATCCCGTGACTGTGCATTCTTCATCGCCTTCTCCAACTGAGGCATGTCGGCATCAGGCTGGCCACCCAGCCGTGTACTCGACCTCACTCCAGGTGGGCTGTGGGATCCCTCCAAAAGCAATAACCTCCTCTGTAGAGGGATAAAGAGGCACATTGTCATTTTCAATTACAGACAGCAATAAAGTAGGAATAGCAGTATTAGGTGTAAAAGAGGTAAATGATTCACCAGCAGTCTTCATAGGTGAGGCATTCCTCATCCTATCTTGGAGATCTACTGTATTGTTCACCCCTTTATTTTCCCACACGGCGCTCTCCATTTTATCAAACACGACATTCCCCATAGTACCATCCACCTTTTTCTCCAAAAAACCAACTAAAGTTGAGTATGAAGAAGGTCCTGCATCATTCATATCACTCCCATGAGTTGCAAAAAGAGATGAAACCCTTGGCATAAACTGATCAATGTCAAAAGAGTTATTGTTTTAAAATAGCTCATCAGAAAACACACCTTTGCTCACAACATTCACATTCACAGAGGATCCTGCCATGCTGGACAAAACCGGCCCAATCATTGTACCATCATTGCCCAAATGATGAGCAGGGTCTCCATTGGCAGCAGCAGGTGCAACCCCTGCCCTGATCTTCTGTGGCGAAGAAAAAAACCCGGCTACATGGTGGCGTTCAGAACGCCCGCAGAAAATCCCCCGGCCCTGCTACTCTGGTCCCGCGCAGTACCGACAGCCTGCGATGCCCCTGCAGCCCATTGGCTAGCAGCGATGTCCCCTGCGCGCTGTCGACGCAAACGGATGGCAGGATGTCCGTGGGTCCCTGCTGGCCTTGAACGAATGGCATCGCGCCAGCTCCCGGCCTAGCTCTCTCCTTCGCGTCAGAACACCACATGGGCGCAGCGGATAGGTGGAGCTGCTGTTCGACGTTGGCTGGCGCGGCACAGCTGCCCAGGCTTGCACTTGATCCAACCTCCGGCAATCCCAAGGAGGATCCAACTGACAACGAATCTGCATGGGAATCAGTGGCAGATTTTCAACATGAAATATAGGCTTATAAACTCGATTTTTTTCACCCGAATTTTGAATAAAAGAAGCACTACCTTTAGGGGATAGCTGCAACTTCATTGTCCCAATAATAATATCATCAAAATCTTTAGTATTATTTTCAACTTGCCCATTATTGTTGGAAGTTGCAACTTCCTCCGATCCTTTAGCATCCATATCCATCTCATTTCCACCCTCAACATTACCTACACAATTATTTGGATCTCCACCCCCATCCTTACTATCATTTACCGCAGCCATATTCACCTCTTGAGGAACAGCTCCCTCTATCTCAAAGTGAAGTTTATAGAAACCTCTCCTAATAAAAACATCACTATATGCAGGGATAAGGTGGGGATCCAAGCACCCAATCTTGATCCTTGGTAGCTTATTCTTTCAAGTAAATGGCATGTCCAGATCTAGTGTTTTTCCAAAAAGAGACCCAATTCCCCATAAAGACAAATAATCAGTTTTCATGTCAGAAGGCACCCCCGAGACACGTACCCACACTTCAGGCAACATATATAGTGGCTCCTCCACTGATTGAGGGTCACCACGTGGCTACTGCCGAGCACCCCGGGCGGAGGACCTTTAGCACCGGTTTGTAACACGAACCGGTGTTAAAGGTTTTTGCCGCGGGAGCGTTTTGGCTCCATTTTCCTGCCGCCACATGCCCAGGGCTCGCCATTTGAAACAAGTTAATGCACACATACACGAAATCATTATATTACACAACGTCGTTATGAATATAGAGACCGAAGTGACATCTTTCATCGTGCTTGGCCGAACATATTACATAATGGTACGGTACACGGTTCATGCATATGTACAATATAATTTCTATGGATCATCGTTGTCCATAATCGATTGGACGCTGATGGAATTCTTCGTTTGGTTCTATGACCTGGTCAAGTAAGAATCCCGTCAATTCTTCTTGAATTTCTCGTACACGCTCGGTTGCTAGAAGACCGTCCCGCAACCGTTCGATCTAATAATTTAAAGAAGGTGGTCAATATATATGAATGAAACACAACAACATTGATGTGATAAAATAAAATTATGAATATTGTTTACGTACTTGAAGTTGTTCTAAAATTCTCCCCGTCTGGCAGGTCGTCTGGCGAATGAACTCGCAAACATAGAATCCACATAAATTATTCCCGTCTTTTTGCATCAATCACTTTACGAGAACAGAGTTCAATCAAATTAATAATCAAGGATGGTAATGGTATTGAAACTAGAATCAAAGAGATGCACGGACCTAGCTACTAGTACTTACCGGTATTTGTTTAAGTTGAAGCTCGCTTTTCCACTCACCCGGAGACTTCTTGGTGAAAGCGTTGTCTAGCAAAGAAAATGAATAAAATAATTATGAATTACTTGATATCAGGAAAAAAATGAAAGTTATGAATAAAATAGTTATGAATCTACAACCATAATGATTGAAATTACCTCTGGAGGATATCAGCCATGTCCCCCCACGCTGCAAGGGGTTTAATTTTCGAGTGCATGACTTCTACTACTCCGGCGTCAGGTTCAATGATTAGTAGAATAAAGTTACACCTGTGCACATTCATAACTCATCAATTACACTTAACATCTAGTAAGCGAAATAGATTTAATGTGTTCAAGACAGTAACACTCACTGGAAGTTGTAAGGAAATAGTATTTCCCTTTTGTGTGCGTGTTTCCTTAACGCCGATACCAAGTTATCCTCTGTGTCCTTGGCATGGCGTTGGACACTATACTCATTCACGGTATATGTGTCAATGAACCCAATGTCATAGATTTGTCCGGTTCGGGATTCGCAGCATACACATAGATATAGTGCGTATAATTATGTATCCAATGGACGAGCCACGGTAGAGACTTAATTACATAAATAATACTTACAGACAATAGGCACTAATCATAGATTTTCAAGGGCATCTTGATTGAATAACTAAAATAATTCAGGAAATTTGATGTTTATCACGCCATTTCCGTGCCCGTAGTGCTCATCTTTAATTGCCAGCATGATCTAGTTCTGACCTTCGTTACAGGCATCCATGTACCAGTTATGCAGTTTTCACATTTGTGTTGGTAGATGCTGCACCTCATCAGATCTGACGAGAGGTTCCCCATACCGGTGTGTGTATGCTAATTCGACATCACCCGTGGGGAAGACGATGCGGCTTAAGTACTCATGAATACTCATACAACAAGCATCTACCTCATCTTTGTATAGTGCTACCATCTCCGGATCTAAGGAGTCCAGGACATCGGGATACACTTGGAGCGGGGGGCACGAGTTTTTCTGGTCTCAGAGCTGGGGAACTGATTTCCCTTTTGCCTTACTACTTTTCGGCCGTGACTTTTCTGCCTCATTTGACTTGCGAATAGAGCGGTCATAGTTTGATGAAAGCATTGGCTCGGGTTGATGAAGGTTCTTTATCATTTTCATAATTTTTTCCTTAGCTATAGGTAGCTCAGGCTCGGGCTTTTTCTTGGCAAATTGCTTTTCCATGTATTCCCTTGTGATCGCTGCATTTTTCCTCTTCTATATAGTCGTAAGTTCTCTTGGGAGGAACCTTAGGTATATTGGGAGTGGCTCCCGTTGACGTTTGGGTGATTGGTTACGACTCATCGCCGGCGGTATGCGGGCGAGTGGCTCTAAGCTTGGGGATGCTTGATACGTCTCAAACGTATCTATAATTTCTTATGTTCCATGCTACTTTATTGATGATACCTACATGTTTCATACACATTATATGTCATATTCGTGCATTTTCTGGAACTAACCTATTAACAAGATGCCAGTGAGTTCTGTTTTCTGCTGTTTTGGTTTCGAAATCCTAGTAACGAAATATTCTCGGAATTGGACGAAATCAACGCCGGGTTCCTATTTTGCCCGGAAGCATCAACACGAGAGCCGCCGGAGGGCCCTGTGGGCCCCAGGATGGCGGTGCGCGGCCGGGCCGCGCCACCCTATGGTGTGGTCGCCCCTTCGACCTTCTGACGCCGCCTCTTCGCCTATATAAAGGTCCCTGACCTAAAAACCCTTACGGAGACCCACGATACGGAGTAAACCTTCCAGAGCCGCCGTCATCGCGAAATCAAGATTCGGGGGACAGAACTCTCTGTTCCGGCACCCCGCCGGGAGGTGCCCCCGGAGCCGTCTCCACTGCCATCTTCACCGCCATCGCTGTTCCCACGATGAGGAGGGAGTAGTTCTCCCCTGGGGCTGAGGGCTCTACCGTAGCTATGTGGTTAATCTCTCTCTCTGTACTCCAATACAATGATCTCATGAGCTGCCTTACATGATTGAGATCCATATGATGAGCTTTGTATCGCTACTAGTTGTGTGCTACTCATGTGATGTTATTAAAGTAGTTCTATTCCTCCTACTTGGTGTAAAGGTGATTAGTGTGTGCACCCTGTGGTTCTTGTCGTAGGCTATGATCACGATCTCTTGTAGATTGTGGAGTTAATTATCATTATGATAGTATTGATGTGATCTATTCCTCCTTCATAGTGTGCACTATGTTAGTTCTTGGTTTATTTTGCAATGATCTATTATGCTCTAAGGTTACTTAAATATGAACATGGAATTGTGGAGCTTGTTAACTCCGGCATTGAGGGTTCGTGTAATCCTACGCAATGATGTTCATTATCAAACAAGAGTGTATGTAGCACATATGAGAAGAAGTATTTATTATGCGATCAATGTTGAGAGTGTCCACTAGTGAAAGTATGATCCCTAGGCCTTGTTCCTAAATACCTTATCGCTGCTTGTTTACTGTTCTACTGCATGATTACTTTCTGCAATATTACTACCATCAACTGCACGCCAGCAAGCACTTTTCTGGCGCCGTTGCCGGGGAGGAAAGGTAAAAGGCACTCACACTCCGGTTCCAGGTAACAGTACTTTTCTGGCGCCATTGTGTGTGTGCTCGAAGCTATTTCCTTTAGACTCTGCAATTGCGACATTTGGTTTCTTGTTTACACTAGTTAGGCATAATGGAAGACAACAATAAAATGAGAGATCTTTATGAACTTTATCTTGAATTAGGACATGATGTGTTTGAAGAAAGAATTAAAAAACCCATGGAACTTTATATGCATGATAATGGGAATGTTATTAGTATGAATGCTTTGAACACCATTGTTGCTAATGCTATGGAAAATTCTAAGCTTGGGGAAGCTGGCTTTGATGAGCATGATATTTTTAGTCCCCCAAGCATTGAGGAGAAAATTTACTTTGATGATACTTTGCCTCCCATTTATGATGATTATAATGATAGTAGTCTTTTGTTACCACCTGTTATGGAGGATAAATCTGATTATGATTACAATATACCTCCTATATTTGATAGCTACTTTGTTGAATTTGCTCCCACTACAATTAATAAGAATGACTATGCTTATGTTGGGAGTAGTAATTATTTTATGCATGAGACTCATGATAAGAATGCTTTATGTGATAGTTATATTGTTGAGTTTGCTCATGTTGCTACTGAAAGTTATTATGAGAGAGGAAAATATGGTTGTAAAAATTTTCATGTTACTAAAACACCTCTCTATGTGCTGAAATTTTTGAAGCTACACTTGTTTTATCTTCCTATGCTTGTTACTTTGCTCTTCATGAAATTGTTTATTTACAAGATTCCTATGCATAGGAAGCATGTTAGACTTAAATGTGTTTTGAATTTGCCTCTTGATGCTCTCTTTTGCTTCAACTTCTATTTCTTGCAAGTGCATCATTAAAACTGCTGAGCCCATCTTAATGGCTATAAAGAAAGAACTTCTTGGGAGATAACCCATGTGTTTATTTTACTACAGCAATTTTTGTTTTGTTGAGTCTTGGAAGTTGTTTACTACTGTAGCAACCTCTCCTTATCATGTTTTTGTGCCAAGTAAAGTTTCTATGTCAAAGTTGATGTTATATTTGGGATCGCTGCGCAGAAACAGCATTGCTGTCTGTCACGAATCTGGGCACAGTTTTCTGTAGAAAATTCTAAAAAATCTGCCAATTTACGAGCGTGATCCTCAGATATGTACGCAACTTTCATTAGTTTTGAGTTTTTCCATTTGAGAAAGTCTGGTGCCAGCTTTAAATTCGTCTTTACGGACTGTTCTGTTTTTGACAGATTCTGCCTTTTATTTCGCATTGCCTCTTTTGCTATGTTGGATTTATTTCTTTGATCCATTAATGTCCGGTAGCTTTATGCAATGTCCAGAAGTGAAAAGAATGTTTGTGTCACCTCTGAACATGTGAATTTTTGGTTATGCACTAACCCTCTAATGAGTTTGCTTGAAGTTTGGTGTGAAGGAAGTTTTCAAGGGTCAAGAGAGGAGGATGATATACTATGATCAAGAAGAGTGAAAAGTCTAAGCTTGGGGATGCCCCGTTGGTTCATCCCTGCATATTTCAAGAAGACTCAAGCATCTAAGCTTGGGGATGCCCAAGGCATCCCCTTCTTCATCGACAAAGTATCAGTTCCTTCTCTTGAAACTATATTTTTATTCGGTCACATCTTATGTACTTTACTTGGAGCGTATGTGTGCTTTTATTTTTGTTTTGTTATCTTAGTTCTCTGAATAAGTTCATCCTTGTGTGGGAGAGAGACACGCTCCGCTGGTTCATATGAACACATGTGTTCTTAGCTCATAATATTCATGGCGAAGTTTCCTCTTCGTTATATTGTTATATGGTTGGAATTGGAAAAATGCTACATGTAGTAATTGGTAAAATGTCTTGGATAATGTGATACTTGGCAATTGTTGTGCTCATGTTTAAGCTCTTGCATCATATGCTTTGCACCCATTAATGAAGAAATACATAGAGCATGCTAAAATTTGGTTTGCATAATTGGTCTCTCTAAGGTCTAGATAATTTCTAGTATTGAGTTTTGAACAACAAGGAAGACGATGTGTGGAGTCTTATAATGTTTACAATATGTCTTTTATGTGAGTTTTGCTGCACCGGTTCATCCTTGTGTTTGTTTCAAATAACCTTGCTAGCCTAAACCTTGTATCGAGAGGGATTACTTCTCATGCATCCAAATACTTGAGCCAATATTCATGCCATTTGTGTCCACCATACCTACCTACTACATGGTATTTCTCCGCCATTCCAAAGTAAATTGCTTGAGTGCTACCTTTAAACCATTCAAAATTTATTACCTCTTATTTGTGTCAATGTTTTATAGCTCATGAGGAAGTATGTGGTGTTTATCTTTCAATCTTGTTGGGCAACTTTCACCAATGGACTAGTGGCTTCATCCGCTTATCCAATAATTTTGCAAAAAGAGCTGGCAATGGGATTCCCAGTCCCAAATTAATTAACAAAAATAGACACTCCTCCATGGTATGTGATTGTTGGACGGCACCCGAAGGATTTGGTTAGCCATGGCTTGAGAAAGCAAAGGTGGGGAGGAGTGTCATCATAATAAAACTAAAATAAAAGGGCACTCCTTCATGGTATGAGATTGTTGGCAGGCACCCGAGGATTCGGTTAGCCATGGTTTGTGAAAGAAAGGTTGGAAGGAGTGCCACCCAAAAATAAAATAAAATGGGAGCCGCTCTTTGAAGGTTTGTCTGGCAAGGGGGTTAGAGTACCCGCTACCATTCGTTGACAACAACAAACACCTCTCAAAACTTTACTTTTATGCTCTCTATATGTTTTCAAAACCAAAGCTCTAGCACAAATATAGCAATCGATGCTTTCCTCTTTGAAGGACCATTCTTTTACTTTTATTGTTGAGTCAGTTTACCTATTTCTCTCCACCTTAAGAAGCAAACACTTGTGTGAACTGTGCATTGATTCCTACATACTTGCATATTGCACTTGTTATATTACTTTATGTTGACAATATCCATGAGATATACATGTTATAAGTTGAAAGCAACCGCTGAAACTTAATCTTCCTTTGTGTTGCTTCAATGCCTCTACTTTGATTTATTGCTTTATGAGTTAACTCTTATGCAAGACTTATTGATGCTTGTCTTGAAGTACTATTCATGAAAAGTCTTTGCTATATGATTCACTTGTTTACTCATGTCATTACCTTTGCTTTGATCGCTGCATTCAATTCATTACATATGTTTACAAATAGTATGATCAAGGTTATGATGGCATGTCACTTAAGAAATTATCATTGTTATCGTTTACCTGCTCGGGACGAGCAGAACTAAGCTTGGGGATGCTTGATACGTCTCAAACGTATCTATAATTTCTTATGTTCCATGCTACTTTATTGATGATACCTACATGTTTCATACACATTATATGTCATATTCGTACATTTTGGAACTAACCTATTAACAAGATGCCGAAGTGCAGTTCTGTTTTCGCTGTTTTGGTTTTGAAATCTAAAAACGAAATATTCTCTCGGTTGGACGAAATCAACGCCCGGAGTTCCTATTTTGCCCGAAGCATCCAGAACAGAGAGCCGCCCCGGAGGGGCTGTGGGCGGATGTGAGGAGTAGGCGCGGCCGAGCTGGGCCGCGCCACCCTATGGTGTGGTCGCCCCTTCGACTCCGCCTCTTCGCCTATATAAGGTCCGACCTAAAAACCCTTATGGAGACCCACGATACGGAGAAAACCTTCCGAGCCGCCGTCATCGCGAAATCAAGATCGGAGGACGAACTCTGTTCCGGCACCCCAGGACGGTGCCCCCGGAAGCCGTCTCCACGCCATCTTCACCGTCGTTGTTCCCATGATGAGGAGGGAGTAGTTCTCCCCGGGGCTGAGGGCTCTACCGTAGCTATGTGGTTAATCTCTCTCTCACTCCAATACAATGATCTCATGAGCTGCCTTACATGATTGAGATCCATATGATGGCTTTGTATCGCTACTAGTTGTGTGCTACTCATGTGATGTTATTAAAATAGTTCTATTCCTCCTACTTGGTGTAAAGGTGATTAGTGTGTGCACCCTGTGGTTCTTGTCGTAGGCTATGATCACGATCTCTTGTAGATTGTGGAGTTAATTATCATTATGATAGTATTGATGTGATCTATTCCTCCTTCATAGTGTGCACTATGTTAGTTCTTGGTTTATTTTGCAATGATCTATTATGCTCTAAGGTTACTTAAATATGAACATGGAATTGTGGAGCTTGTTAACTCCGGCATTGAGGGTTCGTGTAATCCTACGCAATGATGTTCATTATCAAACAAGAGTGTATGTAGCACATATGAGAAGAAGTATTTATTATGCGATCAATGTTGAGAGTGTCCACTAGTGAAAGTATGATCCCTAGGCCTTGTTTCCATGAAACTCCGTTTATTTACTGTCTGTTGCATGTTTACTCGCTGCCATATTTTATTCAGATTGCTATTACCACTCATATACATCCATATTACTTGTATTTCACTATCTCTTCGCCGAACTAGTGCACCTATACACCTGACAAGTGTATTTGGTGTGTTGGGGACACAAGAGACTTCTTGCTTTGTGATTACAGGGTTGCTTGAGAGGATATCTTTGACCTCTTCCTCCCTGAGTTCGATAAACCTTGGGTAATCCACTTAAGGGAAACTTGCTGCTGTTCTACAAACCTCTGCACTTGGAGGCCCAACACTGTCTACAAGAATAGAAGCACCCGTAGACATCAAAGGCTAACCCGGCGGCGGAGAAGGCTGACGCGTTGGAGACGGGAGAGGCGGAGACGGGCGCCTGGAGGCGGTGCGGCAGCGGAGAAGGCTGACGCGGTGGAGATGGGTGACGCGGTGGAGAGCTTGCTGATGTCCAGTTTGGAATCACAATGCATTCCTTTCTCCATGGCAGTGCTGTTCTTATCTTTTCCCAGCGCTAGCAAATCCTGGGTGGTCAAGCCTCAGCGGCCCACCATCCATACTTGATCCACGGCAAATCGTAGCCATGTGGAACCGGTGAATGATATCTTGATCGGGTACAACGGTAAGACACCGCCGGCATACGATCGTTATGTTCATCACTTGACATGTAGCTCACAGTGTAGACTCGTGATATGTCCACAGGGTAGGAAGGAGCCATCTTGGGATCCATCATCATCATCACGGCAGCTTGGAAGTCACGTTGCTTTTCCGCTGAGATCCCTGGCCGGTAGCATCGAATGCAACTTCTTCTATCTGCGGATTAGGTTGAGGTTGGGTGACTGTGACTGAGCCTGACATTATCATCCTCACTTGCTCCTCTAGCTTAGCAACGCGTTCGTGAACCACATCCTTTTGCCTCTGACGGCTTCTATCGGGATATTTCTTCGTTTCTGCAGGAAACCCAATACACCACGGCTTGCCACCTGGTATGGTTCGTGTTCGTCCTGGGTGTTCAGGATTCCCAAGGGCGCGTGTGAGCTGGTCCTTCTCTCTTTCGGGACGGAACTTCCCCTCTTCAACTTCCTTTGCAACATTTCTAAAGGCTTCGATGGGAAGTGGGTTTTCCTTATGTCTTTGTGTATATATGCATAACCCTTGTGCGTCCAACGTGCCCCCATGCGCGTAAAACCAATCCCTTGACCGCTGGTTCCATTTCAGTACCTCTGGCTGGATCCCCTTTTTAATTAGCTCGTTCTCCCATTTCTCCCACTTAGGTCTGCCAGCATTGTAGCCTCCTCGCCCCATGGTATGGAAGTACATCTTATTAGAAGCATTTTTCGTATTGGTGTCAGACCTTTTCTTTGCCTTGTCCGATTTCTTTAACTTCACAAATTCCTCCCAGTGGTCTTTTATCTTCTCATAGGGGCCTTTGAAATCAGGAGTCTTCCCTTTCTTGACAAAGAAGCTGTCCAATTTCTTCTTGTAGTCGTTGAACTGTACTGCCATCTTCTTAAGAGCCCACTTCTTAACTCTTCGCTGTACGCTATTCAGCTCGGGATCCTCAGGGTCTGGCCTGTCATTCTCACTATCAGAGTCAGTTGGCTCCGGAAAGATGAAATTTTTCAGCAGATTCCTAAACATCACACTTTTTAATCTCGTGTCGACATAAGTAACTCCTTCGCCCCCCTTTACAGGTTTCTTCCATTCTTGAGTGGTGATCGGGACGGTGTCCCTAACAACAACTCCACATTGACTTACAAACTTTTTTGCGAACTTCTTGGGAGAAATCGGTTCGCCATCTATCGCGATTTCCGTGATGGTGCACCTTTCATGGTCTTCCATCTTTCTGGCCGCGCCTCGTTTAGTTCTGCCAGTAGAGTTTGTTGATCGGGAGGTCTAAAAGAAGAAACAACGTTAATACATGTATATGCACAAATCTGGAGGCTTGGTTAATTAATATATATACACCTCGGCGGCGTCGTGAGCTTCTCCCTCGCAGTCGTCACCTTCTCCCTCACCGGAGCCGTCTCCACGGTTGTCTTGCTCATCTTCCTCACCGGAGGCGTCTCCACGGGTTCGCTCGTCTCCCTCGCCGGATTGGTTTAGGTAAAGAGAGGTGATATCCTCATCATCACGGATAATCTCCTCGACCATGTATTCTTTTTCTAGGTCTCGTTCCATAGTTTCTGCAAAGACTTACAAGTTATTCTAATGCTATAAACACAACGAAGCAGTAATTAACCAAGATAATGATATAAATAAATGATCAAATATTAGAGTTACACATATATATAAGTGCAAATAAAGGATAATGCTGAATACATAATCAAAGATCTGAGTTACACATATAGCTCGATCGGTCCCTAATACATCACACTACAAGCTCTCAACGGCGCCGACCGGGTCCCGAGCCGCGCCGGGTGAACACCCAAAGCCACGGAACAGTAACGGGAGCATAGCTAACATGAGATCCCTGCATAACGCTCCATCCGGTCCTATACATGTTGTCTAACGCATACATGTAACGGCGAACGTGCTCGTCCTCCGCCGCAATGCGCTGAGCTACCTCCTCCGGCGGGGCCGGCTCCCTCTGAAACCTTCTTCTTGCCCACGTGTGCCCTCCACTGTGCTACCGCCTCCTCTCTAGTCGCGTATCCCTTGTAGCTGTTCCCGCTGAACTTGTGCACCTGTTCGAGACAGTCCTGCCACTCCTCGTAGACACCTGGAACCCGACCCTTGTACACAACGTACGTCGGCATCTCTATTGACAAGGGCATATTAGTATATCATATTAGTACATCATGCATATATATATATGTTGATAAATATTAGACCAAAGTATATAGTAAAGTTGAGCACGGCAACAATAAGTTTGCTTGGGTGGGCCAGCTGGTTCGTCGCGAGCGCGGTATGCTTCTTCATCCGCGCCCGCCATGTACAAATCATCTATGTCGGCGCCGGTGTTGAGGTAGGCATCGACGTCTACCGGCCCATCATCATCGATGTCATCTTCGTTGGGTGATGGGATGGGCGATAGCGGTGCAGCGGCCTTGCCTTTAGGCTCCGCCGGTGGCGGTTGAGGCAGAGACTCTCCCAGCAGTTTCTTGTGGCGGCTTGTTGTGGCGGTGACGACGGGAGGAGCTGCCCTCCGAGCAGGCGGCCGGACGATCGGCTGCCGGATGATCGAGGAGGCGCCGGTGGAGCGACCCCCAAGACGGATCTGGGTCTTTGGCCATACCATGGTATAGCCATGGCAGTTCTCAAGCGTCAGGTGCTCGTCGGCTCCCTCGGGCTGTATTGGGGGGTCCATGTCTTCGCACCCCGGCAACACCCGACCCAAAGTGACCTTCAGGACGTTGGCGTCCATAGCCACGGTGTGCAACGTGGTGCTCTTCGGTTGTATGATCATTCCCGTGGCAACATCCTTCAACTCGACGCCGGGCACAGAATGCAGGAGCACGCAAGGAGTGTCCTGAGTAAAAAAACTAATTAGATCTTCGGATATCGAAGGCATGAAGGAGATGGCACGGTGATGTGGGCATTACCCTTCGGGTAACTAGTATTGCGCTACCTCCTAAGGCCCAACCAGGGGCCCATGAAGACCATCCACAAACCAAGGTGGGCCCCGCCATGTCGGTTCACATGAAGGATTCTTGAAGAACAAGGCAAGAAGACGAAGAAACAAGGAAAGTTTAGGTGTGGTACTCTTTGTAATCTAGTCGTACCAGGATAGACCTCTCGAGATGCGGCTCACAATATAAGGGCCGGAGAGGGCTACGTAGGAGACGGACAATCAATCTAGCCATAACCACCGTAAGACAAGAGTTAGGTCATGCAATCTAGCTTTTGTCGAGCTCTTAGTCAAAGCCTTCGGCTGCCCCATTGTAAACCGATATTTTCAATAATAAAGATCAGACAAGCAAGAAGTAAGGGTTTTACCTCATCGAGGCCCCCGAACCTGGGTAAATCTCTCTCCCCGTTTGTTTGGTATCCGATGTCTCGTGTTAACCTGCAGGATTCCATCAACCCTAAGCCCAAAAATGCGGGCATTGCCGACGAGTACCCTCGACAATTGGCGTCGCCTGTGGGAACCCTGTTGGCACAAGATCCGTCATCGGCAGATCCAACCATGTCGTCGACAGCTTCATCGGTATCCCGGTGTTATCATCGGCCCCTTCATCGCCATACCAGGGAACTCGATTCGATTCGGGTCAACCAGGTTCCTCCCGCTTTGTCGTTCGTCTCGTTTGACCTTTTTCAGATCTAAAAGGAGGGCTGGGCATGACGTTCGGGAGTGTCCACTACAACATCAATGCTGAGGGCATCCTTCGGCTGCCCGAACCGATCATCTCCAAACCAGTAAGGACTCCGTCCTCGTCAGTGACGGGATCAACTGTGTCAGCTTCGTTCCCGGTCGATCTATCGATCGAATTATCTGCATCGACAAACTCTTCACCGCCAATGACCCCCCGATCAATATCATCTATGTCAGTTGGATCCGATGATTCCACTTGTCATCGAGCATGACCCCGTGTGCCCAGCAATCTACGATACCAGGCATGGGTTGGGCTCAGACGACATGCCGTTCGTGTGCTGCGCTAGGATAGCCACTTGGAAGGTGGCGCATCATCAGATCTATGCTATCCTCAATGCAGCGGGCGGAGGAGAAGAAGGAGAGTGGACACCACACGTTAGCAGGCGCCACAACACCAAGAACAGCGCTAGCAACAACGACATCGATTACACTATTGCAGAAGAAGATTGGGCGGCGGCTCGAACTGCTATACTCAAAAATACCGGGCTCCCTCGGGACCTCGGTAGGGACCACTGTGTCAATTAATCGAGTGCGAGTGTCAAATGGCTTCGAGCAACTCTCGGCCAGAAACGTTGGGTTGTGGCCGTTCAATCTAGCGAACGCGAAAAGGGGCCCACGGGCGAGGCGCGTCTCGGAGCAACCAAGGTTCAGGAAGATATCGAGCAAGGATGCCTCGGCTCTCGGAAGAAGATGCAAGGGAAATAACTTCAAACTTATCCAAATCTTTTATGACTATGGACACCACGGAAATGTTGAGACCAAAAACCATTGAGAGAGCTACGGCCAACCTGGCGGCATACTTGATCAACCAGCAACCACCACCCGAAGGTCCCATGGCGCAAGCTCATCGGGGTGCTTTGGAGAGCCTCGTAATTCTTGGAGATAAAATCGTTCCTCGAAAAGATAAGTCCACACATCAGGGCAGTGGCTCTAAGCATCGTTCGAGAGACGCTCGAGATGATATTACTCAAAGTAGGATTGATAAAGCTCGGCGACGACAAGCTGCAAGAGGAGAATATGATAGCAGCGATTTCGAAGAAACTCAGGAGTACGACAGCGAGATGCGAGGAGCTGATTTTTTGAGTTATAAGATTCGAGAGACAATGCCAGCCAAAAGGTTCAAACCTACTCCCACTGGCGCTGCCAAATACGACGGGCAGCAGGAGCCGAGATCCTAGATAGATGATTCTCTACAAACTGTGATTTTACACAAGGGGAATCAGATAGCGGCAATGCAATGCTTGCAGCTTTATTTAAAGGATTTGGCACGAGCTTGGTTGAGGGGTTTACCAAAGGGCTCCATCAAATCATGGGAGCACATGGTTGATGCTTTTGTCAAAAACTTGCAGGCGACTTATAAGAGGCCTGTCGGAATCGAGGAATTGCGTCACTGCCAACAGAAGCAAAAGGAGTCGATGCGGGCGTACATTGAAAGGTTTACCAAGTTATTAAACGCAGCCGAAGACGTTTCTGTTGACAGAGCAATCGACGCCTTCAGCGATGGCATTTGACGAGAATCTTACATTGAAGAACTTGGTCAAAAGAAGCGAAAGACTATCACCAAGTTGATGGAAATCGCCAACAGTTGGGCTGATGGAGAAGATAATGTGAGAAAGCATCGTCCGTGCAGCGACAATGAAGATGACGATCACCCAAGGCGTGACTCGGGCAATCAAAAAGATCGGTGCAAGAGGAGGAAAGATCGCGGGTACGATGACACCAACATGGTAGCCGCTGGATACTCTGATCGACGAGATAATCGGTATGACGACAGACATGACGATCGACATGACAATCGTAATAATTTAGGAAGTCGTGGAAACTACAAAGGACGACCTTTAATGGTCCCAGAACTACCTTTTGCCAAGCAGCTAAGCGCTCCCTGTAATCTACATTCATGTATCGACTCCAAGGATGACAAGAAGAAGTCGAGCCATCTGCTCAGAGACTGCCGACAGTTCATTGAGATGCGAAGTTCATTCAGGGGCCGCAACAGTCGAATCCGCCGCCACCGCCACCACCACCTCAGCATCAAGTCCAGCAAGTGCAACCTCATAACCCTAATGAGTCCTTTCCCCCACCACGAGAACATATGAGTATGATTCACATAACTGGTGTTGAGAAGAGATGAGAAACTTACGGAAATCAACCTCCCGAAAGTACCATGGCAAATATCCCAGAATATGTCGATTGGTCATCACAGAGCATCTGTTCAGAACGGATCACCCGATGACCATCCCAAAGCCAGGTCATGCTGCCTTAGTAGTCGAGGCTCAAATAGGAGGATTCAGTATGAGCAAAGTGTTTATGGATGGTGGAAGCGGATTGAATCTGTTATTCGCAAACACAGCCAAGAACATGGGGATTACAATGAAGATGCTAGAAGATTCTGATACATGTTTTCACGACATACTTCCTACTTTACCGGCATATTCTCTCGGCAAGACTTCTCTCAATGTTGTCTTTGGGAAACTCGATAATTTTAGGAAAGAAAGGATCGAGTTCGAAGTAGTTAATTGGGAATCGCAGTACCATGCTATACTTGGAAGACCAGTTTACGCCAAGTTTATGGCTGTGCCACATTATGCGTATCTCAAGCTCAAGATGCCAGGCAACAATGGAACAAACATCACAGTACAAGGAAGTTTTCTCGCTCGGATAACTTTGATCGCGAGTTTCAGAGGATTGCTGCAAAATTTGGAATGAAACAGGAAGTTATCAACTTCCCTTCTAAGAAATTGACCTCTCAAGAGGATGACAAGGTCAAGAAGTTGAAAAACGAAAGCAGATGACACTACATTGGGGGTATCAGTGGTTGGGCCCCCTAAAGTTGATGACAAAGCCTCAGCTGAAGACATTAATGCTTTGGCGCTTACTGCCAGCACCTCTGATGAAATCATCGGCATCTCAAGGTCACCGACCCCTTAGACAAGACTCAAGATAAGAAGAATCCTCTTCTTTTTTAAAACAAGACTAGCAGCGTTATGCACCTTTAATTTTTTCTTCTTAGAAGTTTTTCATTTTTCAATAAGGCTTTTTTAGCCGTATCGTCTTTAGTTTATCTTACTAATGAAGACTCAAGTTTCGTTTCGATAATATAATTTCGGACACGCGAACAGGCTCATCAAGACTTTTTCGCATAATACAACGAACATAGATTCCGGCCCACAAAGCTCGACTAACAAGATCGAGGGTCGTTGTCCAAGACTATACCCACTGTTACCATCTAAAGCCTCTAAAATACGAGTGCTGCAATATAAGGCAAAACAAGCGGGACCTATAACACACAAATATCCTTTTGCTAAAGCCTCAAGATTACGACAGTGCTGCGAATAGCAAGGATAAAAATTATATACTTACAAACAAGGCATGTGCCGGTAGTTTAAACTACAGAAGTACTAAAGAGCGACGGAGTCGACGGCAGGCACAGTCCCTTCGATTTAATTCAGGGGTTGCCGCCTAAACATACATCATCGGTTGGAGCGAAGTTGCACATTACTACGGGTTCAGCAAACCTGCAACAAGAGCTGATCACTCAAAGATTCGCCTCCGATAAACTTAAAAACAATGGCATCAACGATGCTCAAGGAGCATTAATAATTGCCCCTTGAAACAAACAACAATGTGTCTACGACACCTAAAAAAGAAATCATATATGTTTTGCTAAGCATAACAAAATACAATGTCATTAACAGAATTTACATCATACACATATACACCCGAATAATCGGGTACAGCAAATATCGAGTGCAAAAGTATCATTACTCTAACAAGACTTCAAATGTTCTCAGGAACGTTCTTCTGGTTTTTCTACTTCGACGTCCACTTTTGAACTATCTTCCAGCCTTTCAATTGCAGTAACGGTAGGAATTTTCGCCTTAGAGAAAAGATGTCCTATATTTCCATCGGCATTTGCAATAGCCAACAAATTTGCAGAAGGATGTCTTGAAAGCACAAGGGCAAAGGAAATTTCGGCTCCAGCAATAAGTTGGGCACCAACATGACTCTGGATTTTCCTAACATTGCTGAACTGAGACATTAATGTCAACAATGTTGGTGGAACTTTATTCAAAGGATACATTGTCTCCCAGATCATCCTCAATCCAGTGTAGCATTTATCAAAAAGCCAGTGTACTTGATGCACCCGATCCTGATATTTAGCGACTGTGGCTTCTTTCGATTGATTCTTTTAGAAGGCTTCGTCGAAACGGGCCAGGTTGATAAAAGCATCCACGCGTTCATGCACACGGTTGTTTTCTTCCGATAAATTTAGAGCTATGACTCTCGAAGGAGATGATTGATATATCATCACAGGATTTTTCGATGGCATTAAAGAAACTAAAAAAAGAGAGGAAGGAATTGCAAGCACTTACAGTTCAAACTTTCCGTTGCCTTATGTAATTCAGCCATTGCATAGCGTTATGCTTCAATGGCTAGTTCACCCTTCCTCTTTATAATAGCAGCCATACCATGGAGGACTCGCATATCCTGTTCGAACTGATGAATGCGCGTCCGCATCTGCCGAAGCCGATCATTTTCAGGATCACCAGCATAAGAACTTTTAGTGAAAGAAGGTACATGAGCCACCTGCAAAATGCATCATTAAGTATATGAACAAATATGCGTAGCTCCAAGTTGATTTTACCCCTTTCGGGAGCGTACATTCAAAACACCAAGAACATTGCGATCGAGATAAAGAGGTACTGACAACATTGCCAGTACATGATTCATTACAATGAGAAACCTTTTAAAGGTATTGTTTGAAAGCAAGCGAAGAGGATTACAATCCAATAGACAAAGAACTTATGGTGCCTGAGTTTGGGTCGATAAGCTAGGACCAGCAGGAGACTTGTTTGCTGAAACAAGTGAAAGAAGTTGCAGTGCACATTTGCGAGCCGATAATTTATAAAGGCTCAAGTCAATAAATTGCCCATCTTAGTCCTTCGTCAATTCTTTTGTCATCCATTCCATATCAGCTTTGAAGCCGTATCTCATCATAAGTTAGAAAGCGAGAAGAGCACCATAGGTACGCGAGGTGCGTTTGAATACCTCGATACTGTCCTTGGTGTCGACCGTGAAGGCATCCGTCAGCTGTTCCAGGGTCTTCTCTTGGCTAGCCTTAGGGAAGATCATAGCATGCATCCTTGACAAAACTTCCTTGTTCTTCCAAAGAAGGGTTTCGACAACCTTGTTGGACTCGATTGTCATGGATAAGGCGTCAGCAGGAGAATCGTCTAGAAGCTTATTCAAAGAATCAGAAGGAATATCGGTAGCTTCTGCAAAGAATAAAAGGAAACATATAAAGTAATAGCAAAACTAAGAAAGGGAAATTTAAGAGATAAGTCAACGAGGACTACTAAGCAGGGCCAAAGCGGATTGACGAAGAAGGTTGTCCTTCTCATTCCTTTGAGCTTTAGCTGCTGCCCTCAGAGCTTCCTCATCCTCCAGTTTACTCTTCAGCTGCTTAAGTTCTTCCTTCAAAGAATCTGCGTTCTGGCAAGCTTCGGCAGCTATTTTTACTGCATTATCAAGCTTTGAAGACGTAGATTCAACTTCTTTTTGAAGTCGAATCTTATCGGCTTCAAGCGAAGTGAATTGAGAAGAAAAAGCCTCCAAAGTAGTAATAATCGTTTGGAAATCTTATAAAAGAAGAAGAAGAAGAAAGAAGCATCTGTTAACAACAATAGTATTCTTCTTAAAAGTTTACGTTCAGCTGTGGTCAGTCGAGCATAGACTCGGGGGCTGCTAGAGGCAGGACTTCATCAAGGAAAACGAAGAAACTTACAAGTCTTCCGGAAGGAGGAGAAGCTGTAATGACAGCCGTCGAAGGAATCTCCCTCCCTTTAGAAAGGGAAGAAGCTATTGAAAGTTAGGCTGTCGGGGTTGTCGCTGGAGCCGAAGCTTCCGAAGCTGCCGGGGCTGGCTTGTTGGAGGTTGCTTTAGCCTTCTTCAAAGGAGGCTCAATGAAGCCCTCGTCACTGAAAGCATGTAAACCAATCAAAACAAGTACTAGAGTACAAAGAAGTTCTTAGGGAAATGAAAGAAACTTACATATCAAATAAATCATCCTCGTCTGCAAAGCCAAGAAACTTACATATCAAATAAATCATCCTTGTCTGCAAAGCCTCCGGACGTTCTTTTTGAAGGTTGCAAGTTGGCCTTCTCCGGAGCTGCATCAATAAAGGCAGTATGATCAGCAAAAGATCTATGGTCTGTAGAAAGAGCTTCAGGATTTGGAGGTTCATCGTCTTCATCTTCAAAGTCTGCTTTTTCTTCAGTACGGGACTCTATAGGAATGGAAGAATCTCTATCTTCGAGGTTGTCATTCGATATATTCGGTAAATATTCGGAAGCTAATAGGACATGTCGAAGGAAATAAAGGTCTTGATAAAAAGAAAAAAAAGGGGTGCACCTCGAATTCAACAGTTATTGTAAGTATGAAAGGGAAGTTACCTCGCTCGGCGGATGATCATAATCGAATGGCGTTTGAGGAGACAGAAGTGGGATTGAATCCTCCTAACCGAAATGAGTCAAGCGCCTAACATCATCAAATAATAATTTCTCTAACAATTCAGCAACATTCACTCTGGTTTCATCCATGGGGCCCGAATATAACCACATCGGGTGAGCTCTAGACATGACTGGTTGGATTTGACGTTTCAAGAAAACGGTCGCTATTTCAGTACCCATCATAGTTTGGCCATCAGTCTCTTTGATTCGAAGAATCCTATCGAACAACTTGTCGACTGTCGGCTTTTCTTCGGGTGACAGGATATTCTTCCAAGATCTTTTGGGCACGGCTTCAGGAACATTGATAAATCTCGGCAGACGCATTTCGGCTACTAATGAATCTTTGATGTAGAACCACTTCAACCTCCATCCTTAAACAGACTCTCTCATTGGGACATTGAAGTAGTTCACTTCTTTGCGGACAACAAACACAACTCCACCAGTGACGAAGGAACCACTACTACAGTTATAGCATTTTGCGAAGAAGATTTTCTTCCATAAACCAAAATGAGGCTTGATGACCCACAAGTATAGGGGGTGTATCGTAGTATCTTCGATAAGTAAGAATGTCGATCCCAACGAGGAGCAGAAGGTGTTGGCAGCAGTTTCGATGAAGGATTCACTGTAAATGCTCACAAACAAGTATTCAAGGGGTTTTGATGTAATAGATGAATAAAGTACGAGTAAGTAAAATGCGAGAGAAATAATTGCAGCGAGTGGCCCAATCCTTTTTAGCACAAAGGACAAGCCGGTTTGTTTACTTATAATGACCAAACGTTCTTGAGGACACACGGGGATTTTAGTCTAGTGCTTTCGCTTCATGTAGCTAAATAATCTTCATTGTTTTGATAAGTGTTGTGTGGGTGAACCTATGCTAATGCACCGCCCTTCCTAGGACTAATACATACTTGTGATTATACCCCTTGCAAGCATCCGCAACTACAAGAAAGTAATTAAGATAAATCTAACCACAGCCTTAAACTCTGAGATCCTGCGATCCCTCTTGCATCGATATACTAACGGGGGCTTAGGTTTCTGTCACTCCGGCAACCCCGCAATTAGCAACCGAATACAAGATGCATTCCCCTAGGCCCATAAATGGTGAAGTGTCGTGTAGTCGACGTTCACACGACACCACTAGAAGAATGACACCACAACTTAAATATCATAACATTGAATATTACTCAACCATAATTCACTACTAGCATTTAGACTTCACCCATGTCCTCAAGAACTAAACGAACTACTCACGAGACATCATATGGAATACAATCAGAGGTGATATGATGATTAATAACAATCTGAACATAAACCTTGGTTCAATGGTTTCACTCAATAGCATAAATAACAAGTAGAGAATAATGCCGGGAGAGTTTCCCCTATCAAACAATCAAGATCCAACCCAAATTGTTACAGCGGTGACGAGGTGCAGCGGTGGTGATGGCGGTGTAGATGGTGGAGATGATGATGATGATGATGGAGATGATGTCCAGCTCGATGACGATGGCGATGGCGTCGATTTCCCCCTCCGGGAGGGAATTTCCCCGGCGGATTCCTGCCCGCCGGAGAGCTCTTTCTCTCTGGTGTTCTCCGCCCCGCAGAGGCGGCTGTAACTCTTCGTGAGGTCCTCCCTTTGGCTTAGGTTTTCGGGACGAAGGAGTACGTGAAGAAAAGGAGGCGAAAGGGGCTGTGGGGCCCCCACACCACAGGGTGGCGCGGCCAGGCCATGGGCCGCGCCGGCCTGTGGTCTGGGCCCACCTTGGCTCCCCTCTTCTTCCCCTTCTGGCTCCCTCCGTCATCTGGAAAAATAGGAATTTACGTGAAATTTCCTTCCACAGTTGATCTCCGAAATATTGCGTTCTGACGGTGCTTTTTCCAGCAGAATCCTGGCTCCGGTGATCCTCCAATAATGATGAAACATGCAAAATAGATGAAATAACATAAGTATTGTGTCCCAATATGAAATATATCAATGAATAACAGCAAATTATGATACAAAATAGTGATGCAAATTGGACGTATCAACTCCCCCAAGCTTAGACCTCGCTTGTCCCCAAGCGAAACTGAGCTCGATAAACAAGACCACATGTTTATGGAGTGAAGAGTCGATAAATAAAATACGGACAAGAAGCATCATATTCATTCACACAAGACATTCTAGTAAACAACTTCCTCATATAACTCATCTTGAAATAAGTAAAGAGAAATCACAAGTAAAGGTGCATGAGAAATCATAATTGGTGATGGCAAACTTTGTTCTTGGTCAGAGAACTACTAACGGATTGTACTTCTAAGCAAAGCTTTCATATTAGAATTTTATAGCTGAGCTTTCATATTCAAGCATAACAATCTCCTCATAATCATTGATAACTTCAAAGTCATATTCATTCAGATAAAATTGGTACTAAACAAGAAAGTATAAAAGACATGATTAACTGAATCATAGCATAAATGATTGGTTCACAACAACTCAATTGCTTGCTTGAGATAGAGAGAAATAGGTTTACTGACTCAACATAAAAGTAAAAGATAGGCCCTTCGCAGAGGGAAGCAGGGATTAAATCATGTGCTAGAGCTTTTCAAGTTTTGAAATCATATAAAGAGCATAAAAGTAAGATTTTGAGCGGTGTTTGTTGTTGTCAACGAATGGTAGCGGGCACTCTAACCCCCTTGCCAAACGAACCTTCAAAGAGCGGCTCCCATGAGGGACGGCATCTCTACCAGCAAGGTAGATCATCCCCCTTCTCTTTTGTTTACACATGTATTTTAGTTTTATTAAGGATGACACTCCCCCCAACCTTGGCTTTCTCAATCCATGGCTAACCGAATCCTCGGGTGCCTTCCAACATTCACATACCATGGAGGAGTGTCTATTGCAAAATTAAGTTGCTTACTGATAAATCAGAGCAAAACATGTGAAGAGAATTATTAATGAAAGTTATTAATTGGGGCTGGGAACCCCGTTGCCAGCTCTTATTGCAAAATTATTGGATAAGCGGATGTGCCACTAGTCCATTGGTGAAAGTCCGCCCAACAAGATTGAAAGATAAAACACCACATACTTCCTCATGAGCTATAAAACATTGACACAAATAAGGAGTAGTATAGTTTGAATTATTTAAAGGTAGCACATGAAGTATTTACTTGGAATGGCAGAAAATACCATGTAGTAGGTAGGTATGGTGGACACAAATGGCATAGGTTTGGTCTAAGGTTATGGATGTATGAGAAGCATTCCCTCTCGATACAGGTCTTTGGCTAGCAAGGTTTGATAGCAAGCATAAAGGTTGAGGGAAACAAACAAATATACAAATGATAGAGCAATCATGCATCTTTCTCATAAGCACAAGCAATTTTAACTTCAGAATACTAAACTCATTAGCATAGAGATAATAGAGTAGTGTATCTAAGTGTATTTCTCTCTTTATTTAAACATCATGGTGTTGTTGCTATTGAACAATGCTAAGTTTGCCAAAACCAAATAGATTTACTTGATGCTCCCAAAGTGATATCAATACTCATGTCAAGAGTAATCATATAATGGAGATTGCAAACTAAAATAAGGTGTGCAAAAAGTAAATGATAAGACTTCTCATTAATATTCCATAACGATAACTCACACCAACGGATACATAGATAACCAACTAAGAGAGATACTTCCACATTGCATACTATTCCATATGATAACTTCCCTACTCATGATATGACACTACTTGATAGTAAAAGATAAAGGTAGTGATGATGTGATACCGCGGCACTCCCCCAAGCTTGGAACAAACCAAGGGGATGCCAATACCGATGATGAATTATTCCTTCGGTGATGATGGTGAATCTTTGCCGTCATCAGACTTCCATGGAAGAGGCCCTCCATCAACAAAAGACATCTTGGTCTCCGGAAACCTGAAACTAGCAGCATGACTTATGCGCTTAAACCTGTTTTCATACTCACAGTTTTGATTATGAACATCATAGAGTTGAGCTTGGAGCTTGTTGGTGGTGTCGTGAAGTGAGAAGATATCGTCCCACAACTTTGCAGTCTCCTTCTTGTGTCCATCAATGAGTTCAGACACAATCTTGTGAAAGATATCCACTTCACGCTCAGCCATCTTCTTGTAGTTGAAAACCTCTTGTTCCAGTTTCTCCATCCTGTCTTCCAAACTCCCTTCTCCCTTAGGACCCTGGACATCTTTGATCTGCAACTCTCCATCCACGAGCAGCAACTCTTTGGGGTGCATCTTCAGCTCGTTCATGTACGGGTTGACGACGTCCTCAAAGAAGCTGTCCTTCTGAGTTCCCGACGAGGACATGGTGGATCTAGATCCGAAGCAGATCCTGGCAGAAAACAGCTCGAAACAAAACACGACGAGAAAACGATATACGGACCTCCAGGGGTCCGGGGGATTATATAGCAAATATTTTTACGACAAAAGGAAGGTTCCAGGCCGAAAACGAGTGGAAACGGGACGCCGAGGGGCTGTCACCATAGGTCGGCGCGGCCAGGGTGGGGCCCGCGCCGGCCTGTGGTGACGGGCCCTCGCGCGTTTTTCCACTCCGTTTCGATTCCGTAATTTTTCATATTTTCTAAAAACAGCAGAAATAATGTTCGGAAAGGTAAACGCGGACTTTTTATTACCTGTACTGTTACCTATTCAAAGTCGAGTTCTGGCGGACTGTCAATTTGTCCTTTGATGAAAGCCTCCGGTGTTTCCACTTGAATAATATCAACATCAACATTATAAGAATCACCCGAGATATAATGCTTGAGTCTTTGTCCATTCACCACTTGTGTGGCATTGCCTTGGAGAGAGCTAATTTTAATTGCTCCTGAACGATACACCTCCTCAACAACATATGGTCCTTCCCACTTCGAGAGTAATTTCCCTGCAAAGAATCTGAGACGAGACCGATACAATAGGACTTTATCCCCAATATTAAACTCTCTTTTGATGATCCTTCTATCATGCCACTTCTTAACTTTTTCTTTAAAGAGTTTAGCATTTTCATAAGCTTCACTTCTCCATTCATCTAGAGAACTTAATTGCAACAACCTCTTATTACCGGCTAGTTTCAGATCTTTATTTAGTTCTCTAACAGCCCAATAAGCTTTGTGCTCTAGTTCTAAAGGTAAATGACAAGCTTTTCCATAAACCATTTTATAAGGTGACATTCCCATAGGATTTTTATAAGCAGTTCTATAAGCCCATAGTGCTTCTTTCAATTTGCTAGCCCAATTCTTTCTAGATTTATTAACAGTCTTTCCCAAAATAGCTTTAATCTCTCTATTTGATAATTCTACTTGACCACTAGTTTGAGGGTGATAAGCGGAAGCAATTCTATGATTAATACCATACTTAGCAAGAGTTTTTCTAAAACCTCCATGAATAAAATGAGAACCTCCATCAGTCATAATATATCTAGGTATTCCAAATCTAGGAAATATAACATCTACAAGCATTTTTATAGAGGTCTCACCATCAGCACTCTTTGTAGGTATAGCTTCTACCCATTTGGTAACATAATCAACAGCGACAAGTATATGAGTGTTACCTTCTGAAGAAGGGAAAGGACCCATGAAGTCGAATCCCCAACAATCGAATGGTTCAATAACAAGAGTATAATTCATAGGCATTTCATTGCGTCTAGAGATATTACCAACTCTTTGACATTCATCACAAGATAAGATAAACTTTCTTGCATCTTTGAAGAGTGTTGGCTGATGTCTACGGGTGCTTCTATTCTTGTAGACAGTGTTGGGCCTCCAAGAGCAGAGGTTTGTAGAACAGTAGCAAGTTTCCCTTAAGTGGATTATCCAAGGTTTATCTTACTCAGGGAGTAAGAGGTCAAAGATATCCTTCTCATGCAACCCTGCAACCACAAAGCAAGAAGTCTCTTGTGTCCCCAACACACCTAATAGGTGTACTAGTTCGGCGAAGAGATAGTGAAATACAAGTGGTATGAATGAATATGAGCAGTAGTATGGCGCCAGAAAAGTGCTTGCTGGCGTGCAGTTGATGGTAGTAATATTGCGGGAAGTAAACATGCAGTAGTAACGCAGCAGTAACTCAGTAAAACAGTAAACAAGCAGCGATAGCAGTATTTAGGAACAAGGCCTAGGGATTAGACTTTCACTAGTGGACACTCTCAACATTGATCACATAACAGAATAGATAAATTCATACTCTACACTCTCTTGTTGGATGATGAACACATTGCGTAGGATTACACGAACCCTCAATGCCGGAGTTAACAAGCTCCACAATTCAATGTTCATATTTAAGTAACCTTAGAGTGTAAGATAGATCAATACGACTAAACCAAGTACTAACATAGCATGCACACTGTCACCTTCATGCTTATGTAGGAGGAATAATACACATCAATACTATCATAGCAATAGTTAACTTCGCAATCTACAAGAGATCATGATCATAGCATAAACCAAGTACTAACACGATGCACACACTGTCACCATTACATCGTGCAGGAGGAATAAAACTACTTTAATAACATTGCTAGAGTAGCACATAGATAAATTGTGATACAAAACACATTGCAATCATAAAGAGATATAAATAAGCACTTCACTACGCCATTCATAACAGTGAATAAGTATTCTGTGAAATATAGCCTAAGAGACCCACACGGTGCACACACTGTCACCTTTACACACGTGGGACAAGGAGTCTCCGGAGATCACATAAGTAAAACTCACTTGACTAGCATAATGACATCTAGATTACAAGCATCATCATATGAATCTCAATCATGTAAGGCAGCTCATGAGATTATTGTATTGAAGTACATAGGAGAGAGATGAACCACATAGCTACCGCAGCCCCGAGCCTCGATGGAGAACTACTCCCTCTTCATGGGAGCAACAGCGGTGTTGAAGATGGCGGTGGAGATGGCAGCGGTGTCGATGGAGAAGCCTTCCGGGGGCACTTCCCCGTCCGGCGGGTGCCGGAACAGACTCCTGTCCCCCGGATCTTGGCTTCGCGATGGCGGCGGCTCGGAAGGTTTCGCGTACGTGGCTTCTTCCGTAAGGGTTTTCGATGCAGGGCTTTATATAGGCGAAAGGGCAGCGTCGGAGGGTCAAGGGGCGACGACACCATAGGGCGGCGGCCGGGGCCCAGCCGCGCCACCTATCATCTGGGCCCACCCCTCCTCTGGCGGCTCTCGGGTGTTCTGGATGCTTCCGGGCAAAATAGGAACCTGGGCGTTGATTTCGTCCAATTGAGAATATTTCGTTACTAGGATTTCTGAAACCAAAAACAGCACAGGAACTGGCTCTTCGGCATCTTGTTAATAGGTTAGTTCCAGAAAATGCGTAAATACGACATAAAATGTGCATAAAACATGTAGGTATCATCAATAAAGTAGCATGGAACATAAGAAATTATCGATACGTTGGAGACGTATCATTGGCCAGTAAAAACCTGATTGTAGAACCTTTTGCGCGGTTCTATCTCCAGCGTGATGTCCTCCATAAACACTACCATGACATTTATTCAATATCTCCTGTTGTTCATATTCAGGAACACATCTTCGCATAATACCATCTACTCCTTCTTTATATAAGTGTGGGTCATCCCAAAAATAATACCTCAAGTCATAAAAGAATTTCCTCCTTTGCTGAGCTGAAAAGGTTGGAGGCAAATACTTCGAAACAATAAAGTTAGCATAATCTGCATACCAAGGGCTCTCTCGCGAGCTCACCTTTATTACAGCCAATTGTTCATTTGGAAAACTATCATTAACATGAACATGATCATAAGTAATATTTTCCAATCTAGACAAATTATCAGCAACAGGATTATCAGCACCTTTCCTATCTATAATATGTAAATCAAATTCTTGCAACAGAAGTACCCATCTAATAAGCCTTGGCTTAGCATCTTTCTTTGTCATAAGGTATCTAATTGCAGCATGATCAGTATGAATGGTGACTTTTGAATCAACAATATAGGGTCTAAACTTGTCACAAGCAAAGACTACAGCTAACAATTCCTTTTCAGTTGTAGCATAATTTCTTTGAGCATCATCAAGAGTCTTACTAGCATAATGAATAACATTTAATTTTTTATCTACCCGCTGTCCAAGAACAGCGCCTACAGCAAAATCACTAGCATCACACATAATTTCAAAAGGCAAATTCCAATCAGGAGGTTCGACTACAGGAGCAGTTGTTAAGGCTTTCTTTAGAGTTTCAAAAGCTTCCTTACAATCATCATCAAAAACAAAAGGTACATCTTTTTGAAGAAGATTAGTAAGAGGCTTTGAAATTTTAGAGAAATCTTTAATAAATCTCCTATAAAACCCAGCATGACCAAGAACACTACGAATACCTTTAACATCCCTCGGATAGGGCATCTTCTCAATTGCTTCAACTTTAGCTCTATCAACTTCAATACCTCTCTCGGAAATTTTATGTCCCAATACAATTCCTTCATTAACCATAAAGTGGCATTTCTCCCAATTAAGAACAAGGTTAGTTTCTTCACATCTCTGCAAAACTTTATCGAGGTTTCGCAAGCAATTATCAAAAGAATTCCCATAGACAGAAAAATCATCCATGAACACCTCTACAATACTTTCGCAAAAACCATGAAAAATAGCAGACATGCATCTTTGAAAAGTAGCAGGAGCATTACATAAACCAAAAGGCATACGCCTATAAGCATAAGTTCCATAAGGACAAGTAAACGTGGTTTTCTCTTGATCTTTAGCTTTAACAGCAATTTGTGAAAACCCAGAATAACCATCAAGAAAGCAAAAATGAGTATTTTTAGATAATCTTTCTAGCATTTGATCAATAAAGGGTAAAGGGTAATGATCTTTCTTAGTAACTTTATTAACTTTTCGAAAATCAATGCACATTCTATAACCTACAACTATTCTTTGAGGAATAAGCTCATCATTATCATTAGGCACAACAGTCATTCCTCCTTTCTTAGGAACACAATGCACAGGACTAACCCATCTACTATCAGCAATAGGATATATAATACCAGCTTCAAGAAGTTTTAATACCTCGTTCCTTACCACCTCTTTCATCTTCGGAATTAGACGACGTTGATGTTCAACAACAGGCTTTGCATCATCTTCCATATTGATAGCATGTTGGCAAATAGAAGGAGAAATCCCTTTCAAATCATCAAGAGTATAGCCAATAGCTCCTCGGTGTTTCTTCAATATTTCCAATAACCTTTCTTCCTCAATCTCTGAAAGCTTAGAACTAATAATAACAGGATATATTTTCTTATCATCAATATGAGCATATTTAAGATTATTGGGTAAAGGCTTTAAATCAAAAACATGATCTTCCTTTGGTGGCGGTGTTGTACCCAAATCTTCCACCGGTAAATCATGCTTGAGAATAGGTTGGCGAAGAAAAATTTCCTCAAGCTCATCTCTTTCTTTCCTAAAAGCTTCACTTTCACTATTCTCCAAATGTTGCTGCAAAGGATTATTAGGAACAAGAACAATAGATGCACACTGCTCCATTTTAAAATCATTACTAGGCAAGTCAGCTTTATAAGGAGTTTTGGTAAATTTAGAAAAGTTAAATTCATAAGGTTCACCAGCAAATCTAGTCAAAATTTTCTCTTTCTTACAATCTATAATAGCTCCACAAGTATTTAGAAAAGGTCTACCAAAAATGATAGGACAATGATCACTAGCAGCAGAACCAAGTACCAAAAAGTCAGCAGGATATTTAATCTTACCACATAGAACTTCCACATCTCGAACAATACCAATTGGAGAAATAGTTTCTCTATTAGCCAGATGAATAACCACATCAATATCTTCAAGTTCACAAGAACCAATTTCGTGCATAATCTCCGTGTAAAGCTCATAAGGAATAGCACTAACACTTGCACCAATATCACATAAACCATAATAGCAATGATCACCAATTTTAACAGATAGCATAGGAACACTAACTTGTTTGGGTTTATTAGGATGTGAAACAATATTAGAAGCATCTTCACAAAAAATAATATGACCATCCTCCACATTTTCAGTCACAAGATCTTTAACTATTGCAACAGCAGGTTCAATTTTAATTTGTTCTCAAGTTCTTTAGGTTTCTTTTCACTTTTATTAACCGCACTAGATATGACAGAGTACTCCTTCATTTTAGCAGGGAAAGGAGTTTTTCAATATAAGCTTCAGGAATAACATTATCAACAGTTTCAATCACTACACATTTGTTTACAGATGAATCAACTTTATCTTTATACGGTTCATGATACTTATCAAAATTCTTCTTAGGCAGTTCATAATGAGAGGCAAAAGCTTTATAAAGATTTGCAACAACTTGGGAATCAAGACCATATGTAGCACTCATATTACGAAATTTATCAGTATCCATAAAAGCTTCAATGCATTTATAATCATAAATTATACCTGATTCTCTATCTTTGTCGTTCTCCCATCCTTCAGTATTTTCTTGGATCCGATCAAGAAGATCTCTTTTAAACTCTTCTTTGTTGCGTGTAAATGATCCAGAACAAGAAGTATCCAGCAAGGTCTTGTCTTGAAAAGAAAGTCTTGCATAGAAATTATCAATAATAACATTACCAGGAAGCTCATGAATGGGGCATTTGAGCATTAAAGACTTCAATCTCCCCCAAGCTTGGGCAATACTCTCTCCATCATGAGGCCAGAAATTATATATGCGGTTCCGATCTTTGTGAATTTCACTTGGAGGATAAAATTTGGAATAAAATAAAGGCACAATGTCCTCCCAATCAATAGAATCACCATTCTTCAGCAATTTATACCAGTGCGCCGCTTTACCAGACAGCGATATAGTGAATAGTTTATTTCTAACTTCATTCATAGAAATACCTGCACATTTGAATAGCCCGCATAATTCATGCAAAAACAATAAATGATCACCAGGATGAACAGTTCCATCCCCTTCATAGCGGTTATCCATAACACGTTCAATAATTTTCATAGGTATTTTATATGGTACTACTTCCTCACCTGGCGCCTCATCCACTACCGTTGCAGTAGTAGTAGATTTTCCAAATAGAAATTGAAGAGAAGATCTCTCCATAATGACTTATAGCAGCAGGCAGAAATAAAATCAGCACAAACAGTAAAGGTTTTCCTTACCAATTCCACTTACCAATAGCGCTTCACTCCCCGGCAACGGCGCCAGAAAATAGTCTTGATGACCCACAAGTATAGGGGGTGTATCGTAGTATCTTCGATAAGTAAGAATGTCGATCCCAACGAGGAGCAGAAGGTGTTGAGCAGTTTCGATGAAGGATTCACTGTAAATGCTCACAAACAAGTATTCAAGGGGTTTTGATGTAATAGATGAATAAAGTACGAGTAAGTAAAATGCGAGAGAAATAATTGCAGCGAGTGGCCCAATCCTTTTTAGCACAAAGGACAAGCCGGTTTGTTTACTTATAATGACCAAACGTTCTTGAGGACACACGGGATTTTAGTCTAGTGCTTTCGCTTCATGTAGCTAAATAATCTTCATTGTTTTGATAAGTGTTGTGTGGGTGAACCTATGCTAATGCACCGCCCTTCCTAGGACTAATACATACTTGTGATTATACCCCTTGCAAGCATCCGCAACTACAAGAAAGTAATTAAGATAAATCTAACCACAGCCTTAAACTCGAGATCCTGCGATCCCTCTTGCATCGATATACTAACGGGGGCTTAGGTTTCTGTCACTCCGGCAACCCCGCAATTAGCAACCGAATACAAGATGCATTCCCCTAGGCCCATAAATGGTGAAGTGTCGTGTAGTCGACGTTCACACGACACCACTAGAAGAATGACACCACAACTTAAATATCATAACATTGAATATTACTCAACCATAATTCACTACTAGCATTTAGACTTCACCCATGTCCTCAAGAACTAAACGAACTACTCACGAGACATCATATGGAATACAATCAGAGGTGATATGATGATGAATAACAATCTGAACATAAACCTTGGTTCAATGGTTTCACTCAATAGCATAAATAACAAGTAGAGAATAATGCCGGGAGAGTTTCCCCTATCAAACAATCAAGATCCAACCCAAATTGTTACAGCGGTGACGAGGTGCAGCGGTGGTGATGGCGGTGTAGATGGTGGAGATGATGATGATGATGATGGAGATGATGTCCAGCTCGATGACGATGGCGATGGCGTCGATTCCCCCTCCGGGAGGGAATTTCCCCGGCGGATTCCTGCCCGCCAGAGAGCTCTTTTCTCTCTGGTGTTCTCCGCCCCGCAGAGGCGGCTGTAACTCTTCGTGAGGTGTCGTTGCCTAATCGACGGTACCTCGGAGGAGGGATCCTCACGAGGGGAAGAAGAAGTAGGGGCCATAGGGCGGAGTGCACACGGGACGGTGGTACGCGAGTTACCCAGCTTCGGAACACCCGCACGATGACAGGGCCTACTGCTGCTTGTCTGGAATTATCTGGGCGCTTTCGCGTTGTTACAATGAGTTGTGGTTGTGCCTCTAGGGCTCCCAGGATCCGGCTTATAAAGGCGCACGGATCTAGGGTTTACATGGAGAGTCCTAGCCGGATTACAGATAGCCTAACTACGGTATAACATCTTGTCGTGCACGTCACGGATCCGCCTTCCGTACATGTCGTACTGGATCCGGATTCCTCATGGGCCTCCATGGATCCGGGTTACTCCTAAGGTCGGTACGGATCCGGCCTGCTGATCCTGGGCTGGACTTCTTCCTTCATGATCAACAGCAACTGGGCCGGCCACATGCCTCATCACCATCTGTGGGCCACCCGGGCTTGCCGGATCTAGGCACTGTCGATGGTACACCCATGAAGTATACCCACAACAGTAGCCCCCAGAGTTCTCCGAGTTTCGCCTGCAGTTTCCGCCATGCTTCTACCATAAATTTCCGGCATCGTTGGTAACGCGGAGAAACTTGAAGAGCTCCAACTTTGTATTTTCTTCTTTTCTCAACTTTCAGTCGGAAAATGCTCCCATCCTGCGGGACTTCATCCATCGACATTCCAAAGAACATTTCCGGGTTACTCCCTGCTTGCGAATGGAGGCTAACTTACTTTCACGTGATTACCCGGAATCTTAAAAGACTCAAACGGTTCCGCCAAATCTGGCGCCATTTTCGCGCGATTTCCGCGGTAACTTATCTCTAGCCATTTTTACCGTTAGGGTTCAGGACACGTGTCACGCATCCAACGGTGCGACGCTTGCGTTCCGACCACAGGATGCGGAACACGAATCTTATCCACTCAGCCTATAAATATCGGCCGTCGACCCCTTTACCCCTCATTCACCCCCTTCTCACCTCTCTGCCGAGCGCCGCCCGAGAGCTCCTCCTCCGCCGCGCCGGAATCCCGTCGGAAAGTCACCGGAGCATCACCGGAGCGAACGCGCCACCGTGGTGTTCTTCGTGTTCATAACTCCGGCGAACCACTGCAACTCCGACCACCGCACGCCATTACGGTAACCTTCGAGCTCCACTTTCGCGCTGTAGCTGGTAGGGATGAACTTGGAGAAGACGATGTGGGATCCGACTAAAGTAAGTTTCCGCCAACCTTTTTGCTTCAGATGTCGTCAGCAACTCCGCCTCCGACCTCAGAGCCAATTATGGCGACCCCGCTCTCCTCCGCCCCTCCTCCCTTCATTCCAATCAACCTGGATCCTTCAAAGGATTCCGGTAAGGAGGTGGCGGGGACCTCTGCTCACCCGGAGAAAACCTCCGGAGCAGATCAGACGGAGCACCCAGCGGACGAGGCCATCAAGAAAACGAAAGCTCGGAAGCGAGACTCCGAAGCTAAAGGAAAATGGTGGCCATGCACCACCACCGAGATGGAGTTAAAGAACCTCGAATCGGAAGGCTTTCTGCAGCCCGGAAGCTGGAGGTCAGTTCCGGATGAACCTGCTCCGGCTCCGAGGGACGATGAGATGGTGCTGACAAAAGCACTGGTGGAGCGCGGATTTTCGTTTCCGCCTTCAGAATTTTTCTTGGAGATTCTGAAGACGTATGGGCTCCAACCTCACAACATATCTCCAAACTCCGTGCTCGCCATTAGCAACCACGTCGCCCTCTGCGAAGGCCATCTCCGGGTAACCCCCGAGATTTCTCTGTTCCAACATTTTTTCTCTGTCAAGAAGATCCGGCAGGCTGGCGAGCTCGCCACATGCGGATCCATCACTTTTATGCTCCGCCCGGGCCGCGTCTACCCTCCAACCGACCGTCACGAATCCGCGAGGTACTGGTCCGCGGGCTTCTTCTATCTGAAGGACGTCTCCGACCCCGCGAGCGAAAAGAAACTTCCTGCCTTTAAGAACTGCCCCGCCGTCGAGCTTCCGTCATGGACGCACTGCCCCCACTTCTCCGACTCGCCTCAGCTGACCCGCGCTGTTAGGCGGATCTGCAAGCTCACGGAGGAGGGGCTAACGGGGAAGGACTTAACCCTTTCCTGGTTCACCAAGCGGATCCAGCCGCTGCAACACAGGGACCGCCTGATGTTTGAGTACACAGGGCGCGACGATCCAATGCGCGCCACCAAAGACAACCTTTCGGCCGACGCCCTCGACAAAAGGATCCGGGTCCTCATCAAGATCTCACGTGAACTCCATGTTCACGTGTGTAACAAAGACATCCATACAAATGGATCCGGAACTGCGGTACGTCGCTTTGACTTTGGTCTACTGTTTTTCTTCACTTTCTTCATCTAAGTGTTTTAACTTTGTACTAGCTCGAGGCGCTTGAGGAAAATGAGCTCGGAACTCTCCTCCGAGTCCCATCCAGCAGCAACGTGGATCCGGAGGCTGCATCGGAGGCGGAGGCTCCCGAGGCTTCCCGCCCTGCTAAGAGGAAGAAGCCGGCACCTTCCAGCCCTCGTGCAAAGCGTGCCCGCGAAGTGCTTAGCACTGCGGCTACCCGGAAGTTGGAGGCGGAAAAGAAACGCCTCTCGCTAATTAACACCAGCAACAGAGGACAGCCTGCTTCCCAGCACTTCTTCAAACCCTCCGGGTAAACGTTCATTTCCGATACCCAAGTCCTGACTCAACGCTCGCTCTTATACTTGTATGTTTTTTACTGAAGCTCCGGAAGCCAGCCCCCCAAGGCCCCAAAGACCTTTACGAGGAGAACCAAGCCATCTCCGGCTTCTTTTCCCATCACTCCTGAAGTTGAAGCTCCTCTTAAAGCTTCATCCACCTCCAAGCCGGATCCAAAGGAAATCATCAACATTGATGACCTTCCGGAAGACCCCGCTCATCATGGCGACTCCGCCAAGGGGACCTCCTCACCAACTCCTCCGCCAGATCAACCAAGCTCCGCGTTCGCGGAGCCCACTGAAGAGGAACAGGAGCAAAAGGTTAAGCTCCTCCAAGTGACCAACGCGACCCGAGTTCACCTCCAACCAACTCCGTCCTTCCAGAAGCTCACCCTTTCACAACGTCACGCGGAAGTTTCCGCCATGTTGAATAAAGTGTGGGGTAAACCGGAGGAGGAGGTGCGTGAACTCGCAGACCTGGAGGTCAGCCTGAAGGATTTTTTCGCCAAGCACAGGGAAGTGCGGCAGGTAATACTAGCCCCCAAGCATTGGGTGATATATTTCCGTGTAACATGTATTAGCCGATGCTTTCCCGAAAGATGTACCTGAGGCGGAAATTTAAAATTTTTGTACCAAGACTTTGAATTCCTCGCCAGCCCCCAAGATTTTAAATATCCGACTGACTGTTCTGCACAGACCACGCGGAAACTGCACGAGGACCTGCGCGTACATGTGCTGGAGCAGATCACGGAGATCGAAGGGCTGCGCCAGAACGCGGAAAATGGCCAGAAGGCTATCCAGCTGCTTGAGACCCGCCTTCAAGGTACAAGATCCGGGTCAAACGGTCTTGTTTTTATATAGCTGATCCGGAGACATAACATGTATACTATTCTATCTCCGAACAGAAGAAACTGCCAAGCATGCCAAGTTTGACGAGCTGTCCGCCAGGATCCAGGTGCTGGAGGCGGAAAATGAATCTCTCAAAGAGTTTGTTAAGACATCCGCCTCTCAGGAACATCGAGCAAGGAAGGAGCTGCGCGAGAAACATGCCCGCGACCTGGCGGAGCTGAATGAAAAATTGGAGAAAAGCCAAGGCCGCACGGTTACCATGATATCCAAGAACAAAGCTCTGGAAGCGGAGGCGGAGGCCATTGACAAACTCATCTTCCGTAAGCGTTTTCCGTGTTGTTGCTCCGACTATCCCGCAAGTTTTATCTCTAACGGAAACTGTTTCCTCTTCCACAGCGAGCCTTGGCTTTGAATGGACAAAAGATTCAAACCTTTCGAGGACGGAGGCGTACGATGAAGCGCGCATATCAATCGACAAGTTATTTGAAGCCTGTCGCGGAATCGCCACGGCTCTGTCTCTGAAGAAGGCCAAAACCACAGTCATCGATACGATGACCAAACTTATGGGACTGGTGCCGGATTTCATCAAGGACTGGCAGGAGTCTTCAGCACGCGGAGTCGCCTCTCTAGTCTTGGCCACCTGCAAGGCTCACTTCCCCTCGCTCAACTTGGCGACTGTTGCACGCGGAGCCCCCCAGGGTTCCGACATGGGCGCCCTCCTCGCGGAAACCGAAGGATACGAACAGCTCTTTGTCAGGCGAGTGGATCACTCGTTCTGGTATAACAAGCACGATCTACCCGAAGGATTTTCCGACGCTGAGGAGGAAGCAGGCGAGCCAGAATTTTACGGAGAAGGATCCGGGTCAAGCGACGAGCATTCCGGGGAAGGCTCTGGCGACGGCTCCCAGGCCGGATCTGGTGACAGTGATGATGGCTCCAACTATCAGCAATCCGAAGAGGAAGATTCCGAGTAGATCTCCTGTTTTAGAACAATGAAACAAGTTGCATCATTTTGGCCCCGGAGCGGGTTTGTAATAATACTTAAATTCTTAAGTAGCTAGGTACGAAACAACTATGCGTGGGCGGAAACAACTTATCCTGCTATCCGTTAATATTATTTCTGCATGTTTCGTTTTATGTCGGAAAGCAAGTGCTGATGTCGTTGTTTTCCGGCTTGCTCGCTTGACCTTCCGCGAGCCGGAAGATCTTAGCCGGAGACGCTCGCCAGCGGCGACGAAACCCAATGGTAATCCGTCAATAACCGCGGAAACAAGCCCCCAAGCATAGATGCCGGAAATCGCTACTAGGAATCCACGAGTTCGCAACAGATAACAATTTAATCAGAAAGCTTAAGCTTACGTCCTGAAGGACGATTTTTGAAAATCACAACTTTCATACACGCCTAGGCGGAAATATCCAGCTCTGCGGTTTTAGTCGGAAAACATACATGATCGAAAAATGAACAAGTAAAGGAGGTAAATGACTCAAAGAGTGAACCAGAAGCTTTATTTCATTGATCATATATAACTATTACAGAGTTTGTAACTCGGGAGAAAAATGCTAAGTGTAGAAAGGACGTAGCTGTGCAATGTTCCAGGGACGATCTGTTTCATCGTAGATGTCATCCGGATCCTCACGCTTGCGTTTCCGGCGCCAATTGGCAGGTCTGTCTCTTAGCTCGCGGAAATCGACAAGGTAGTATGACCCGTTGTGAAGCACTTTGCTGACGACGAAGGGTCCTTCCCATGGAGATTGCAGCTTATGGTCTTTCACCTGTCGAAGGCGGAGGACCAGGTCTCCTGCCATGAAGGAGCGATTCCGTACTCGACGACTGTGATAACGTCGGAGCTTCTGCTGGTAGATGGCGGAGCGCTGGTCAGCTAGGTTCCGAGCTTCCTCGATCAGGTCCACAGATAGCTGTCTGGCCTCTTCAGCTGTTTCTTCATTGTAAGCGGAAACTCGCGGTGAATCGTGGATGATGTCGGAGGGAATCACGGCTTCGGATCCGTATACCAGGAAAAACGGTGTAAACCCTGTTGACCTGTTAGGGGTAGTTCGCAAACTCCACAAGACAGCGTCCAGTTCGTCAGCCCAAGCTCCGGCTGCTCGTCGCAGCGGTTCTTCAAGGCGTGGCTTGATTCCTGATAATATTAGACCGTTAGCCCTTTCAACTTGGCCATTGGATTGTGGATGAGCCACAGATGCAAGGTCCAATCGAATCCCCATGGTCTCACAATAATCCTTTAATTCTCCCTGAGCGAAGTTTGTGCCATTATCTGTTATGATGCTGTGTGGGATGCCGAATCTCATTACGAGGCTGCAGACAAATTTTAGTGTCGTAGCACCGTCGGCTTTTCTCACTGGCTTTGCCTCTATCCACTTGCTGAATTTGTCAACAGCGACCAAGAGGTATTCACAACCACCAGGAGATGATCTTTTTAACTTACCAACCATATCAAGCCCCCAGACCGCAAACGGCCAGGTGATAGGTATGGTCTTCAGCTCTTGAGCTGGAGCGTTTGGCTGAGTAGCGTAGTACTGGCAACCTCGGCAGGTTTTGACTATTTTATCAGCGTCTTCTTTAGCTGTGAGCCAATAAAAACCTAGCCGAAAAGCTTTGGCATGATGCCCGCAATCCCCTGCATGGATCTCTCTGAGGATTTCAATGCCATCTTGATTAGAGACGCATTTGAGAAACACTCCTGTTGCACTTCGTTTATAGAGCTGTCCATCAACAATTGTGTAGGATCTTGCTCGTCTGATGATCTGTCGTGCGAGGACCTCGTCCTCTGGCAACTTTTGATCGATGAGGTAGTCCAGGAAAGGCTGTGTCCAAGCCGGAATGATGGCCATCACCTCCTTGGCCGGAGACACTGCCACCTCTGGGTTTTCCGGGTTAGCGCCCTTCACCGAGGGTATCCGGAGATGCTCTAGGAAAATTCCAGGCGGGATTGGCTTCCTCCCGGATCCGAGCTTGGATAGCATGTCTGCCGCTGTGTTGTCGTCTCTCCGGACATACTTGACTTCGTATCCTAGAAAGCACTTGGCGATCTCGTCAACTTCGTCTCTGTAGGCCGCCATGACGGAATTTCTGGCGTTCCAGGTTCCGGCTACTTGCTGTGCCACCAGGTCGGAATCTCCGCAACAGATGATATGCTTGATCCCTATTTCCTTAGCGATGCGCAGTCCGTGTAGTAGAGCCTCGTACTCTGCCATGTTGTTTGTAGCTTCGAAGTGAATCTGCAGGACATACTGCAGTTCTTCTCCGGTAGGGGACTTCAGGGTGACTCCGGCTCCTGAGCCTTGATGCTGCTTGGATCCGTCGAAGTGCATAACCCATGTCTCTGGTTCCGGCTCCAAATTTGCATCCGGAGCTTCCGTCCAATCTGCGACGAAATCTGCCAAAACCTGGGATTTGACCGCGGTCCTGGCTTTATAGGTGATGTCGAAGGCGGATAATTCAATGCCCCATTTTGCTGTGCGTCCTGTTGCGTCAGCATTGTTGAGAATTGTTGACAGCGGAGCTTTGCTCACGACTGTTACTGGATGTTCTTGGAAGTAGTGTCTCAGCTTCCTGCTGCCCAGGAATACTCCGTAGGCTAACTTCTGAAAGTGGGGGTAGCGCTGTTTGGATTCCGTGAGGACTTCACTAATATAGTAAACTGGCCTTTGGACTCCATATTCGTGACCTTCTTCCTGTCTTTCCACCACGATGACGAGGCTGATGACCCTGTTGGTGGCTGCCAGGTAAAGGAGCATAGGCTCTGACTCTCCTGGAGCTGCTAGGATAGGTGGGGAGGTAAGTATCTCCTTCAACCCTTGTAGTGCTGCATCTGCTGCCTCGTCCCAGACAAACTTGTCTGTTTTCTTCAACAGCTTGTACAGGGGAAGTGCCTTCTCGCCAAGACGGCTAACGAACCTGCTGATTGCTGCGACGCAGCCAGTAAGCCGTTGCACATCTTTGAGACAAGTTGGCCTCTTTATGCACAAAATTGCCTTGATTTTCTCCGGGTTCACTTCAATGCCCCTGTTAGAGACAATGAAGCCAAGGAGTTTTCCAGCTGGCACGCCAAAGACGCACTTCAGCGGATTCAACATCATCTTGTACCGACGGAGGTTCTCAAAGGTTTCTGTGAGGTCGCTAATCAAGTCGGATCCTTTCCGAGTCATGACTGCGATGTCGTCGACGTAAGCGTGTACGTTCCGGCCGATCTGGTCCTTCAAGCACCGCTGCATCGTACGTTGGTAGGTGGCACCTGCGTTTTTCAAGCCGAAGGGCATAGTAACATAACAGTAAGTGCCAAATGGGGTGATGAACGAAGTCGCCTTTTGGTCGGACTCCTTCATTCGGATCTGGTGATAACCGGAATACGCATCAAGAAAACACAGAAGTTCCGCCCCTGCCGTCGAATCAATGACTTGGTCAATGCGCGGCAGGGGAAACGGATCCTTCGGGCAATGTTTGTTCAAGCCAGAGTAATCGATGCACATTCTTAGTATTACGGTGTTCTTTTTGGGTACAAGGACGGGATTTGCGACCCAATCAGTGTGGATAACTTCTACTACAAAACCTGCCTCTAGTAACTTAGCTAGTTCCATTCCTATGGCGCGGCGCTTCTTATCTCCAAAGCGTCGCATAGCTTGCTTCACCGGTTTAGCCCCCGGATTTATATTGAGGTAGTGCTCGGCGAGTTCCCTAGGTACTCCGGACATGTCAGAAGGTTGCCATGCGAAGATATCCATGTTAGCGCGGAGGAACTCGACGAGCGCGCTTTCCTATTTGGGGTCCATATTGGCTCCGATTGAGACTTGCTTGGTATCGTCGCCTTCTTTGAAGCTGACTTTTTTGGTCTCTATCGCGGCCTTGAAGGACGCCTTGTCTTCAGAGATTTGCTTCTTGGTGGTCTGCATCTCAGTCGGATCCACCGCGGCTCTGTAGCCTTTCAGCTCCTCTCCAGATATCACAGACTCTGCGAAGGCGGCTTCGCCTAACTCGCATTCGTGAGCCTTTTTGTAGTCTCCGGACACGGTAATCATACCTTTGGGACCCGGAATCTTGAGCTTGTTGTAGATGTAGCACGCCCTTGCGTGGAACTTGTGGTAGGTGGGCCTGCCGAAGATGACGTGATAGGAGCTCTTGAAGGGCACAACTTCAAATGTGATCCTTTCTTCGCGGAAATTGTGAACATCGCCGAAGGCCACGGGAAGTGTGATGCTGCCAAGGGAATTTGCCTTCTTACCCGGAACCACGCCATGAAACTCAGTCGTGCTGTGTTTGAGCTGTTCCTTGGTGAGGTTCATCCGCTCCAGAGTCTCCAGGTACATGATGTTCAAGCTGGCTCCACCATCCATGAGGCACTTGGAGAAATCATACCCGTCTATGCGGGGACTTACAACCAAGGCGTAGCACTCCTTTGGCACAATGACGGGGTGATCCTCTCTGTCAAATGTGCACGGGATTTCCGACCATCTGACGTACTGCGGCACGGCCGGAACTATGGCGTTCAGGATCCGAGCAGCAGACTTGGTGGCACGTACTGTTGGGGTTCCGAGGAAAGTGTGGTAAGCCCCCACGCTCTTTTTGTCAAATGGGTTGGATTTACCTGCGGTCCCTGACTTGGGGTCCGGCGAGTTATCATCCTCTTCCATTGCCTCGGAACTATCCTCATCCTTGTCCTTGTTCTTGCCCTTGCCTCCTTTGCCGCGAGGGCGGTGCTTCCGGGCTCGCTTGTATCCTGCCTCCGGGTCGTTCTTTAGATCGTTGACCCACTTGCAGTTGCGATTGGTGTGTGTGGACTTCCCTGTAACCGGATCCAAGTGGGCCAGGCAGGGCATGTCCCTATACTCTTCGTAGGTTTGCGGGGCGCGGGATCCGCCAGCTGTGGCCTCAGAGCCCTGCGGCTGACCCCTGCCAGCTCCGCCACCGCGGCCGCGTCCTCTTCCGCCTCCTGAACCTCCGCGTTGAAACGCCACGGCGACCAAGTCGGATCCGCCGCTCTTCTGGTCATCAGGATTTTTGCGTTTGTGGCCGCTGTTATTGCCGTTATCACGATTCTTCTTTTGTTGGTGTAAGGGGATTGCTGTGGCCGCGATATCACCGCCTGCGTCGTCATCGGCGGCAGTGTGGTCGCTGGCAATGGAGATCATCTCATCCAAAGTTAACTTATTTGCGTTAGCTAAACAAGTGAGCTTGTGCCGCAGCAGTCCTCCTCTTTGCAGTCCGCCGATGAAGGCGTACATGGCAGTGGTGTGATCGACGTTTTCGCACTCGTTCCTGCACGCCAACCACCGTGTAAGGAAGTTTCTTGAGGATTCTCCCTTCTTCTGGATACAGGCTTGCAAGTCGCTTGCCGTGGCAGGTCTTTTGTAGGTGCCCCTAAAATGTTTCTCGAAAGCTGTTTTCAGGTCAAACCAACAAAAGATGGTGTTCTTCTCGAGGTCGCTGAGCCAGATCCGGGCTGGCCCTACAAGATACAACTGGAGCATGCGGCAGGCGATATTAGGGGTTCCTCCGGCAAAGGTTACTGCATTGTAGTAGTCCTCAATCCAGGTATCCGGCCTTTCGGTGCCATCATAATGCTTCAAGTTTCCGGGTAGCTTGAGGGAGCTCCTTGGCTTTGGTTCCTCTCGAATCATCCTGCCAAAGCACTTTGGTCCGATGTAGTCGGTTCTGTATTCGTTGAGGCGTTCCCGTGCATCGCGCGAGCCGTGCCGGGGGGATTTTGAGCGAGAGCGAGATCTCCGGCCGCCACCTCCGCCTCCACCTCCGTCGCCACCGCTAGGTGGTGGTGAGGGAGATCTGCGAGGGGGCCGATCCGACCTCCTGCTTCCGCCTTCATACTCTCCCCGGTCCTCCCGGTGCTGGCTCCGGCTCCTGTGGCTGCCTTCGTCGTGGCGCTGGCTGCCCTGGTCGCCACCGCTCCGGCGAGGTTCCGGGTCGCGCTCCTCATTCCGGCTCCTCCTGGGCTCCGGGTCGCGTCCTTGGCTTCTGCGAGGCTCAGGGTCGCGTTCTTGACTCCGACGAGGCTCCTGCTCGCGGTTTTGGTTCCGGCCTCTGAGTTGCTCCAGCGTACGCTCCCTGTTCCTGTCTCTAGGAGCCGGCATCGCGTCGCGAATGCTGATTCCGCCTGGCCCATGGGGCCTGGGAATTCCGGCAGGACTGCGGCGTCTAGGGGGTAGCGGAGGACGCGAAGCTCGGGGTGGTGGTGATGGAACACGGTATTTGTCTCTACCAGTGTACATTGGGCCCTTACCCCTTGCTGGGTCTCTCGGAGTTGAATCCGAAGGAACCGGGATCGGGTTTGGGTGCTCTCTTGCTTCTCTCCGGCGTTCCGTGGAACCGGTGCGCGATTCATCATCACGGTGTTGATCTCCTGGGGCGTCCTTCTGCGCGGTGGATACGCAAATATCCGGGTTGGATGCCAACCTGCGTGAAGTATCTGCCTTGCTTTGTTGCTGCACTGCTGAAGCAACGAGCTTTCGGACGAAGTCGATGTCAATCTCCTCATCCTTCTTTTTCAGGAGTTCCGCGGCTTTCGTCATGTTGTCCTTCGGGGTGGCAAGCGGTTGCTGCCCCGTTGGAGTTGCGAAGGTGATCCTGCGGGGAGTTATCATGTCACGCCGGAGCTTTTCGACCTCATGATGAGCTTCAACGATCTTGTCCTCCCAATGCTTTCGGAGTTCCTTGACCTTTACCAATCCTTCGTCCACTTCCTTCTCACGCTGGATGTAACCTGACACAAAAATTTCTGCGTCTTTCCGTTCCTCCAGTATGGCGGCTGCAGTGTTCTTGATCTTTTTGGCTGTGGCCAGTAGCTCCAGTCTTTTAGCTTCTAAAGCTTCAACATCGTCGGGAGTGATGGGTGTGTTAAGAACATCCAAGGGATAAGCCGCATCCATGGCTGCTTGTGCGATCATGTCTTCAGTTGACAGGTGGTCCTCCGGGGTAGGGTCCCTGCGAGGTCGCTCTCGCGACATCGGGGATCCCCTACGAGATGGCTGGGGGTCAGATTGGGTGTCTGCTGCTTCTGATCCGTGTTCTCCCAGCGCCGCAATGGTCGCCAGGACCTGCTTTGGCTGGGCGGAATCGACTTCAGGCTGGGCACCGTATCCATATTCCTTCACCTTACGATCGAACTCTTCAGTGTCCATGGATTGAGTATCTCCGGAAATTGGGCTTAAGTTTCCCAGAATCGACTCTTCTACCGGAGATCCGCTTTCTCCGACAGCCTCTTGCTGATCCGGAGCAGCGTTTTCCGGCGCCTCAACCTGCACGGGACCAGCTCCGTCCTCTTGAGGGGCGGCTCCTGCGGTATGGGCTATGAAGTGTACGAAGTGACACCTTTGCTTTTCTAACACCTGGGAGACCCAGGCGGATCTGCATTGGTCTTCCACCGTTATTTCCTGCTCAGGGGCGGATTGGGTGGGTTTAAAATTTTTCAGATCTAAGGCGGAATCTTCCTTAGGAGGCTCCTGCGTCTCGATCGGAACTTCGCGATGCGTCTGCTCAGCGGCGGTCGCGTCGGCGTTACCGTGGGTTTCGGAATCGACGGTTTCCCCATGAAGATGTGGATGCCGCCGATTGGGACGATGGAGAGCTTGACGGGGTTTGACCTAGCCGGAATCCAAAATTCGTCCGGGGGACGATCGGAAAATTCCCGGCGTAGAGTACACGCCCCACAGCGATCGAGTCGTCGTAGCTTCCCATGGCGGAGCCCTCCCGGTTCCGGCCTCCACGCCTCAGGCCCCACGGTGGGCGCCAACGTCGTTGCCTAATCGACGGTACCTCGGAGGAGGGATCCTCACGAGGGAAGAAGAAGTAGGGGCCATAGGGCGGAGTGCACACGGGACGGTGGTACGCGAGTTACCCAGCTTCGGAACACCTGCACGATGACAGGGCCTACTGCGCTTGTCTGGAATTATCTGGGCGCTTTCGCGTTGTTACAATGAGTTGTGGTTGTGCCTCTAGGGCTCCCGGGATCCGGCTTATAAAGGCGCACGGATCTAGGGTTTACATGGAGAGTCCTAGCCGGATTACAGATAGCCTAACTACGGTATAACATCTTGTCGTGCACGTCACGGATCCGCCTTCCGTACATGTCGTACTGGATCCGGATTCCTCATGGGCCTCCATGGATCCGGGTTACTCCTAAGGTCGGTACGGATCCGGCCTGCTGATCCTGGGCTGGACTTCTTCCTTCATGATCAACAGCAACTGGGCCGCCCGATGGGCCACATGCCTCATCACCATCTGTGGGCCACCCGGGCTTGCCGGATCTAGGCACTGTCGATGGTACACCCATGAAGTATACCCACAACATGAGGTCCTCCCTCTGGCTTAGGTTTTCGGGACGAAGGAGTACGCGAAGAAAAGGAGGCGAAAGGGGCTGTGGGGCCCCACACCACGGGTGGCGCGGAGCCATGGGCCGCCGGCACGTGGTGGGCCACCTTGCTCCTCTTCTTCCCGGCTCCCTCCGTCATCTGGAAAAATAGGAATTTACGTGAAATTTCCTTCCAGGTTGATCTCCGAAATATTGCGTTCTGACGGTGCTTTTTCCAGCAGAATCCTGGCTCCGGTGCTTGATCCTCCAATAATGATGAAACATGCAAAATAGATGAAAGAACATAAGTATTGTGTCCCAATATGAAATATATCAATGAATAACAGCAAATTATGATACAAAATAGTGATGCAAATTGGACGTATCAAGGCTGGATGCCAAGAAAGGCCTCACATAGAGTAATGAAAAATAGAAAGGTGAAGAATTGAATTAGGATTCAATTGCCAGAGTTGAATCTCGTACACATGAAGAAGACGCCAGAGAAACTCGTGAGCAGGGAGAGAAAGCCCACGGTACAGGAAGGACATGAACATCACAGTAAAACCAGCAGGAGGATTGGGGCGCGAAGCCGAACCTGGAAGGATGACGTTCCCATCACCGGCTGAAATCAGACCAAGGCTACGAGCTTTTGTCTCGTCGCGCTTGGTTGTTGTGGAAGCAGGCCAGTCACCGGGCATAGGCCCCGTGGTGGAAGCCTCCGGAGTGGGCGGCGCGGGAGCTGGAGCTAAAAATTCAGGTGCGCCGCTTCTTGACGCACCCGATACGGCTTTGGTAGTAGCACCGATGGTCGCGGCATCGGTGGCAAGCGTGAGGTTCCTCTTCTTCACCATTGTCGGAGAAGTTTAATCAGGGAAGAGTCCAAGAATAGTGGCGGTGGTGCAGTGGCTTTGTGGAAGAAAGGCGAATGAGGAAGAAGGGCTGTGAGAAAGGGAGAATGAAAATGATGGATCCTGTCGCCCACGGTTATAAAGTAAAAGTTAAACAAACAATATCTGGAATTAGGTCACCACGTGTCATTGCGTTTATCCTACCAAGGAACATTTCCTCCATTATGAGCGGAACTTGAGGAGGCGTCTTAGGCAATTTGCAAGGACTAGTCATCTCCTAACTGACCACGCAGAAGTAGGGTGGGCCTGTCAAGGTCATGTCTTGTCAATCAAACCGCAGCAGCAGCGACGTCACTGATGATGTGATAGGAAATATCAGTATCCGAACAAAACATTTGAAGGAAGAATCCGAAGAAGTCTACAACATTCGAGTAGTGCAACTTGAGTCTACATGCGGTTGCAAGCACCCGTGCCTAGACTCAGGGGCTACTCCCATCGGCAGCGCTTGTCTCGCACCCGATAGAAATTATGGACCCGAAGGAATAAAAAAGATCCAGGATCATGCCTGGGGACTTGATTCTGAGTAGAGTAGTGTTGTTTCGTCATTCAACAGTTAACCAGCATCGATTAAAGATGGACACGTTACTCAACATCCTTTACGTACTATCAACAAGCATGGCCTGACTCGAAGATATTGAAGACCCGATATGCAGAAGTTGTCGGATGACCCGATATGCATGGCCTGACAGTTTGCAGAAAATATCGACAAACGTAAACCATTCGAGTAGTACAACTTGAGTCTACGCGCGGTTGCAAGCATCCGTGCCTAGACTCGGGGGCTACTCCTATCGGGAGCACTTGTCGTGCACCCGATAAAGATGAAGCTTTCAAGATCAATGGACGTTCGATAGAAGACAACTTTAGTCCCTGCCCGAAGCTACGCTTTGGCCAGTCACTCGGGGGCTACTGATGTGGGCATTACCCTTCGGGTAACTAGTATTGCGCTACCTCCTACGGCCCAACCAGGGTCCCATGAAGACCATCCACCAACCAACGTGGGCCGCCATGTCGGTTCACATGAAGGATTCTTGAAGAAGACGAAGGAACAAGGAAAATTTAGGTGTGGTACTCTTTGTAATCTAGTCGTACCCGGACAGACCTCTCGAGACCTGGCTCACAATATAAGGGCCAAGAGAGGGGCTGCGGAGGGACAGACAATCAATCTAGCCATAACCACCGTAAGACAAGAGTTAGGTCATACACAATCCTAGCTTTTCGTCGAGCTCTTAGTCAAAGCCTTCGGCTGCCCCATTGTAACCCGATATTCTCAATAATCAAGATCAGACAAGCAGGAAGTAAGGGTTTTACCTCATCGAGGGCCCGAACCTGGGTAAATCTCTCTCCCCGTTTATTTGGTATCCGATGTCTCGTGTTAGCCTGCAGGATTCCGTCAACCCTAAGCCCCAAAGGCATGGGCATTGCCGGAATAACTAATTAGTTAACTTCCTTGGTGATGGCGTTGAGCTCTTCTAGTGTCGAGATAGGGGCAGCCGCCGGCCGATCAATCTTCTTCGGCTGCGCCTTGGTAGCCTTGGCAGGAGGGGGCATTGGTGCATCATCCAAATCCATCGGCTGTGGCGCCGCGGCGATGTTGGGCGGCGGGGTAACTAGATCCGGCGACACGTTGAAGCTCGAGTTGCTGCCGTCGGTGCTAGGCACCTGTATCGGCCCCACCTAACCGGCCGCATTCCACGTAGCTATCCCCTCCATGAGCCGAGGGGGTAGAAGCTCGCAGAGCTTCAGCTCAAACATCTTGTCCACCTCGGCTTTATCTAGTTGTGTTGCCTCTTTTGCCTATAGTGCCTCAACCTTTTGCCTCAACTCTTCTACCTCGGCTTTATCCATAGACGACATCTAGGTCTTCCTCTCCTTTCTCTTCTTGGCGTCCTCTTTGTAGTACTCGCGAAACTTCATGCTTGTACCGAAGCCGGAGAGACGGCCAACAACGTCGGCGGCTCGAACTTTGGCCTCTTCTTGTAAGCGTTGATCGCCCTGTTGAAAGGCGTGTCCTACGGCTCCGTCGAGCCCTGGGACGACGATTCCTCCGTGCGTGCGGCCGCCAATTCCTTGTTCTGCGGACAACAAAAGGTGAGAACATTTAGAAAATTGCCTTCACATTACGTAATATGAACGCAATGGACCGCGGGTAAATTTTTTACCAGCTTTTCCTCAAACATCTTCACATCGGGATTGTCGGTAACGAATTCCATGGTCGACTTGTCTATATAGTAGCAGGCCCGGACAAAGAACCTGACCTGCAAGTCGTTGAATTTTAACCACGGGTTCGGTATCCCATGATGTGCAAGCTCGGCGTCCTCCTTTTCCCAAATGAGATTTTTTCCTCTGTAACCGCCGCTTCCAAGCTTGTGTTTACCTATATTCAGCTCTCGCCTTTGCTGACCCCACTCCGCCCATGATTTGGCATCATCAGTAGCCATCTCTGCCTTGAATTTCTCGAATTCTGCTTCGTCCAACATCGGCTCCAAGCTTTCACCTTTGTCAATCTTGGTCTTCACCCGGCTTCTCCAGCTGCTCATTGCGTTCACCATCTTCATAATGGCTAATCTATTAACCTTGCTCGATTTTGACAAGTTTTTGTATTCGGCCGGAACGTGTACCATCAGTGAAGCTTCATCAGGCAGTTTTCGACCAAACGCTGGTTGGCTTCACTTATGAGTTTCTTCTTGTTGATGGACATGCTTTCCCGGCCGATGCACCCGAGTTGCATGCCGTACCCAACGGCCACATCCGCAGGCTCACTTTCCGAGACTTTAGTGATCTCGTCGGTGGTGTTGGCGAGCACCGTCTGCTTCCGATCTTTCCTTTCCTTCTTCTTCTTCTTATGAGCGGCCAGGTTGCCGCTACCGAGATCGGTCTCGTCACCCGCCGTGTGGTCGCTGCCGTCGGTGGTGGTGGGTCCATCCTCCTCCCCGGCTTCACTCATCTGCTGGTCAGCTCCGACTTCCTCCGCCTCCACCTCCACCTCATCTTGACGGGAGGGGACTTCCCATAACTCGGCGTTCGTCGCTCTTGCTTGTTCTTCGAGGCTCATGGCGGCCTTAGAAGTGGCAGCCTTAGATGTGGTGGCCACGTTGTCGTTGGCCGACATTTTTGCACTTTCTACAAAGAAAAGGAGTAAATCTATTAGTACAATTGTCGTCCGAAAAATTCAGCATGACCTTTGCTAATTTTTAGACCTAGGAGCCCCATTTCTCAACCGAAACGGAAGTGAATCAACGTTTCGGGAGAAATGGGCAGCTCATTTCAAATCCCTGCAACATACACACACCGTGCATAGATAGCACATTACCACCATCAGGTCCATCACCAGCACATACACATACACACTATCAGGTCCATCACCATCACCATCACCAGCACATACACATACACCATCAGGTCCATCACCATCACCAGCACATACACACCATCAGGTCCATCACCATCACCAGCACATACACACCATCAGGTCCACCAGCACATACACTTAATTAATGTGCACCAGCAGCAATAAACCTTACAGCAATACATTTAAATAGTTCAGGACATCATTTAAACCTTACAGCAATACATGTTTGTTATAGTGCATTAGCTTCTCAGATACTATGTACATTGATATAACACAATGATATGATGGTTTACCAAGATTGTTTTCCCTGTATATGAGCCACATATATTTAACAACTTGAAATAACAAACATGTAGTACGAGCAGTGAGCTACAAAATAAATTAGCAAAGACAATGCAAGCGAGACAATTCTTTTGACCTTTGGAAAGGATTCATTTAACGTCTGGGAATAGATCAGATCACACCTAAAATTCATGGACAGTGATCTATCAATAATTCCACAGCCGGATGAAAAACTATCTGAATTAACAATTATATTAACCAGAGACTTTTCCTACTATATTTTTTCTAGACACATTTATTTATCACACAATGCTCATTGTGTTCTTTATTGAAGACTCCGTGCAACGTGTAAGTATCCTGATGGACAAGACCCATTGAGCATACTAATGGGTACTTATCATATGGCTGATCAATTCTCTCACGGAGGAATCATTTCTCTTTATATTCTGTTAAATAAGAGAATCAAAGCATGGAATCTTTCCTACAACAGTAATGGTCTTGTATTCTTGTTCTTGGAAAACCATGCATTATCAAAGCTAAGGGACAAAGTAGAAGGGGGGATGGCAAGTGTCGGTGAGCCATGCAAGGATGGTGATGAGTTCTGTGTTGAACAAAGTTAAATCAATGGTCATGACAAGGAGCATTGGTGCTTGCACCAAGATATGAGGTCTGCTAGCTTTGCCCTATAATCTCTTCATATTAAGAACATCATGGTTACTACACACTCCCGGTAACCGTAGTACTTCACGTCAAACAAAAAAGCTAATGCTCAAAGACGACTCCAGGTTATACATATATGTTTCATCACGAGTCATCAGACTAGCTCAAAAAAGCATATGTATATCTATATCTATACGTAATAATAAAGGAGCTAAGGTTTCTGCCAAAAAATTTCGTCAACGCTTTTTTGGGACCGTTTTGCCCTCCCAAGTCCCACCAAATCGCATAATACATCAACTTGCCACCGTATCGGTTTGTTTTAGTTTTTCAGAACTGCTCTGCCGCGCGTACCGATTCGTTCCTTCTTTTTCTCTCCCGCAGACTCCACCCGCCGTGCACACACCACGCTCGCCCGGCTGCTATGGGTCGAGATCTCAAACAAGGCCACCACTGGGCTTTTTTTGGGTCAAAATATCGCAGCGCTGGCTCACGAACGGATATTTCGTGTCAATAGTCCCACATCGCTCGCCTATAACGGGTTCCACCGGTTTATATGCCTAATTTTTCTGGATTATAACAAGCTGATTTGGAAAAAGTATCGAACGCTTTTGGGGACCCGATTAAATGAGGGAATTGAACGAAGGAAAAGGATCCCGGCCGGAGAAAGCGGGGAATTAAAGGAGGGAAATTAAAGAAGCGCGCACCAAGAATAACGAGAAAGGAATTAGATGGAAAGTAAACAACGAAGAAGAAGGCAAAATTCTCCATCGACCGTGCGGCGGGAGGGGACACGGAGCGCGGTTCCGCGGCCTGCTGCTGCAAGGGGGCGCTCAGCCCCTGCCGCACCGCGTCCGACGCCGCGACGTGGACCAGCGGGAGCGTCCACCGCTGGCTGCTGCTCCTCGTCACACGCAGGCGAGCGCTCCCACGTCCGCACCCTGGCCGCTCTTCTTTGGAGAAGAAGATAACCTTATCCGGTTACCACTTGAGGAGGCAATTTGTGTATTCATCGCCATTTCCTCTTATTCAGAGATAATATAATTCATGCAGTTCTCTTTCAAGCCCTTATAGGCTGCTTACTTACCTTTGTTTTATGCATGTGAGTCCTCTGATTTTAATAATCTCACCTAGCCAATATACCAAACACCCTACATCAATTGATTTTTCAGAAAAGGATAAATGATTAAACTTATACACTATGTTATGTTTCATGTATTATTAGTCTAAATCTGTTATGCAATTTCAGCCATTTTTCATGTTTTATGTAACTTAGTTTTATACAATTTTTGTGTCTACGTCAGGTGTAATTCCGTTTTGCACTTCCTCCGTTCTACAAAACTTGTCTTAACAACCTTGGCCTGGTCGGTTGGTTGCCTCTTTTTTTATCAAAAGAGTTTCTTTTATTATTTTTTGTTTGTTTTTTTGGGCTAGATCGTTTTTGCCTTAACAAAACCTGATACAGTGGATTTTAGCCCCGCATGCTCCCTGAAGTCCATCTCCACCGATTAATATACATGATTTACTTTGAAAATAATATGGTTTGCCTAATTGACACATGCGCCGTGAGCTAAATATAACTGGGATGAATTTTATTGTCTAACTCAAAGCTATTAATGTTAACATTTCTGCATTGTTAGTTTCTTTTGAATTGTAAATTGGACTCGCCGTCGAGAATATTAACATGTGAGCCGTAGCAACGCACAGGTTTTGTCCTAGTCTATATATCTATCTTTACCTACTAATAAAGGAAGCACTGGTGGAAAAAAGGGCTTCGGTCGCGGTTCGCAACTGCCATTGGTCGCGGTTGCGCAACCGCGACCAAGCGCGACAAGCCCGCCCCACTTTAGTCGCGGTTCTTTCTGACCGCGACTAAAGGCGCCTCCACGTGGCGCGCACTTTCGGGCGAGAGGACCTTTAGTCGCGGTCCTCTGGCCAACCGCGACTAAAACCGCCGCAGTTTGGGTTTTAGCCCCCCTAAACCTGGTTTCTTTTTAGTTTGTATTGTTTTATTTTCTTTTCTGTTTTATTTTAATTTTGAAGTAAGGTTTCTTCCTAAAATTTTCGTCCGTTTTGGATTTGCCCTTGGTTTTCTGCTGAATTTACACAGAATGCCACCGCTAATTGAAAATAACGGTTCGATTACGTACTCTGTACTTTGTTCCGGCGTGTTTCTTCCTTCGTCACACGTACTGGGCCGCTAACTGTGCTGATGGGCCTGTTAAATCGCTGCACTGCTGGGCCTTGTATAGGTGAAAAAGGGCAAAAGCTAGACCGTGGGAAATCGAACATGTTGATCTGTTGACGTCAGAAACCCACCGGCGGGCAGTGACTGGTCAACACCGTAGAGCCGGAACGACTAGGGCTGCGGCTGGCCCCGGTCCCTCAGAGCGACGGCCCACAAAGCCTCCCTGGTGCGCGCGATGCAAATTGCAGAGCGTGCCACGACCTATACAGGTCGGGAAGGTGTGGATGATGCCTCGCTTAGTTTCCTGCAGGGCACACACGTACACGTTAAATAAGAGCCTCGATCGGCTCTCAGGTTAAATAGCCGCTGAATCCTCCAACCCTTTGTAAGGCCTAACTATTGCAGATATTAAACTAATCCTTGATGAATCAAGGAGCAATCGTAACGGATCAGATCTACCAAATAACGATCAAGCGGGGTGCCGCCCGCACCCATGATGAGGTACGGGGACGGCTAGATGCGCAAGGGTTGCACTACGACAGCATATGATACTAGGAACAATGCTAACCCTAACACATCTATGATAACTACGTTGCTCGCCATCAAAAAGGCTTCAGTACGAGCAACGCATGAACAACTAGGCAGGCTCGTGCTGCCTAGATCGCGAGATGCGATCTAGGCAACACATGGTGCTTACCGGAGGAACCCTCGAGACGAAGGAGTTGGCGATGCGCTCGAGATTGGTTTGTGTTGAACGTTGGTTGTTGTTTATTCCATAAACCCTAGGTACATATTTATAGTCCAAGGGACTTTCTAATGTGGGCGTGCACTAAACCGTGCACGAGACAAACTCTAATCTCTACGTAACCTACTATATAAAGATACACGGGCTAACTAGCCCAAACTTGATTAACAAGGCCGATTCACACATCTCTCCATATATATCTTCAAGTCCATCTTGATCGCGGCCCACCTCTGGCTTGGTCAGTGATAACACATGCCCCCTGGTTTTGGAAACGACATTTCCAAAATCATTATGCTTTTCTCTCGTAGGGTCATGTCGTGGCAGAGCAGAACCGTCGCAGAGTCCTTCATCATGATAGCTTGCCTTCTCAACTTCTCCGCATGATTTGACAGTTTTGGTACCACCTCCTCGGAAACTGCTGTGGCATTGAATTTCTACTATATCCCCTTTTATTTAACTGCCACGAACAGTTCTTCTCTGCATCTCCTTCGCATTAGCACCCTCAAAAGCCCTCCTGCGCCACAATGTCTTCTTCTTCCTCTGCCCCATCGGATCTTTCCAGCCAGTCCTCCACCTCCCGCGAGCCAACGCCTGAATGGGGTCCACAAGAGGCCCATGCGGCCGACATTCGCCGCGCCATAGCCGACGGGGACGAGTCGACCCACGACTCCTTTGTTTGGTCTGAAGACGACCAATCTTTAACGGACGGGGAGAGCGACCTTCGCTTTCTCGCTGTCGGGCAGTCGGAGGAGGAAAGCGACGACGACGGCTTCTCCTGGGACGGTTACTCCTCCACTGAGGAGGTGAAGGAAGAGGAGGAGGATACCACCTCCTCCGACGAACCGCCGGCCAAGCGTCTCTGCCCCTGGGCGGGCAACATCTGCGACTTCGACAGCGACTATGGCGACGCTAGCGAAGAAGATGAGGACGATGAAGGTCCCGCCGGTGGTTTCTCCAGCAGTGAGGATGAGCCGGCCGGGAGCAGCGCCGATGATGGCGAGGATGAGGACAGCAGCGGCCTTTAGATAGGATAGAGTTAGGAGCAGTAGATGGGACAACATCCCTCCCAGCAACTCCCCTTGAGAGCAATCGGCTCTTTCTGTAAGAAATCTCTGCTTATCAATGAATAAGTTCCCTTTAACTTGATTTTGCCGATTTCTTTTATACTGAGCCCGCCGATTGTCAACCCGGTAGATGCTTAACGAGCCGATGGCAAAGCATCAGCTTTCAAATGGATTGCAAAACAGATCGATCTGATTGCCTTCTCAGATGTCGACTTGCAGTCCATGGACCTCAGACCCAAACTTCCAATCGAACAGGTCCGACACGCAGCTCTGAGACCCCAAGGCCTTTAGACTTTTAACGTCATCCGAATATGATGTTCGTCCTGATAACAAAACTCCTGGGTTAATGCTCCCAGGAAAGCCTGACCTTTGACGTTGAAGCTGACACCTCTGCCCAACAAGTGTTTGCTCACAGCTTTTCCAGCGATGTCGCACTCCCGTGCCGCAACGAACTGGCCTAAGGTCTAACCACCGAAGATGGCCCCTCCTTCAGACTCCTCCCGTCAACCCTGGTGGTTTTATTCTGCAAGAACTCTCTCGTTCAGCATGGTTATGATGCAGAGACAGCCAATTTCAATACCATTGGCTTGCTGCCCCCCGAGCCTCGATCAAGGCGAGAGTGAAGTCGCGCCAACTGCATTGGGCCACTATCAGCCCCTTTACCGTGGTGCAGCGTCAGCCGATTCTGACCGAAATCGGTTGTTAACAGCAGAGAACTTCCCAGGTGAGCTGCCCCCCAAGTCTCTTTGGTCCGATAAGGCAACCTTTGGTGAAAAATGAAGTTCAGTCCAACTGGATGACCGCCGGTTGTTCTCGTGATCCTAGTCTGATCTGCACATCCATGCTGTTCGGTGCTGCCGAGCTTGAAGTCTTGTCGAAGGAATTGGAAGTCGTTGAAGAGAGGGCCCGAGTTGCCAGGCAATCTCAATGAAGGGCCTGCTCTGGTTAGGATTCCGCTTAAATCCCTTAAGTCGATGGCCGTGCATCGGCTTTGAATCCTTAAGTCGATGACTACGCATCGGCTGTGCTCAAAAATTTCTGTATTTTTCGATTTTTTATTAGCCGATCGATTCATGAATCGGCTCCCCCTGGGTACATCCTTTGTGGCTTTGTACCTTCTCCGTGTATATGCCCCCCGAGCCGAATCCTTCACGTGATTGAAGATATCGGCTTTCCAGCCAATTCAAGATTTTCTCGCCACTCACCCATGCGAAATAGCACATCAGTAAACAAGGGTGGTGCGAGTAATTGTAGCCGATCGCTGGAATCGTCTCACCTTGTAGTGGTCGATCCGACTATTCACAGAATGTTGAGATTTCGAAAATCTATGGAAACGCGCCACCGGCCATCCTTTTTCTCCACAGGTATTACATTGGAAATCCTTTCAGCGTGCCTGCATGGCCTGATGAACCCGGCGTCCAACAACTTCTTGATCTCCTTCTTGACTTTCTTAATCTCTTCTGGCCCGTCAGCCGATGTAAACCCATACCCCAGCTTTCCATCGCCTTCTAGGTCAACGCTTGTCATCATTTGGGGCCGATCGTGTGGATCGGCCTCCTCTTCGCCTTTTCCGCGGGAGTGACTGTTCCCGGGTTTATCCTCGTAATGGCGATCTACGAGCCTTTCCCTATTAACATCAGACGAGCCACCTGGCTCGCGTTTTATGCAGTGGCTGAGATCGACTATGTTGATCTCCGGAAATTGCGTATCAACTTTCATGGCAAACTGATCGAAGAGTAACCGGCCTTGCTCTATCGCCATCTGTATCTGTCCGCGCAAGGCTGCGCAGTCGTTGGTGGCATGGGTGAACGTGTCATGCCATTTGCAGTATGGTTTGCCGGTCATCTCTTGTAACGTGGGGATTTTGTGGCCGTCGGGTAACTTCAGCTGTTTTTCCTTCAGGAGCCAATCAAAAATTTGCTCCGTTTTGCTCAAATCGAAGTCGAATCCCTTTGCCGGCCCTGGTTGCTTTGCCCACTTGTAGGACACGGGTTTTGCCCCCGGGCCCACTCAGCATTAGTGAACTCCCGATCTCTTGCAGAACCCTCATCTTCGTCCTTCTCGATCGGGGTGACGCGCTTGTACCGGTCTTTGCACGGTTCGGGATGGCGCTGTTCATATGTTGTCCACTTCGGACCATGTCTGTGTATACCGATGCGTCTGCCTCGGTATCAGTCGATGCCTGCTTGGGGCGCCATACCTTCTTTGGCGGGCGCGCCTTTGTCTCCACTATTTGCTGGATTTTCGCGGCCAGATCGGGCCGCGCTCTTCTCAACATGTACAGGTACTGTGCCTCGGCCTCTTTCAAGCTTCGCGGCCGCTGCACCCGGCGCTCCGAGACTGGGAGTCTATCAGGGCATCCCTTGGTTGGTGGTACCCACCTTCCTCCGACTCTCGAAGTCTTCTTCTTGAGATGACTCAGCTCGTTTACTCCGAGGTGGGAGAGGTCCTAGACGTTCGAACACTGAAACTTCATTCGTCCTTCTCCTTCGTTGTGTGCATTTTGGGCAGTTGCCGATTGTTGGTAATCGGCTCATTCCTGAATCCCAGCAGTGTCTGAAGAAGGGGCAGTCCCAGTGCCTATCCACGTTGTCCGGCTCCTCAGACCTTCCTCTGGCGCGACGTCCGTACCCGACGTTGTGGCCATTGTTCTGACAATACCTCCCGTCTGCATCAGACCGATGGTCTCTTTGATCGCCTTTGCCGTAGCGGCGACGTCGGTCGTATGGCTGATCGTTTTTGCTGAGGAGATGCTCGGGAAATGGGCGTGGATGCCGTGGGTTTCTCACCTCCTCCTTGGCCAGGTACCGTTTATTGTCGTCTTGGGGCCGGTCACGTGGAACGGCCTCGTCTTTCTCCATGCCACGAGAATGGCTGCTCTCTGCTTTGTCCGCATCATGGCGAACCACGAACCCTGCCATATTGGCATCGAAAGAGAACCCTGGTTCCCTTATGGAGTGGCTGAGATCGACCGTGTTGACGCCAGGCAAAGGACGCGTGCCTCCGTTGAGCTTGATGCCGCGCGAACGGGTCTTCTCACAGGAGCCGACAAGTTCGGTTCCGAGGACCGCCTTGGCCTTGTTATGCTTCTTCTTGAGCTTGTCAGCCAGGTCCTCATGCTTGACCGGAGTGCTTTCCGCCATCTCCGATGTAGATGGCGATGTGGTGGATGTCGAAGATGTGTCCCCCGGGCGTGCAAATGTGTTGACGTCGAGAAACCCACCGGCGGGCGATGGTAGTCAACACCGTAGAGCCGGAACGACTAGGGCTGCGGCTGGCCCCCCTCGAGCGACGGCCCGCAAAGCCTCCTGTCGCGCGCCGATGCAAATTGCAGGGCGTGCCACCTGACCTATACCGTCGGAAGGTGTGGATGATGCCTCGCTTAGTTTCTGCAGGGCACACACGTACACGTTAAATAAGAGCCTCGATCGGCTCTCGGGTTATCCTGTGAATCGGCTCATGGAGCCGATCCACCCATGATTCGTCCAAGGTGGCCGAATATATGGTGGTCCTGCTTGATCAAGATAAAGCATATGAGATCCACGACGATCTGGGGTTTTCACCGCATAATCGGATCATCCTACTCACGATTGGGCCTCGCGCTCACGCACGGTGATCGTAAGCCAGCCCTAGACAAGGCCTAAAAACCAACACTAGGTTGATCCTCGGAACATCCTGTCTAGGGGCAGCAAACTACACCCTACATGCCGCTGGATCCTCCAACCCTTTGTAAGGCCTAACTATTGCAGATATTAAACTAATCCTTGATGAATCAAGGAGCAATCGTAACGGATCAGATCTACCAAATAACGATCAAGCGGTGCCGCCCCTGCACCCATGATGAGGTACAGGGACGGCTAGATGCGCAAAGGTTGCACTACGACAGCATATGATACTAGGAACAATGCTAACCCTAACACATCTATGATAACTACGTTGCTCGCCATCAAAAAGGCTTCAGTACGAGCAACGCATGAACAACAAGGCAGGCTCGTGCTGCCTAGATCGCGAGATGCGATCTAGGCAGCATGGTGCTTACGGAGGAACCCTCGAGACGAAGGAGTTGGCGATGCGCCGAGATTGGTTTGTGTTGAACGTTGGTTGTTGTTTATTCCATAAACCCTAGGTACATATTTATAGTCCAAGGGACTTTCTAATGTGGGCGTGCACTAAACCGTGCACGAGACAAACTCTAATCTCTACGTAACCTACTATATAAAGATACACGGGCTAACTAGCCCAAACTTGATTAACAAGGCCGATTCACACATCTCTCTACGCATATATCTTCAAGTCCATCTTGATCGCGGCCCACCTCTGGCTTGGTCAGATTCTGGTGATAACATGATCACGATATGTTCTTTCGTGGAATAGTCCCACCTCGGTATTTTATACAAACTTTAACTGGTTCAAATACTCGCAGATTGATTGGATTATCAGCAAGCTACAAAAGATAAAAGGGAAAATTTGCTACAGGACACCGTTATTTTCTGGCGTTTGTCAAAACACACCGCTCGATTATGTCTTTGCCAGGTACCATTACAATTCTGTGGCACATTTGCCAGAACACACCACCTGGCTAAAAACGGAAAGTTTTGCATTTTGTCTTCAAAACCAGTCATCCCAGGTAAAAGTGCAAAACTTTCCGTTTTCGGCTAGGTGGTGTGTTCTGGCAAATGTGCCACGAAATTATAATGGTACCTGGCAAAGACATAATCGAGCAGTGTGTTTTGGCAAACGCCAGAAAATAACGGTGTCCTGTAGCAAATTTTCCCAAGATAAAATGATCAGGAAGTATTCCATACGCTGATGGATTCTGCATGGGCCCATGGGAAAGAGCCTCCCTAAATTATGTACGGTGGGGTTTGCCTAATTATCCGTTGTATGTGGGGTGAGCTAATTAAAAGCATGACACGAGTTGTGTCCACCTATGGAAGGATATGGACTAGAGATGACGTTTACGGTGCAAGGAAAGCAATGAGATCGTGGATCGTGGGGTTGCCTTAATCGGATGGATATGCAATAGACATGGCAGCAATAGACGTGGCTGCCTTAATTATAGAAAAGCATGGAAAGGATTCTCCAAACTTCCTAGCCTCAGGCCCCTGCTTGACACGTGTCCAATTTCAACTCATAATCAGGTTTGGGTGTCAAAAAGATGGTACATATTACTGGTTGTATTTGCAGATGAACAAAAAGTTAAGCGTGATGGCGGTTGGAGCAGCCGTTGAGGGTCTACGGCGAGTGAATTAGCGGGGAATCAGATAGGTCAATTGTGACGAGAATTACGTCTCCTACAAAAAGATTTCGTTCTCTCGAAAAAAACTCCATTGCTGAAATTCTCGGGAATAAATCCGCCGCAACGCGCGGGCATTTTTCCTAGTATCTACCTAATAATAAAGGAGCTAACGTTTCCGTGATTTGGTCCGTCGCTTTACGCTTTCGTCCAACATACTTACGCTTTCGTGTGTTGCCGTTCCGTGCGTGCAATTTAAGCTAACTAGCCGAGGCGGTACTATCTTTTTGTCAGGCCAAACATGCCATACGAACTGATCGGATCGGTATTGGGCCTTGGCTTCTACGGCTTGTCCTACTTGATCACGCGACCTTGGCACCTGGCACGTAGTCAGGGCTTTGCCTACATATATTTGGACGTCCCCGTCCCTAATCAGCTCATCGAGTCTCACCAAGAAAAGGATGGATTGCCTAGGTTTACTATCCGAGACAGCTCTCGCCGAGATCGATTAATTAGGTTTCCACACCTCTCGGCGGCAGCGAAAAATTATGATGCGGCGGTACAGGCGAGACGTACGGTGGCTGGCTCCCGTAGTCAGTCCCCAGAAACTACATCTGGCTCATGTTTGCCGGCGTCAAAGTGATAGAAAATGGAGGAGAACAAGCCCACGGCGGCACGACGATTCCAGGCCGGTGCTGGCGGACGGCAGTAATCTGATCCATGCAAGCCGGTGCTGGTAGTTATATCGTCCTTTTGAGCTCGTGCCAATCAACCGGTACAGACGAGAGCCTAAACCCACCTCTTTCATCGGCGCCATCGCTCGCAGTACAACCTCCTCTGCCTGATCCCTCGCCACCGGCACCAAATTCAACATGCAGGAGAGGTTGATGATGGGCGACCTGCATAAGGACATGTGGACGTGTAAATCATGTTGGAGATGCTCGTCATGGATGACGGCATACCGCTGCACAAGAGCTCAAAATTGCAGGGTCCACTCGGCGGCCTTGCTCAACTGTCCAAGTAGTAGGAGCCGCCGGTCACATACCCATATCTTGATCTTGAAGTTGATTGTGTTGTAGGCGCCGTCCTGGCCGTGAATCAGCGCGTAACACTGGGCAAAGGAGGAGTGTCGGTGTTGTCGACGTGTGATCCGACGGCGAGCTGAACTGGCGGTCCGACGGTGGGTTGGGGTGGCCGTAGACGGGGGGCTTCGAAGCTGCTGCCCGCTCGGTCCAAGACATAGAGCCCGTCGGGGCAAGCGGGGTCGTGGACATTGCCGTGGGTGACCAAGCACAAGATTGGGTGGCAGCCGAACCTACTGTTTATCCGAGTTGAAGCCGCCAACGTCGTAGACGGCAGCGTGGCCTGCGTGTTCGTCACAGATGAAATTTCAATCGTTCTAGACATCGTGTGATCGTACAAGGCAGGAACGTTAGGTACATGTCATACGGACGATAGGAGGGGTTAGAACCAGTCTGGGTTTGGAGAGCGCCTGGACGTTGTAATCCTCCTTTATGCAGTGTCTATGCCGTGTCTTGTTCTCATTCTTCTTCAACTCAGTCGACGCCGCCAAGGCTTGGTGTTTTTGTGCTTCCGGGGTGGAGGCGAAAAGGAGATTGGTCTGGAGCTGATGTGGCCCGACGAGCATGCCTCAGTGCATTCAGGAACTACCACGCCTACATCTTCTATTTGATCTACTAGAACCGATCATGGCTAGGTCTAACTAGCATAGCAAGAAGGCATGCGTGAAAACGGGATCGAGTAGATAGCTAAGCTAGGTCTAGCCGTAATGCCTGACCCCCTCAAGGCTCCAGGAACTCCGGGTGCAGACCATCGGCCACCAGCTCGCTTCTGCGGTCCACAATCTAAAAGCGTTCAGGTTAATCCTCCTTCACTATATGTATTTCAGTATGTACAGAAGTGCAAAAATCCTCCCCTGGAGACACATCAAAAGCTCATGGATGACATGAGCGGAGTAGAACACATTAATTGTAATGTTCATGAAGATGATATTGATTGTGTCATTTCAGTATAGAATAATAATAGTTTTAATACACATGACACCAAAGACTGCACAGAGCCGGCGGCAGCGAAGTCGAAGCATGTCAAAGTGCAAGTTCTCATGTCATGATGAGATTAAGGGCGTCAACTTGGACACGGTCAGGGAGGTAAAAGCAAACCTAAGCTTTTCCTGTTTTTTCTTTGCTCGTTTTCGTTATTGTGATAATATTTTAACAAAGTATCTCCTGTAGCAACGCACGGGCATATTTCCTAGTATATACTACTGTTGGTACTTGTACCGTGAAGCATACACAAGAAATGCAGGCTCTAATTAATTCTCACATGAAGAAAATTTGCTTTTATTCTCAATATGATATGCCCAAGTGTACTTAGGTCAAGCAACACATCATTTCATGTAATATGTTGAATCCATGGCTATACTAGTTAACAAAGTAGTCAGCGGAGGGGGAGAGGGGAGAGGGAGAGGCTCACCTGCAGGGAAGTGGTGCTCGTCGACGAGGATGCGGGCAGCGTCCTGCTCCTGCTCCTCCTCTCCTCCTGGGCGCGCGGTCGTCCTGCTCCTGCTCCTCCTCTCCTCAATCTCCTCTCTCTCCGGCAGTGAGGCGGCGAGGCTAGCGCAGCGGTGGTGCAACGGGAGGCTAGCTACGGCGAGGCTGCGAGGGCGAGCGCGGCGGTTGGGCGAGCGCGGGGGACGAGCGACGGCGTCGGCAGGGGTTGAGCAGGGGCGCGGCGAGCAACGGTTGAGTTGGGGTAGAATGCTAGGGTTCGGGAATAAGAATAGAAGCGAACCGCGTAAATGGCTAAGTCAGGGAATTATGTGGCGCACGAAACCCAACATGTGCCACAGAATCTTGATATTCTGTGGCGCATGTTATGTTTGGTGTGCCACAGAATTTCTTCCCATAGAATAGGGCTCAAGGTGGCCAAACGCTGGAATGCCCTAAGTGAGGAATTTCTGTGGCGCACCTAACACGATATGCGCCACAGAAAATGTTTCCTTATAATATTTCTAAGTCATCCCTGCATAATATATGTGTGCTTGTCACATGCATGCTCTTGCTTGTCACACGCATAATATATGTTTATTATGTTAATTAAAAGAAATAAATGAATGTTCTATCAATTATGCATGTTAATTAATATACATAATTCAAAAAAAACTTGCATCATATACACATGCATGCTTGTCACACACATGTACAAACATGTTTTTGCCGAAGTAAATATATGTGTGCATTAGAGTACACAAAAAAGTCACAATCATTTTCTCGGTTCCGATCGGTGGCTAACTAGCGTTTCTTGACAATGTTCTTGCCCTTCTTCATCGCGGTTGTTGAATACTTTAGCCCGGCCACCTTGAGATTTCTTCTCGTGTACGGGCAACCTTTAGCCGGTAGGGTGGTCTTCCTTCTTACTTTCGAATAAGTAGTAGGCTTGTCGAAGTACTTGTCAAATTCCTCTTCGATCTTCGGATCGCCGTTCTTGTCGATGTCTTGCTTGTCGGCTTCTCCTTCCATTCCGATGATGCTCCTCTTGCCCCTCCTCACGACCACACGGCTGGGCTTTGATGGGTCGGTAATGAAGAAGCATTGGTCAACTTGGCTAGCGAGCACCCATGGCTCATTTTTCGTGGAGGGGGCCTTAGATTTGGCATCGCGTATAACCATGGTGCTGAAATACCGGCCATCTTTTTCGACGCTCTTGGCCCATCTCACACGGAACATCGGCATCGTCTCTCCAACGTAGTCGAGTTCCCAAATCTCCTCGATCCTTCCGTAGAATCTTTCCTTGACATCAGTCTTGTCATCGGTGTAGGATAGCATAGTTACTCCTGAGTTTTGATATTCGCTATTCTTGTCCTTCTCCTCGGTGTAGAATCTATAGCCGTTGATGTCGTACGACTGATAGGTCCTTACATTCACTACAAGAGATGGGGGGTTTGTTGACGAAAACCCTGGTGACAAAAATGCATACCGTCAAGGATGTGTCCTTATAGGTGACGAATTCATCTTTCGTCAAGCATTTAAGGTAATGCTTGACGGTATGATTTTTCGTCAACAAAAAATCGTCACCCATTACCCAAGCGGGAAGGGCTTCCATCGTGTCTGTTAATAGGTGACGAAATCAAAGATCGTGGTGACGAAATAATACTAAGTTACTTTATTAAATGTTATTAGTTTTATATATCATGCGTGACCCACTTGTCAGGAACATATTTAATTAAGTAAAAATTGTGGTTTGGAAGAATCGAACCAGGGCTTTGGCGTGACCGACGCGGAGTCTTACCGCTAAGGTAGATATGGAATTTTGATCTGGATCCGTAACTTGTCTATTCTACATATTTATTTCAATGGTGTGATCTAGATGTTACGACATAATAATTCCCTTATTAATATTTATGTCGGCCGAGGGTGCCTCGTTTAAGTCGCGCCGCTAGTAGACACGGCCTATATAGGTGATCTTGCTAACAGTCGAATCGACTAGGGTTCTCGTCGAGGTGAGAAGAATTCCGTGAAGGCTCCATTGTGGTGGCGGCGAGACGCATCATCGGTGAGTTCTCCTGATTGTTCGTTAGGTCTAGATTTTTTAATCAGTTGTCAAGATCTGTTCTGAAGAACGTTGGCATGTTCTTAACTGAATTGTAGGCAATGGATCGAAGTTGGATAACTGATGGCACCAAGAAGTTCACAACAAAGTACATGGCAGGTGTTAGGGATTTCATCAAGTTTGCGCAAGAACACTTGGACAATACAGATGAACCAATCTTGTGCCCTTGCAAGGACTGCCTAAATCTGATACGTCAGGATATAAAAACAGTCGAGGATCACTGCAATTGTTCAGGTATGTCCATGACGTATACAAGATGGACTAGACATGGGGAAGATTTTAGTGATGACGAAGGGCGGTATAGAGACGACGATGGTGCGTATGATAGTGACAACGATGAAGAGGAAGACAATGGTGATTTTTATGTTGATGATTCGTCTAGTATGATCGATGAACTGCAGAAGTCTGGAAATAAAGGTCCTGACCTGCCAAATATGTATGCTAATCTAATTGAGTCAGCGAAAAAAGAACTTCATAAGGGATGCACCACTTTCACTAGGTTGTCGTTCATTATTAAGCTCCTTCATGTCAAATCATACAGCCGGATAACAAACAGAGGATTTGATCTCTTACTTCAGCTTTTACGTACAGCTTTGCCAGATGTGGACTTTCCCAAATCATATGCTGATGCTAAGAGTGTTCTTTCTGATGTTGGGCTTAGTTATGAGACAATTCATGCATGCAAGTTTGATTGTTCTTTATTTTGGGGAGATCACAAGGACGATACGCACTGCCATGTTTGTGGAGTATCAAGATATAGAGATGCTACTGGAAAAAAGAAAATCCCTCACAAGGTGTTAAGGTACTTTCCTATAATTAAAAGGTTGCAGAGACTATTTGTCAAAAAGGAAATGTCGACACATACTAGATGGCACAAAGAGAAGAGGGTTGTTGAGCCCAATGTACTGAGGCACCCTGCTGATGGTGAGGCATGGAAGCACTTTGATGGCAAGTTTGATTGGTTTGCTAAAGATCCTCGTAACATAAGACTAGGTTTTGCCACAGACGGCTTCAGTCCCTTTGGAAGTATGAGTAATCCTTACAGTATGTGGCCTGTTTTTGTGATTCCTTACAACTTCCCACCATGGATGTGCATGGATCAATCGAATTACATGATGGCATTGCTAATTCCCGGAAAGTATTCCCCAGGGAAAGATTTTCATGTATTTATGCAGCCTCTGATAAAAGATATGATGCAGCTATGGAGTGGTGTGCAGACATTTGATGCATGCACACAAGAATATTTCCCATTGCATGCTGCGTTTCTTTGGTCTATTCATGATTATCCTGGATATGCCACTATGTCAGGCCGAAGCACAAGAGGATTTCATGCGTGTGTGCATTGCGATGAGAATCCTTGCGCTGAATCTTTGAAAAACAAAATTGGATATATTGGGCATCGGCGATTTCTTGATAAAAGTCACCCATACAGGAGAAGCAGACTTTTCAATGGTAAAGCTGAGATTAGAGATCCACCAAGGAAGTACACACCCAAAGAGGTAGCTGCGAAGGTAGAAAGTGTTAAGGATTTTGAACATGGGAAAAATCCAATAAGTAGAAAGCGGAAGCGTGCAACTGTACCCGGTGAACCAACATGGCACCTGAAAGTCAGCTTACATCATCTACCGTACTGGCCAGAACTTAAGATAGCTCACAACTTAGATGTGATGCATATTGAGAAGAACATATGTGACAATATTGTTGGTACACTACTTGAACTTGAGGGCAGGAATAAGGACACTGTTAGTGCTAGAATTGATTTGAAGAAATTCAAAATGTGGGAGAAGTATTGGTTGAAGAAAATTGTGAAGGATGATGGTGATGCAGCAGTAACTTATGCGAAGCCCCCTGCACCGTGGACGCTTTCGAAGGAACAGAAGAGACATTTGTGTAGGTATTTGGCAAACACTAGGTTCCCAGATGGTTATTGCGCAAACTGGGGAAGATGTGTGAATATTGATGGTTGTAAGGTTACCGGTATGAAGACGCATGATTGCCACATACTTCTGCAGCGAGTGTTGCCGGCTGGGCTCAAGGGAATTGCATCCAAGGAAATGTATGTGGCTATTGCAGAGCTAGGAAGATTTTTTAGGGAGCTGTGTGCCAAAACCCTGAAAGTTGATGTGCTGAATCGATTGAAGGTTGAAATTGTTGTGATCCTATGCAAACTTGAGAAGCTCTTCCCCCAGCTTTTTTTGATGTAATGGTGCACTTAGCTATTCATCTTCCTGAGGAGGCTCTTTTGAGGGGTCCTGTTCATTATGGTTGGATGTATCCAGTTGAGAGAAGATTAGGTTATCTAAAGTCTACGGTCCGTAACAAAGCAAGGCCAGAAGGTTCTATCGCAGAGGGGTACATTGTTGATGAGTGTTTGATTTTTTGCTCTAGATTTTTCAAGGATGGCACAGAAACAAGATTTAACAGAGATGATAGGAACCAAGACATACGGCGAAAACCTGATCGTGACGAGATGGAAGTATTTTCAGTTGGAGCTAAAGGTCTTGGGAAATCCATTTTGAAACATTTTGACAAGGAATTTGACAAAATGGTTTGGTATGTGCTGAACAACTGTGACGATGTAGAACGTTATATCAAGTAAGTAGTTAGCTTCACTTTAATAACTACTTCTCAATGTTGCAGACATAATTGTCCTGTATTTCATATGTGTTTTTTCTATGTTTCAGTGAATTCCGACAAGAATTGGGAGGTAGGGGTGTGCGTGACACCGAGGAGACGGTTCAGAGAGAGTTTGCAGGTTGGTTTGCAAACCATGTGAGACAGTTGGACAATGCATCAGAAGATTTGAAGTCTCTGGCTGCTGGGCCAGACCGGCGTGTAGTAGTATACGCTGGTTGCAACGTAAAGGGTGCGAGGTTTCGCACGCTTACTCGGGATAAAGACCTGAAGACTCAAAATTCGGGCGTAGCGACTAAGGGATCTTTTGGTGATGCAGATGAGACCGAGTACTATGGTGTTCTGCAAGAAGTTCTTGAACTGCAGTACGGGAGTAACAAGCACGGTGACAGGTCCGTGTACTTGTTTCGTTGCGACTGGTTCGACCTTGCGAGCAGGGGTTCCAAGATAAAAGATGATGGTTATTTTAAAAGCGTTAACACTTCTGTCCTATGGTTCAAGAATTCACCATTCATATTGGCCAGTCAAGCTGAAACATGCTTCTATTTGGAGGATACAAAGTTTGGTGATCCGTGGAAAGTGGTGCAGAAGTTCAGCCATAGACACGTGTACGACGTTCCAGAATTAGAAGATGGTAACGATGATGCATTTGTACGGAATGAAGACGCATACCAGGAGGATGAAGGTTCAGTCGACCATACATTTCATGATGTTGTCGACCTAGACGAGGAAGCAGAGGTGGAAGCAGAGGAGGATGATCATCGTGCTGATGAAGTTGTACGTATTCATGATGCTCGTACAATTCGTGAACTAGAGAATGGGGAAGATAGTCCCAATGTTGACATGGATATGAGCGAAGATGAACTACAGAATGAGGAAGAGAGTCTCATAATGGAAGAGAACATACATGATGACGAGGGAAAAAATTCAGAAGAAGATAGTGATGTTGATTGATAGAAACATGTAATGCATACATACAACTATATGTTTTGTTCCAAACATTTGAAATGTTCTTATTTATATGTTCGGTACCATAACTTGGACAATGGTTTTAATTAATCGACACTTGACACGATTACAACCAGCAGCACGATATGACTAACTATTGTTTTAACACAAGCAAAATCGACAATCGCATAAAGAGTTTTACAACTTAATTTAAACCTAAAGGGGCTGCATAGTTGGACTCACGGGCACCATGAATCACTGACTAGTTACTCCAGATCGATTTCAGGCACATGGGTAGCAAACAAGTAAACCCCTGCATTTCCCAGGTAAAGCAAGAACAACATCTTGTCACCCATCTCAAGGTGCTTTTCCTTGTCCATGAACTCCTTCCACCCACTGACGCAGAGACGACCATCGTCAGAAGAAATTGCGTAGGACGCACGCACCAAAGTACTGGGATGGCACACAATACTGATTGCACCATATTGTTCCATATCTTTAGGAACCAAACGGCTAGGGATTTTCTGTTCCAACAGTAGAGACATAGTTTAGTTAAACAGTTGTACGTAATGTAGGTCGCAAAGTTAATGAAATGATATGATCTACTGCTTACCACGTGTTTGTTGTAATTTTCGCTGTTTGTCCAATTCAGAGTATGCAGCATTGGGACAACTAGTGCTCCTTGATCATAATCTCCAGCATTGTGGTACTCAACAAGGTAGTCCAAGTTGTCCACCTGAAGAATGACGGTATGCATCATCCTCCAATTTATCATTGTTCCATCAGTAGTACTGAGCGAGTCAACAATGTCACGCTTCGTACGGGACAACTGGTAGTAAGCTGCATAATTAAAATAACTGACTTAATATGGAATAATTAATATGATCAATCATTCTGTCCAAAGGTGGAAAATTACCTGGATGGATTAGTGGTTCAGTTCCAGTTATTACAAGAGTATCCTGACCAGATGAGTTAATTCTGAAAATTAACTCCATGCCAACCTTAAAATTGTACACTCTAGCAAATTCGTTCCAAAATCTTCCGTTGATATAGGTTCTGCCAGCTCTGTTGGTAACATTAACAACAAATGCATGGCCATCTTTGGTTCTAAGTGCAACTTCAAAAGTTGTCCTGTCGGAGGTCTCGACACCATACTTCTGAAGGAAATACGGTCTATAGTAGCAAGGGATGACCTAAATTCAGTAGAGTTAATACAAAAGTAAGTTAACTATTCTCAGATCTCATTAATATATAGGGGAGGTACATTGTTGCGCAACTAATACATCGTATGTATCTAGGACTTCTATCAGCACATATCTGAACTTCTATCAGAACATATCTGAACTTCTATCGGTATAGGACTGATTTTCTATGACTGAACTTCTACCGATACCTCTATCTCTAACAGCTACAACTATCGTAAAACTCATATGAACGTAAAATTTATCACAACTATCCTAAAACTGAACCATAAATAAGCGGTTAATACATATGGTGAAGAACAATTATTACACACATCTGAATAATAGTACTAAACTAGCAATAACTAATAGGATCACGTGTTAAACTTTGATGTGGCGGTGAATTAATAAAACATCTGAATGAATTTTAAACTTATAAGCGCATGTACCGTCTTCTCCTCAAAACCCTCTTGTAGTGTTTGCACGAAAAAACCTAACGTGACTCCCCCTCCGCCGCACATCCCCTTCTTGTCAAAGCAAACTGGACACTGGAAAAAATATGAAGAAAGATTACAAATCGGAAACAACGATCGATCGCGAGACGTACATTTTATTTACTTACTCCACTAGTAGGCGCCATCCTTGGTCTCGACGCGGAGCGAGAGTCTTACAAGTGTCGCCGGCGAGAGACGTGGCGAGCTGTGGCGGCGAGAGACGTGGCGAGATCTGGCGGCGGCTGAAGGAGGTCGTGATATGATGGCCAGTTATATCGTGGAGTAAATTTCGGTAGGTCAAGAGGAGGGCAAATGGGCGGTGCTGGGTTTTGACGTGACAACACGATCGAATGCGCAGGCCCCACTGGTCAGTTGGACTCCACGTCAGAAGTCAAGACCCGCGTCAATATTCTCGTCGTCTACGCGTCTCAATATTCGCACGGAGTAATTAATGGGGATGATTTTTATCCCCTTCCCCCTCCCCTACCGTCTCAATATTCGCACCGCTTCCTGGTTTCCCACTTCTCGTCGTCTCCGCTCCCTCATTGTCCTCGTCTCCCGCCGCCGCGTCGCCATGGACATGGATGAGCAGGAAGTGTACTACTGGTCCAGCACGCGCGTAGTCCACATCCACGACGGCCAGGAACTGGAAGTCGTCTACACCAACGACCCCTGGCAAGTGCGCCGCGTCCTCGACATGTACACGGAGTGGCTCAAGGAAGAGGAGCACAAGTTCGTGGGCCTCGACTTCGAGTACACCAACCATCGAGCCGAGGACGAGAAGAAGATCGCCGTGGTTCAACTCTGCATGCGTCGACATGTGCTGGTGTTCCACTACGCAGCGTTAGAACTAATCCCCTTTTTGAATCTTTGGATTGGGGTTTTTTAGTTTCCGCCGTTGTGTCTCTCTTCGACTCTCGTTACACATTGTTCCCGAAAATAAGTACATTCCCGATCTACAACTGCTAGACATTGTTCCCGAATATCAGTACATTCCCGATCTAAATCTGCTAGACATTGTTCCCGATTTATTAATTTGTTTCATCTTCGTCTCCTATATATGTAGGTTCTTGCATATTTGCTACTTAGTTTACTTGATTCGTCGTACGATTGACTAGTTCATATGCTCGATCTGTGACTCTTTTTTAGTTTTCTTGATTCCTCATTTGATTTACTAGTTCATATGGTCGATCTGTCACTTCCTTTTTACATTACTTGATCCCCAATTTGTTTCCTAGTTCATATGCTCGATCTGTGACTAGTACATTACTTTGTTTACTGCAGTGCTGCCCGGTGGGACGCTCCGGCTATCTGCGATTTCTTTCGAGAAGGAATCACGTTTGCGAGTGTTGACATCCGTGGTGACACGAAAGTTCTGTGGAGGTCATGGCACATGGAGATTCCTCCTGAGTACTACGTCGATCTCCAGGACGAGTACTTCAAGTACACTGGTTATCCGAGGGCTGGCATGGCTACCATGGCAGCCAGACTCATTGATTCATATTACGGTGATATGAAGAAGAAGTTCCACCACCATCGGCACAGACTGTGGGGGGACTTCCCACTTCCAAATATGAACATCGACTATGCAGCCATTGATGCTTGGGTCTCTTACGAGCTCTACCGCAAGATCGTGGTCGACAGAGTCCTTGATGCTGCATGACCACCTCATATTTTGGTTTTGTGTCCCTCCTGCGTGAGGTGCTTTTGGCTGCTACTCAGTTATTTTCAAACTGTAGATGCTTTTTGCTAGTTGGTTTTTACTATATATAAGTTAATATTTTGCCATGAAATCGTACTGTGAGGTTTCAATTTTGCTGATTACCAACACAGATTGTATTTATGAAAACAAAACTAGAAACTAACAACAGCAACTACAAGTCGAAAAAAGGAGACATAAAAGTACTAAACTTGTGGGACAAAGGGATATGTAATCTACACAAGTCTTCACGCAAAAAAGATAAACCATCAACGATTTGTTGTACCCATTTGTTCAATTTCCGTCAAGATAGTCCGCATTACTTTTTAGTTGAGATATGTACCCCCACAACGGTCTTCTCCTCCATAATTTATTGTGTAAACCCCCACAACGGTCATCTCCTCCTTATTTTATTGTGTAAACACCTACAACGGTCATCTCTCCCTTATAAACACCCACACGGCCATCTCTTCTGTCAATAGGTTCTGCCTCTCTCTTCTTGGTTCTGCCTCTCTCTTCTTTGTTCACATACAGTTGATCCATTGCCATGGCTTCCACGTCTCGGACGCGGAGGGGAAGGGGAAGGGGAAGGGGAAGGGGAAGTGGATCATCATCATTGCCACCACCACCGTCAACACTGCCATTGATCATAGAGGAGTTCTTCATCGTCGTCTGTGAAGACCCTTTGGTCAAGAAGGTATGTACGCGTTCCCACATATATGATGCATGTGATTAATTATGGGCATGTTTTAAAAAACCTTTAATTTGAAACGATCGGCGCTCGATCTCTTTGCAGAAACTACCAAACAAATTTGCGGACTATCTTCACGGCCAGGAGCCAGCTAAGGTGTATCTGCGAGCAGCTGACTGCGGTCCTCGTCTCTGGACCGTGGAGGTCCTATTTGACGGACAAGGCCGGATGTACCTCGACAAGGGCTGGGAGAAATTCGCCATCGCGCATGGTGTGGATTTCGGCTGGTTCTTACACTTCAAATATGAAGGCGATGATGTGCTCACAGTGAAGGTGTTCGACGGAACAATGTGCAGGAGGTACTACTACTCAGACGGCGAAGATACTGACGATGAAAGCGACGACGATGTGAAGCCATGCATCCATCCCCTTTAGATAAGGGGATTATGACCAAGAATTTATATGTAGCTTCATATGCATCGATTTAGAGATCTAGCTATTTTCTATATATTATGCATGTAAAAAATAATATCACATTTCCACTATTATTCGAGCACCACATCCTCCAAATTGTCATGTGAGGTTTCAATTTTGCTGATTACCAACACAGATTGTATTTATGAAAACAAAACTAGAAACTAACAACAGCAACTACAAGTCGAAAAAAGGAGACATAAAAGTAGTAAACTTGTGGGACAAAGGGATATGTAATCTACACAACTCTGCTGTAGCCAAACATCTACACAAATGCAGCGTGCATCAACATGAAAAAAGAGATAAGATGTGCAGCAGTAATGCTTCTGCAACAGCAAACAACATATAAACATGACATAGTCTTAAACAACTGGGTATGATTGCCCATGTTCCAAATAACAAAAGTAGAACATAGTCTTTGAAACATGACATAGTTTAACCATGAACCTCCAGGGGAACAACTAAACAGAAACTAAATTTAGTGGACAACATGAGGGCCAACAGCTGGACCGACGAGCGGGATGAGGCCAGTCTTGACGTAGTCCCTGAGGAACTTGCCAAAGGCAGCGTGCTTCGCCTTGCTAGCAGCCTTGTGCTTGTGCGCGCTACCTTTTCCAACTCCCGTCGCGTGCTGGATCAGACTCTCAATATCCTTCGGGAAAACCCTGCCGCAGAATGGGCAATTAGGCTTACCGTCCCGGCGGAAAGGGATCTGGCCAGTCTTCAGCTTCTTCAGAACGAAGCGGCTCTTCCGGTCCCGGTCCTCCTTGTCGCTGCCAATGTCGTCAGAGTCTTCCTGCGAATTTGAAAGTAAAGAAGAAGTGAGAGAAGGAAATTAACTGAAATACAATTCAAGCATTAAATATTTTTTATGAACATTAATATCAATAAGCAGGAATTCAAGAATGGTGGTCATAAATTACATGCACCTGATCATTCATTTGTTCCCTAAATAAAAATGATGTACACACTATTACATGCATCTGATCACTCTGCTATGATCCATATTCGGATGAATTTAAGTTTGAAATGCAGTGAGCATTACACTAAGCAGGTATGATTCATCACACACAAGGAATCATGACCTAATTAAGATAACTGTCATCTACTAATTTGAAACATGCATGAATATTCATGGTACCATAAATCATTTGGTTCATACTTTGGTACAGTTGAATCAACATGTGCATCAAATATTACAAATCTAGTAACTACAAACCATAAATCGGATGAGTAAGAACCCCCAGAATCATCAATTTGTACAACAAGTTGCAGACAGGGCAAATCAATCTACCGTACGAGCAAACCCTAAGGTGAACAGTAAGATCAAGAAAAACAGGGGATCGATCGGAAAAGTAGAGTACCTCGCTGCAGTTGTCCGAGGCCTCCTCTTCGAACTCGTCGCACTCTCTGGGGCCATATAGCTCGCGGTACTGCCTGGAGTGGCGGTAGAACGGGTCATTCGGATCAAAGCCCTGGTCATCTGCTTGTGCCGCGGGAGCGAGGACGTCTCCGTTGGCCTCATCAGCGACGGCGACCACGGCCGGTTGGGCGGAGCCCTCCACGGTCACGGCGCGGCGAAGAGCGGCTCTGCTAGTTCCGGAGGAAGATCCCGCCTCCGCGGCGTCGACGACTACCGGAGCATCGCCGTCGCTTCTGTCAACGTTGACGACCGCACTCGCCTCCGGCTCGTCTCCGCGAACACGCTTCATCTTCGGGATCTTCGGTGGAAGGGGAGGTCGGTGGTGCGCTGGTGGAGGTGCAATCAGGGTTTTTTGCCAGATTGGGGAATAGAAGTTGCGGGTGGGAGAGACGATGGGGCCGATGGATATACAGTAGATGCTGCCGTTTGGGTTCCTCTGTGTGACGCGTGCGTGTGAAAACGTGGATTCCTGCATGTAGTCCACTTTCCCATTACTTTGACATGGGTCCCACGCATGACGGATGGGCAGGCACAGAATTTTCAAGATGGGTATTAAAAACTATAAAATATTTTAAATACGAATTAGTGATCACACATAGAAAGAAATAAATAAAAATGAATCGAGTATGTAAATTCTTTCGAATTTCTAAGAATTTCATAACATGATTAGGGCTGGAATTTTGAGTGTTTGGTCAAACCTAAGATGTACATGCTTGACAAGTGATGCCTCTTCTTGAGTTTAGGGGATGAATTTTTGAAAATTTTCAAACCAAACTGCCAAGATAGCATGCAAGCGTCATTACCCACATGTTGATGCACCCTTGTGCCAAATTTCAGTCCATTTGAAGTTAGGTACCTCAAAAAATGGTGTCCCCATGGTGTAGATGTGTCGAAAGAGGGGTTTTCTCGGACGAAAAGAGGGGGGAATGGCCAAAAACTGACCAAACCACCATGGATTGGGGCATGATTTGGCACCCTTGTGCACATTGTGATATGACACCTTGGTTGCTATGGGTTTTGATTTTTTGGAGTTGGTGGCATGGTGTCCCCATGGTGGAGATGTGTCGAAAGAGGGGTTTTCGGACGAAAAGGGGGGAATGGCCAAAAACTGACCAAACCACCATGGATTGGGGCATGATTTGGCACCCTTGTGCACATTGTGATATGAAACCTTGGTTGCTATGGGTTTTGATTTTTTGGAGTTGGTGTCATGGTGTCCCCATGGTGTAGATGTGTCGAAAGAGGGGTTTTCGGACGAAAAGAGGGGGAATGGCCAAAAACTGACCAAACCACCATGGATTGGGGCATGATTTGGCACCCTTGTGCACATTGTGATATGAAACCTTGGTTGCTATGGGTTTTGATTTTTTGGAGTTGGTGGCATGGTGTCCCCATGGTGTAGATGTGTCGAAAGAGGGGTTTTCGGACGAAAAGAGGGTGGGATGGCCAAAAACTGACCAAACCACCATGGATTGGGGCAAGATTTGGCACCCTTGTGCACATTGTGATATGAAACCTTTGTTGCTATGGGTTTTGGTTTTTTGGAGTTGGTGGCATGGTGTCCCCATGGTGGAGATGTGTCGAAAGAGGGGTTTTCGGACGAAAAGAGGGGGGAATGGCCAAAAACTGACCAAACCACCATGGATTGGGGCAAGATTTGGCACCCTTGTGCACATTGTGATATGAAACCTTTGTTGCTATGGGTTTTGGTTTTTTGGAGTTGGTGGCATGGTGTCCCCATGGTGGAGATGTGTCGAAAGAGGGGTTTCGGACGAAAAGAGGGGGAATGGCCAAAAACTGACCAAACCACCATGGATTGGGGCAAGATTTGGCACCCTTGTTCACATTGTGATATGAAACCTTGGTTTCTATTGGTTTTGATTTTTTGGACTTGGTGTCATGGTGTCCCCATGGTGTAGATGTGTCGAAAGAGGAGTTTTCGGACGAAAAGAGGGGGGAATGGCCAAAAACTGACCAAACCACCATGGATTGGGGCATGATTTGGCACCCTTGTGCACATTGTGATATGAAACCTTGGTTGCTATGGGTTTTGATTTTTTGGAGTTGGTGGCATGGTGTCCCCATGGTGGAGATGTGTCGAAAGAGGGGTTTTCGGACGAAAAGAGGGGGAATGGCCAAAAACTGACCAAACCACCATGGATTGGGGCAAGATTTGGCACCCTTGTGCACATTGTGATATGAAACCTTTGTTGCTATGGGTTTTGGTTTTTTGGAGTTGGTGGCATGGTGTCCCCATGGTGGAGATGTGTCGAAAGAGGGGTTTTCGGACGAAAAGAGGGGGGAATGGCCAAAAACTGACCAAACCACCATGGATTGGGGCAAGATTTGGCACCCTTGTTCACATTGTGATATGAAACCTTGGTTTCTATTGGTTTTGATTTTTTGGACTTGGTGTCATGGTGTCCCCATGGTGTAGATGTGTCGAAAGAGGAGTTTTCGGACGAAAAGAGGGGGAATGGCCAAAAACTGACCAAACCACCATGGATTGGGGCATGATTTGGCACCCTTGTGCACATTGTGATATGAAACCTTGGTTGCTATGGGTTTTGATTTTTTGGAGTTGGTGGCATGGTGTCCCCATGGTGGAGATGTGTCGAAAGAGGGGTTTTCGGACGAAAAGAGGGGGAATGGCCAAAAACTGACCAAACCACCATGGATTGGGGCATGATTTGGCACCCTTGTGCACATTGTGATATGAAACCTTGGTTGCTATGGGTTTTGATTTTTTGGAGTTGGTGGCATGGTGTCCCCTTGGTGGAGATGTGTCGAAAGAGGGGTTTTCGGACGAAAAGAGGGGGAATGGCCAAAAACTGACCAAACCACCATGGATTGGGGCATGATTTGGCACCCTTGTGCACATTGTGATATGAAACCTTGGTTGCTATGGGTTTTGATTTTTTGGAGTTGGTGGCATGGTGTCCCCATGGTGTAGATGTGTCGAAAGAGGGGTTTTCGGACGAAAAGAGGGGGGAATGGCCAAAAACTGACCAAACCACCATGGATTGGAGCATGATTTGGCACCCTTGTGCACATTGTGATATGAAACCTTGGTTGCTATGGGTTTTGATTTTTTGGAGTTGGTGGCATGGTGTCCCCATGGTGTAGATGTGTCGAAAGAGGGGTTTTCGGACGAAAAGAGGGGGGAATGGCCCATTCATGTTCCATTCATGTGTCCAAAGAGGGGTTTTCGAACGAAATGAGGGTCCCAAATTTAGATTTTTTTCATGCATCCCATTCATGTTCTGGTATTTTTTAAATATACATGTACAGTTCCATTTTCAGAGTAATATTTTTTCTTCCACGGCAAAACCTTGTTCCCTCCAAATTTTAGTACGACGGCTGCCAAAACACACAAATTTTTCGTTCCCTCCACTCCTCCCGCGCACCCCACCTATCAAATATTTCGCCCTCCCTTATATACGTCGTGCCTCTCCCCCATGATTTACGAGCATCTTAACTCCCCACCCCCCCGACCTCATCCTCTCGTGCTCACCCCGATCCGGTGTCTTCGCCGGACGTTCTTCCATCTCGCAACTATCTCCCCGGCCGGTGGTCGCCATGGCCGGCAGTCGTCGAAACGTCGGGGGGAAGGAAAATCGCGCACACACGCCGAAGAAGGCGCCCAGCTCGAAGAAACGCCAAGGTAAATCTGTCGGTGATCGGCTTGTTGTTGTGTTTTTCGGATGGTTAGATCGAGAGATCGGTTTTACATGTCTACCACGCCCGTTTGACCTATATCTAGATCTTGCATATTTGATAGATCCAATCCCGACATCATACGTATAGGGTTTATCGTTTTTATTCCAGAGACAATCATGCCGTGCTATACAATCTTTGCCATCCCGCTGCTGTACAATCTTTTGCATAGACAATTGTTTGCCGAAACACTTAACTGAACTAATTCTAGCCGTTGCCGAAAACAGCCTGACGAGCTACAGTGAACAACGACATTGCTTCAGACTTTTATTCCTCAGTTTCAGAGGGAAGCACAGTTTGATCTAGAACAATTGTTTGCTGTTTTCTATGGAACTAGTTAGTTTGCACGTGCAATGCACGTCTTAACAATGTAATGAAGTTTTTTTAATCATGTACTTTGTTTCATCAGTCTATTTATTTCCACAATTTTTGTTTATCTATGTCTTTCAAAAGTCAAAAATCAAATTTCAGCACATATCTGAACTTCTATCAGCAGAAATCTGAACTTCTATCAGCACAAATCTGAACTTCTATCAGCACATATCTGAACTTCTATCGGTATAGGACTGAACTACCCATACCTCATTACGTGCATACCAAGCCCGCCAAGCTATCAACAGACATGCATAATTCAGTGTGCGAGGGGAGTCTCTTGTGTCAATTATTTGTTACGAGTAGATATCTAAAAGCACATGATGTCCCTTAGCCTGGCATATGTCCCCTCTTATGTTTTGTTCGCCGACATCATACGTAGACTCTTATGTTTTCAATCATTTGCTGCTGTACAATATTTTGCAAAGACAATTATTTGCTGTTTTCTATGGAATTGGCCCCCTCTTATGTTTTGTTCATGCTCCGCTCTTCCGATTATTTCAGCGGAGACACAAAAACCCGTCAAGCCGGCATATGAGCTTGCCAAGGAGAAACAAATGCAAGAAAATGTAGTACGCATGGAAAAAAATTTCGCTGACAGATATGGACCTGGCCACAAATTTCAGAAAGATTTCACTGGTTTTGCACGTACATTAGTGTATGGTGGGGTACAAATAGGAACTAGTAACAATCTAAAGGACACAGACTGCGAAGAGATGGAGGTCGAAGAGGACCCTTCGTATGAACCGAATCCAGAAGAGATAGCTACTGCTGATGATGATCTTCATTCAGATGAGGATCAGCGCACTGTCGGCAAAACTTCAGCTCAGGTCTGTGGAACTATGTCTGAACTATGATAGGAAATACGTACATGCTAAATGTTTCCTACTAATGTAGCCTCTACTTTGCTTGCAGATAGTTGCTTCTTCTGCAATAGTTGCACAGAAGAAGCGATCCAGACCTGAAGTTGCACCATCCAACATTGCAACAAGATCAATGGCAACAACTGAACCTCAAGCTGGGTCATCTGATGAGCCGACGGCCACTGCTGGTCTGAACACTGAAGGAGCACCCTCACCTAACCAGATCATGACATCTGGAGGCAGCACCTCATCTCCTGAGGACAATCAAATTGTAAACTTTGAGCGGCAAGGTATGAAAATTTGTAAAAACTAAACACTGTACCGCATATTTTCATATAAAAGAGAATCATTTCATATCTCTTATTTCAGAGACATTGACAACATCTGACGGTAGTAAGAGAAAGAGAGGTGGACGCAGACGTACCATGGGCCATGGACTACATGAGTACACAAGAAGACATGGTGGCAATAAGATGCCAATTGAATTCACTCCTGGTGTCAGGAGACCCAAGGATTATGTCCAGTCAGCAAAGCTGAGCAATGAGGTTGGTATTCACATCCGTGAAAAAATGCCGCTTGCAACACACTGGACACAGTACAGGAAAGATGCAACTCTCAAACATGTCATTCCTCATGCTATAAGTACAGTAGCGGTGAGTCCTGTACAATCTTGGTTTAACCTAATTAGTATGCTACATGATCAACTATCTAAGAATCTACTGATTAATGCTTCACTATTTTGCAGGGAAAGTTTAATATGGACAAAAATGATGAGGTGGCTCAAGATGTGTGCACTGATATGCTGCAAGTTAGTATTCGGCAGTTCCGATATAGGCTTAAAAAGGAGTATTGGCCCAAAATTAAAAATCTCACACTGGAGCAAGCATATCTCGAGAAGCCAGGTCACGTAGAAGAGAAAAGCTGGAAAGAACTGGTGAAAAGATGGTTTGATGAGAAGTACCAGGTACATAAACGTTATTCCTTTCAATAACAGCTACTGAATTCTTACATTTCTCTGATCTGGATAAATAAAATGCATGTACTGAACATAGGGACTGTGTGTAATAAATGGAAAGAACAGAGAAGCTGTGAAACAGTTCCATACCACTGGATCTCGAAGCTATGTTGCTCACTGGGAACATCTAGTAAGTGTTCTGAATTTCCCAATACAGTTCATACTTCTGTCATACACAGTGTACAATGGTAATGTGCATTCTACATTTTTTCAAGCAGAAGGCTCAGCAGCAGGAACAAGAAACCTCTCCAATTGAATTTTTTAGAATCACACACACTACCAAGGATAACATTATGAGTCCTGAAGCAAAAAGTGCATATGTAAGAAATATTTCTTATTAGCACAATATAATATAATCCAGTTTTGTATGTTGTCCATGCAATGATTGTAATCTTTATGCAGGATCAAATGGTGGCAAAAAAAGCGGCGCCACGCAATGAAGATGAACCTGATTTGACTGATTTGCAAATTGTTCAGCTAGTTCTGAGCGAGAAAAGCCCATCCACCACCTGCAACAGCACATTCCTACCAAGATTGGGCGTCGCAACAAGTTCCAGGAAGTCTTCTGTCTCAGCTACACGCATCCGAGAGCTACAACAAAGACTGGCAGATCAAGAGCAGAACTCCATACAGGCAGCTGAAACGTACCACAGTGAGATGCAGGCAAGACTGCAAGAACAAGATGAAAAATTTGAAGACATCAGGAAGAAGCAGGAGGAAGAACTTGAAGCTGTGAAGAAAGCCCAAGAAGAAAAGACTCTGGCTTATGAAAAGAGGCTGACAGAAATGGATGCCGTGCTTAATTTGCTCTTGAGGACATCCCAGCCACCATCCATGTCTCAATCCCAGGGCAACTAATCTATTGCACCACCGTCCTACAACATTATTAATCATAGGTCTTTTAATTTCTTTGTGTTCCAATTGTAATTTTCTTATGAATCTTTCGGTCTGTGAGAGACATATATACTTCTTGTGCCACCATTTAAGTATGATATTTATTGTCTACTTTTTGATATTTCGCCAGTTTTTTTGTTCCCCAAATTTCGCAAATAATTCAAATGCTCTCAAATTTTGTCAAATTCAAAAGGTGACGGAAAATGTCACAACGTCACTATTAAATGAAACCACGTGGCACCAATTTGTGGTCCCACTTGTCAGAATTTGTGGGTCCCACCAGTCAGCATTATTGGGACCCATATGTCGGCAATATTGTGGGTCCAGCTTGTCATAATATTTTGTCGGTCCCACCAGTCAGCACCATGCCGGTCCCACATGACAGATATCCATGTCAGCGCCGTCGGACCCATGTTGTCAGAAGCCAAATGGGACCCACATGTAAGGCCACGTATGCTTTTTTTGGACCAATCAGAAACTTCCCAAGATTTAGATATTGACGAAAGTTGCAATTTTTCGTGACAAACCTGTCTGTCAACAATGAACCTTTGATGTTGACGAATTTGCAGGTCGTCACCATCAAACATTTGACGTTGACGAAAAAATGCATACCGTCACCCCCGATATTTTATGACGGAGCTTCCTTGACGAACCCCATGACGATCAAATTTTGTCACCGCGAAGTAATCCTTGACGAAAATTGGCCTTAACATGACGAAAGTGATTTGTCAAAAAAATTGTTTTCCTTTGTAGTGATTGTGCGCGGGTCCCAGTGACAGGGAGAATATGTGTTTCTGCTCTTCAGTAGAAGGTGTCAGCGTGGGACTTTCCAGTAGCCTTTTCTTGAACCACCCCGTGAAGCTGGAGTTGTGCTCTTTCGTAACGTCCCCTGTTTTCCTCGGCCGTCCTAGGTCGATGAACTTCTGCTCGATTAAGCTTTTGTGCTTATCCACCCAAGGGCTGACCAATTCTATGTGTTGTAGCGCGACTCGGTGTGCCCTGTCAAAGTCGGCGTGTCGACCAGCGATGCCGACATGCATTGCGCGGTAGCCCTCGCGGTGACCAAACCCTGCTAGCCTGCCGACGTGCTTCCTGGTGGGCAGACCGACATCCTCGTTCTCGGTGCTTAGGTAGTTCTGGCAGAAGGAGATGCACTCGTAGGTGAGAAAGCCCTTGGCTATGCTTCCATCTGGACGGGCCCTGTTGCGAACGAATCCTTTGATGACACCGTTCAACCTTTCGAATGGCATCATGTTGTGCAGGAATGTCGGCCCGAGGTGGATGATGTCATCCACTACATGGACAAGCAGATGCACCATGATGTCGAAGAACGCTGGCGGGAAGTAAATCTCGAGCTCGCATAGTATCTCGACGATCTCTTCTTGTAGCCTGTTGAGCTGCTTAACGCCGATGGACTTCCTAGAGATGACGTCGAAGAAGTTACAGAGCCCAGTCAGCGTTGCACGGACATGGTCATCCATTATCCCTCGGATCGCAACGGAAGTATCTGCGTCATCAGCACGTGACAGTCGTGAGACTTCATCCCGCTAAACCTCTTCTTCGCTACGTCCAGATATCTGCTTATCTTCCCAGAGTAACCGTGAGGAACTTTTACTCCTAGGAGGCACTCGAAAAACCTCTCGAGCTCCTCCTCGCTCAGAGTGAAGCAGGCAGGTTTAAGCACCACCACCTCATTCTTCTTAGCCCTTTTGTGGTGACCCTGAGTCGTTTCCGTCTGTTCATCATCATCATCATCACTATCGGTGGGGTACTGAAGTTCTTTCTTGAGGCCAAGCAATTTCAGGTCGGTTCTTGCTTTCGGGCCATCCTTGGTCCTCTCCGGCATGTTCATCAGAGTGCCAAGTAGGCTCTCGGTAACGTTTTTCGTGATGTGCATGACATCGAGGCTATGGGGCGTGTGGAGGACCTTCCAGTACGGCAGGTCCCAGAAAACAGACCTCGCTTTCCATACTCCCAGCAGCGGCGATTCCCGCGGTCGCTTCTTTCCCGGCGCGGGGCACTCTTCCCAATTTTCCAAAAGCTCGGATATTTCTTCGCCGCTCCTCGGTCGTGGGGCTCTTCCGAGCTCCTCTTCGCCATTGAACAGATCCTTGCGTTTTCTCCACGGGTGATCGAAGCGAAGCCACATTCGAGTCCCTTGGAACACAGTTTTACAAGACCCGGGAGCCTTCGGCAGCTGCAGATGCGGGGTCTTATCCATGCACTTGACACATGCCTTGAATCCGTGGTTCACCTGGCACGATACATATGCGTAACCAGGATAGTCCTGCACTGTCGTTAGCAATGCGGCTCTGAGAGGGAAATAATCTCTTTTGTACGCGTCCCAAGTAGGGGCCGGCGTCTGCCACAGCGTGGCTAACTCCTCTTTCAACAGACCGAGATACAGATGCATGTCCACGCCCGGTTGTTTCGGCCCCTGAATAAGAATACTCATGTGTACGTACCGCTGCTTTGTGCACAGCCAGGGGGGAGGTTGTATGGCCATACAAACACGGGCCAGGTGCTATGCGTGCTACTCTGGTTTCCAAAGGGATTGAGTCCGTCGGTGCTCATGCCCAGACGAATGTTCCTCGGTTCGCTCCCGAACTCATCTGCGAACTCAATGTCCAACGCATTCCACTGGCTAGCGTCTGCAGGGTGTGTCAGGATCTTGCCCTTCTCCGGATCATCTGCGGGCTTCTCCCTTTCCGCGTGCCATTGCATGAGCTTTGCTTCCTTAGGATCTACGAAATACCGCTGCAGACGGGGAGTGATAGGAAAGTACCAGACAACTTTCAGAGGAACTTTCTTGTTCCCTCTCTTGTACCGTCCTTGGCCGCACACCGGACATGTGGTTCTATCCTTGTACTCATTCCGAAAAAGTGCACAATCATTGATGCATGCGTGGTACTTTACGTGCGGTAGGTCGAGTGGGCAAACTACTTTCTTGGCCTCGTCGATACTTGTCGGCAATGTGTTGTCCTTGGGAAGACGAGCATGCCAGGATTTCATGTTATCGTTGAAGCTGCTGTCGGTCCATTTGTGTTCCGCCTTCATCTCCAGACACTCGAGCGTTACACTCAAGCGTGTATCCTCGGGCCGGCACCCTGGATACAATGGAGTCATCCCGTCTACCTCCATTTGCGCCAGCTTGGCTTCAGGTTTGGCGTTGCCCGTGTCCTTCAGGAGAAGTTCTTTGAATCGTTTTACCTGCTCGGGACGAGCAGAACTAAGCTTGGGGATGCTGATACGTCTCCAACGTATCGATAATTTCTTATGTTCCATGCTACTTTATTGATGATACCTACATGTTTCGCATTATATGTCGTATTTACGCATTTTGGAACTAACCTATTAACAAGATGCGAAAAGCCAGTTCCTGTTTTCTGCTGTTTTTGGTTTCGAAATCCTAGTAAGAAATATTCTCGGAATTGGACGAAATCACCGCCCGGGGTCCTATTTTGCACGGAGCTTCCTAAGACCGAAGAGATAACGAAGTGGGCCACGGGTGGCGGACCTGACGGCGCGGCACGGCCCCTATGGCGCGGCCATCTGGCCCCGTGAGCCCCTGACCCACCCTTCCGCCTGCTTATAGCCTCGGTCGCGCGAAACCCCAGTGGTGGGAGCCACGATACGGAAAACCTTCGAGAGACGCCGCCGCCCGAATCCCATCTCGGGATTCGGGAGATCGCCTCCGGCCCTACAGGAGAGGGGATTCATCTCCGGAGGACTCTTCATCGCCATGATCGCCTCCGGAGTGATGAGTGAGTAGTTCACCCCTGGACTATGGGTCCATAGCAGTAGCTAGATGGTCGTCTTCTCCTAATTGTGCTTCATTGTTGGATCTTGTGAGCTGCCTAACATGATCAAGATCATCTATCTGTAATACTATATGTTGTGTTTGTCGGGATCCGATGGATAGAGAATACTATGTCCAAGAATTCAAGAATTTCTAGCGGCATCATCGAAACTCGTGATTTCAAGAATTTCTGGCCGTTTTCGTCGGCTATAGTCCACGATTTCGGGTCCCGGGAGGATTTCGATGGCGTGACCCACGGTACACGACTCTAGCGGCATCGTCAAAACTCGTGATTTCGAGCATTTCTGGCTGTTTTCGTGGGCTATAGTCCACGATTTTCGGGTCCCGGGAGGATTTCGATGCCCGTGACCCCGGTACATGACTCTAGCGGCATTGTCAAAACTCGTGATTTCGAGCATTTCTGGCCGTTTTCGTGGGCTATAGTCCACGGTTTTCGGGTCACGAGATGATTTCGATGCCCTGTGACCCCGGTACACGACTCTAGCGGCATCATCAAAACTCGTGATTTCAAGCATTTCTGGCCGTTTTAGTGGGCTATAGTCCACGATTTCGGGTCCGGGAGTATCGATGCCCCGTGACCCAGGGTACACGATTCTAGCGGCATCGTCAAAACTCGTGATTTCGAGCATTTCCGGCCGTTTTTGTGGGCTATAGTCCACGATTTTCGGGTCACGGGATGATTTCGATGCCCCGTGACCCACGGTACATGACTCTAGCGGCATCGTCAAAACTCGTGATTTGAGCATTTCGGCTGCTTTCGTGGGCTATAGTCCACGATTTTCGGGTCCCGGAGGATTTCGATGCCCCGTGACCCCTGGTTCATGACTCTAGCGGCATTGTCAAAACTCATGATTTCGAGCATTTCGCTGTTTCGTGGGCTATAGTCCACGGTTTTGGGTCCCGAGAGGATTTCATGCCCTGTGACCCCCGTACACGACTCTAGCGGCATCATCAAAACTCGTGATTTCAAGCATTTCGGTCTTTTCGTGGGCTATAGTCCACGATTTCGGGTCCCGGGAGTATTTCGATGCCCCGTGACCCCCAGTACACGACTCTAGCGGCATCGTCAAAACTCGTGATTTCGAGCATTTCTGGCCGTTTTTGTGGGCTATAGTCCACGATTTTGGGTCCCGGGATGATTTCGATGCCATGTGATACACGACTCTAGCGGAATCATCAAAACTCGTGATTTCAGAATTTCTGGCCGTTTTCGGCGGCTATAGTCCACGATTTCGGGTCCGGGAGGATTTCGATGCCGTGACCCACGGTACCGACTCTAGCGGCATCGTCAAAACTCATGATTTCGAGCATTCTGGCTGTTTTCGTGGGCATAGTCCATGATTTTCGGGTCCCGGAGGATTTCGATGCCCGTGACCTACAGCAGACTCTAGCGGCATTGTCAAAACTCGTGATTTCGAGCATTTACGGCGTTTTCGTGGGCTAGTCCACGGTTTTCGGGCCACGAGATGATTTCGATGCCCTGTGACCCCCGTACACGGCTGTAGCGGCATCATCAAAACTCGTGATTTCAAGCATTTCGTGTCGTTTCGTGGGCTATAGTCCACGATTTTGGAGTCCCGGGAGTATTTCGATGCCCCTTGACCGGGTACACGATTCTAGCGGCATCATCAAAACTCGTGATTTCAAGCATTTCTGGTCGTTTCGTGGGCTATAGTCCACGATTTGGTCCGGGAGTATTTCGATGCCCCGTGACCCGAGGTACACGATTCTAGCGGCATCGTCAAAACTCGTGATTTCGATCATTTCCGTTTTTGTGGGCTATAGTCCACGATTTTTGGGTCACGTGATTTCGATGCCATGTGACCCACAGGTACACGACTCTAGCGGCATCATCAAAACTCGTGATTTCAAGAATTTCTGGCCGTTTTCGTCGGCTATAGTCCACGATTTCGGGTCCCGGGAGGATTTTGATGTGACCCACGGTACACGACTCTAGCGGCATCGTCAAAACTCGTGATTTGAGCATTTTCTGGCTGTTTTCGTGGGCTATAGTCCACGATTTTGGGTCCCGGAGGATTTCGATGCCCGTGACCCCTGGTTCATGACTCTAGCGGCATTGTCAAAACTCATGATTTCGAGCATTTCTGGCTTTTTCGTGGGCTATAGTCCATGGTTTTCGGGTCACGAGATGATTTCGATGCCCTGTGACCCCCGTACACGACTCTAGCGGCATCATCAAAACTCGTGATTTCAAGCATTTCTGGTCGTTTTCGTGGGCTATAGTCCACGATTTCGGGTCCGGGAGTATTTCGATGCCCCGTGACCCAGGGTACGATTCTAGCGGCATCGTCAAAACTCGTGATTTCGAGCATTTCCGGCCGTTTTTGTGGGCTATAGTCCACGATTTTCGGGTCACGGGATGATTTCGATGCCCTGTGACCCCTGGTACGACTCTAGCGGCATCATCAAAACTCGTGATTTCAAGAATTTCTGGTCGTTTTCGTGGCTATAGTCCACGATTTCGGGTCCCGGGAGGATTTGATGCCCCGTGACCCACGGTACACGACTCTAGCGGCATCGTCAAAACTCATGATTTCGAGCATTTCTGGCTGTTTTCGTGGGCATAGTCCATGATTTTCGGGTCCTCGGAGGATTTCGATGCCCCGTGACCCCTGTACACGACTCTAGCGGCATTGTCAAAACTCGTGATTTCGAGCATTTCGGCCGTTTCGTGGGCTAGTCCACCGGTTTTAATCGCGAGATGATTTCGATGCCCTGTGACCCCGATACACGACTCTAGCGGCATCATCAAAACTCGTGATTTCAAGCATTTATGGCCGTTTTCATGGGCTATAGTCCACGATTTCGGGTCCCGGGAGTATTTCGATGCCCGTGACCCGGTGACGATTTGCATCGTCAAAACTCGTGATTTCGAGCATTTCGGCGTTTTTGTGGGCTATAGTCCACGATTTTCGGGACGGGATGATTTCGATGCCATGTGACCCCGGTACACGACTCTAGCGGCATCATCAAAACTCGTGATTTCAAGAATTTCTGGTTTTCGTCGGCTATAGTCCATGTTTTCGGGTCCCGGGAGGATTTCGATGCCCCTTGACCCACGGTACACGACTCGCGCATCGTCAAAACTCATGATTTGAGCATTTCCGGCTGTTTTCGTGGGCTATAGTCCATGATTTTCGGGTCCTCGGAGGATTTCGATGCCCCGTGACCCAGTACACGACTCTAGCGGCATTGTCAAAACTCGTGATTTCGAGCATTTTTTTTTCGTGGGCTATAGTCCACGATTTTGATCACGAGATGATTTCGATATCTGTGACCCATTCACGACTCTAGCGGCATCGTCAAAACTCGTGATTTCGAGCATTTCTGGCTATTTTTGTGGGCTATAGTCCACGATTTTCGGGTCACGGGATGATTTCGATGCCATGTGACCCCAATACACGACTCTAGCGGCATCTTCAAAACTCATGATTTCAAGAATTTCTGACCGTTTCGTGAAGCTGCAGTCCCACGATTCCAGGTCCGGGAGGATTTCGATGCCCGTGACCCACGGTACACGACTCTGGCAGCATCGTCAAAACTCATGATTTCGAGCATTTTTGGCGCTGTTTTCGTGGGCATAGTCCATGATTTCGGGTCCTCAGAGGATTTCGATGCCCGTGACCCATACAGGACTCTAGCGGCATTGTCAAAACTCGTGATTTCGAGAGGCATTTACAGCCGTTTCGTAGGCTAGTCACGGTTTCGGATTACGAGATAATTCGATGCCTGTGACCCCCGGTACACGACTCTAGCGGCATCATCAAAACTTGTGATTTCAAGCTAAACATTTCGGGTCGTTTTCGTGGGCTATAGTCCACGATTTGGAATCACAGGAGTATTTCGATACCCCTTGACCAGGGGTACACTATTCTAAACGGCATCATCAAAACTCGTGATTTCAAGCATTTATGTGGTTTCGTGGGCTATAGTCCACGTTTGGAATCTGAGGAACATTGGCCCCGTGACCCAGGGTACACGATTCTAGCGGCATCGTCAAAACTCGTGATTTCGAGCATTTCCGGCCGTTTTTGTGGGCTATTATAGTCCACGTTTTCGGGTCACGGGATGATTTCGATGCCCTGTGACCCACAGTACACGACTCTAAGCGGCATCATCAAAACTCGTGATTTCAAGAATTTCTGGCCGTTTTCGTCGTCGGCTATAGTCCACGATTTCGGGTCCGGGAGGATTTGATGCCCAGTGACCCACGGTACACGACTCTAGCGGCATCGCCAAAACTCGTGATTTCGAGCATTTGTTCGTTTTCGTGGGCTATAGTCCACGATTTCCGGGAGTCTCGGAGGTTTCGATGCCCCGTGACCCCTGGTTCATGACTCTAGCGGCATTGTCAAAACTCATGATTTCGAGCATTTCGCCGTTTTCGTAGGCTGTGTCCACGGTTTTCGAATCACGAGATGATTTCGTGCCTGTGACCCCAGTACACGACTCTGGCGGCATCATCAAAACTCGTGATTTCAAGCATTTAAAGGTGTTTTTCGTGGGCTATAGTCCCGATTTTGGGTCAGGGGAGTATTTCGATGCACGTGACCCGGGGTACACGATTCTAAGCGGCATCGAGTGAAACTCGTGATTTGAGCATTTCAGAAGCGTTTTGTGGGCTATAGTCCACGATTTTTGGGGGTCACGGGATGATTTTGATGCCATGTGACCCCTGGTACACGACTCTAGCGGCATCATCAAAACTCGTGATTTCAAGAATTTCTGGTCGTTTTCGTCGGCTATAGTCCACGATTTCGGGTCCCGGGAGTATTACCCGTGACCCACGGTACACGCCTCTAGCGGCATCGTCAAAACTCATGATTTCGGCATTTCAGGTACATTTTTCGTGGGCATAGTCCATCATTTTCGGGGTCTCGGAGGATTTCGTGCGTGACCCTGTTACATGACTCTGGCGGCATTGTCAAAACTCGTGATTCGAGCATTTACGGCCGTTTCGTGGAAGCCTAGTCCACGGTTTTGAACCACGAGATGATTTCGATGCCCTGTGACCCCAGTACCGGCTCATCATCAAAACTGGTGATTTCAAAGCATTTATGGTCGTTTTTGCCGTGGGCTATAGTCTACGATTTCGGGTCGGGAGTATTTCGATGCCCGTGACCCAGGGTACACGATTCTAGCGGCATCGTCAAGGCTTCGTGATTGACATTTCCGGCCGTTTTGTGGGCTGTATTCCACGATTTTCGAATCACGGGATGATTTCGACCTGCATGTGACCCCTGGTACACGACTCTAGCGGCATCATCAAAACTTGTGATTTCGAGCATTTCTGGCCGTTTCGTCGGCACATAGTCCACGTTTGGTCCCGGAGGATTTCGATGCCCCGTGACCCACGTGCACGACTCTAGCGGCATCGTCAAAACTCATGATTTCGAGCATTTCTGGCTGTTTCGTGGGCATAGTCCATGATTTTCGGGGTCCCCGGAGGATTTCGATGCCCCGTGACCCCTGGTACAGGACTCTACGACATTGTCAAAACTCGTGATTTCGAGCATTTTTGGCTGTTTTCGTGGGCTATAGTCCACGATTTTCGGGTCACGAGATGATTTCGATGCTCTGTGACCCCCAGTACACGATTCTAGCGGCATCGTCAAAACTCGTGATTTCGAGCATTTCCGGCTGTTTTTGTGGGCTATAGTCCACGATTTTCGGGTCACGGGATGATTTCGATGCCATGTGACCCCTGGTACACGACTCTAGCGGCATCTTCAAAACTCGTGATTTCAAGAATTTCTGGCCGTTTCGTGGGCTATAGTCCACGATTTCGGGTCCTGGGACGTTGCCCCGTGACCCACGGTACACGACTCTGGCAGCATCGTCAAAACTCATGATTTCGAGCATTTCCGGCTGTTTTTTCGTGGGCTATAGTCCATGATTTCGGGTCCCGGGAGGATTTCGATGCCCGTGACCCACGGTACAGGACTCTAGCGGCATTGTCAAACTGGTGATTTCGAGCATTGCAGCCGTTTCGTGGGCTAGTCCGAGTTTTCGGGCACGAGATGGTTGTTCTACATGACCCCAGTGCACGACTCATGGCATCATCAAAACTCGTGATTTCAAGCATTTCGGTCGGTTTCGTGGGCTATAGTCCACGATTTGAGGTCCGGGGTATTTCGATGCCACGTGACCCACGGTACACGACTCTAACGGCATCGTCAAAACTCGTGATTTCGAGCATTTCTGACCGTTTTTGTGGGCTATAGTCCACGATTTTTGGGTCACGGGATGATTTCGATGCCATGTGACCCCTGGTACACGACTCTAGCGGCATCATCAAAACTCGTGATTTCAAGAATTTCTGGCCGTTTTCGTCGGCTATAGTCCACGATTTCGGGTCCCGGGAGGATTTCGATGCCCCGTGACCCACGGTACACGACTCTGCGGCATCGTCAAAACTCATGATTTCGAGCATTTCTGGCTGTTTCGTGGGCATAGTCCATGATTTTCGGGTCCTCGGAGAGGATTTCGATGCCCGTGACCCACGGTACACGACTCTAGCGGCATTGTCAAAACTCGTGATTTCGAGCATTTCTGGCCGTTTTCGTGGGCTAGTCCACGGTTTTCGGGTCACGAGATGATTTCGATGCCCTGTGACCCCCAGTACACGACTCTAGCGGCATCATCAAAACTCGTGATTTCAAGCATTTCTGGTCGTTTTCGTGGGCTATCGATTTTGGGTCCCGGGAGTATTATGCCCCGTGACCCACGGTACACGACTCTAGCGGCATCATCAAAACTCGTGATTTCAAGCATTTCTGGTCGTTTTCGTGGGCTATAGTCCACGATTTCGGGTCCCGGGAGTATTTCGATGCCCCGTGACCCACGGTACACGACTCTAGCGGCATCGTCAAAACTCGTGATTTCGATTTCTGGCCGTTTTTGTGGGCTATAGTCCACGATTTTGGGTCACGGGATGATTTCGATGCCATGTGACCCCGGTACACGACTCTAGCGGCATCGTCAAAACTCGTGATTTCAAGCATTTCTGGCCGTTTTCGTCGGAGTCCACGGTTTCGGGTCCCGGGAGGATTTTGATGCCCCGTGACCCCCGGTACACGACTCTAGCGGCATCGTCAAAACTCGTGATTTCGAGCATTTCTGGCTGTTTCGTGGGCTATAGTCCACGTTTTTGGGTCCTCGGAGGATTTCGATGCCCCGTGACCCCTGGTTCATGACTCTAGCGGCATTGTCAAAACTCATGATTTCGAGCATTTCTGGCCGTTTCGTGGGCTATAGTCCACGGTTTTCGGGTCACGGGATGATTTCGATGCCCCGTGACCCCCGGTACACGACTCTAGCGGCATCATCAAAACTCGTGATTTCAAGCATTTCTGGTCGTTTTCGTGGGCTATAGTCCACGATTTCGGGTGGAGTATTTCGATGCCCCGTGACCCAGGGTACACGATTCTAGCGGCATCGTCAAAACTCGTGATTTCGAGCATTTCCGGCTGTTTTTGTGGGCTATAGTCCACGATTTTCGTGTCACGGGATGATTTCGATGCCATGTGACCCACAGTACACGACTCTAGCGGCATCATCAAAACTCGTGATTTCAAGAATTTCTGGTCGTTTTCGTCGGCTATAGTCCACGATTTCGGGTCCCGGGGGATTTCGATGCCCGTGACCCACGGTACACGACTCTAGCGGCATCGTCAAAACTCATGATTTCGAGCATTTCTGTGTTTCGTGGGCATAGTCCATGATTTCGGGTCCTCGGAGGATTTCGATGCCCGTGACCCACAGTACACGACTCTAGCGGCATTGTCAAAACTCGTGATTTCGAGCATTTACGCCGTTTTTTGGGCTAGTCCACGGTTTCGGGTCGCGAGATGATTTCGATGCCTGTGATACACGACTCTAGCGGCATCATCAAAACTCGTGATTTCAAGCATTTATGGCCGTTTTCATGGGCTATAGTCCACGATTTCGGGTCCCGGGAGTATTTCGATGCCCCGTGACCAGGGTACACGACTCTAGCTGCATCGTCAAAACTCGTGATTTCGAGCATTTCCGGCCGTTTTCGTGGGCTATAGTCCACGATTTTCGGGTCACGGGATGATTTCGATGCCATGTGACCCCTGGTACACGACTCTAGCGGCATCATCAAAACTCGTGATTTCAAGAATTTCTGGCCGTTTTCGTCGGCTATAGTCCATGATTTCGGGTCCCGGGAGGATTTCGATGCCCTGACCCACGGTACACGACTCTAGCGGCATCGTCAAAACTCATGATTTCGAGCATTTCTGGCTGTTTTCGTGGGCTATAGTCCATGATTTCGGGTCCTGGGAGGATTTCGATGCCCCGTGACCCCCGGTACATGACTCTAGCGGCATCGTCAAAACTCGTGATTTCGAGCATTTATGGCTGTTTTCGTGGGCTATAGTCCCACGATTTTCGGGTCACGAGATGATTTCGATGCTCTGTGACCCCCAGTACACGATTCTAGCGGCATCGTCAAAACTCGTGATTTCGAGCATTTCCGGCTGTTTTTGTGGGCTATAGTCCACGATTTTCGGGTCACGGGATGATTTCGATGCCATGTGACCCCTGGTACACGACTCTAGCGGCATCTTCAAAACTCGTGATTTCAAGAATTTCTGGCCGTTTTCGTCGGCTATAGTCCACGATTTCGGGTCCCGGGAGGATTTCGATGCCCCGTGACCCACGGTACACGACTCTAGCGGCATCGTCAAAACTCATGATTTCGAGCATTTCTGGCTGTTTTCGTGGGCATAGTCCATGATTTTCGGGTCCTCGGAGGATTTCGATGCCCCGTGACCCCGGTACACGACTCTAGCGGCATTGTCAAAACTCGTGATTTCGAGCATTTCTGGCCGTTTCGTGGGATAGTCCACGGTTTTCGGGCCACGAGATGATTTCGATGCCCTGTGACCCCCGGTACACGACTCTAGCGGCATCATCAAAACTCGTGATTTCAAGCATTTCGAATTTTTCGTGACTATAGTCCCACGATTTCCCGAGGAGTATTTGATGCCCCTTGACCCACGGTACACGATTCTAGCGGCATCATCAAAACTCGTGATTTCAAGCATTTTGGTCGTTTTAGTGGGCTATAGTCCACGATTTGAATCCCGGGGTATTTGATGCCCATGTGACCCGGGGTACACGATTCTAGCGGCATCGTCAAAACTCGTGATTTGAGCATTTCCGACCGTTTTGTGGGCTATATAGTCCACGATTTTGGGTCACGGGATGATTTCGATGCCATGTGACCCTGGTACACGACTCTAGCGGCATCATCAAACCCGTGATTTCAAATTTCTGGCCGTTTTCATCGGCTATAGTCCACGATTTCGGGTCCGGGAGGATTTGATGCCCGTGACCCACGGTACACGACTCTAGCGGCATCGTCAAAACTCGTGATTTCGACATTTCCTGTTTTTGTGGGCTATAGTCCACGATTTTCGGGTCCTCGGAGGATTTCGATGCCCCGTGACCCCTGGTTCATGACTCTAGCGGCATTGTCAAAACTCATGATTTCGAGCATTTCTGGCCGTTTTCGTGGGCTATTGTCCACGGTTTCGGGTCACGAGATGATTTCGATGCCCTGTGACCCCGGTACACGACTCTAGCGGCATCATCAAAACTCGTGATTTCAAGCATTTCTGGTCGTTTTCGTGGGCTATAGTCCACGATTTCGGGTCCAGTATTTCGATGCCCCGTGACCCAGGGTACACGATTCTAGCGGCATCGTCAAAACTCGTGATTTCGAGCATTTCCGGCCGTTTTTGTGGGCTATAGTCCACGATTTTCGGGTCACGGGATGATTTCGATGCCATGTGACCCCTGGTACACGACTCTAGCGGCATCATCAAAACTCGTGATTTCAAGAATTTCTGGCCGTTTTCGTCGGCTATAGTCCACGATTTCGGGTCCCGGGAGGATTTCGATGCCCCGTGACCCACGGTACACGACTCTAGCGGCATCGTCAAAACTCATGATTTCGAGCATTTCTGGCTGTTTTCGTGGGCATAGTCCATGATTTCGGGTCCCGGGAGGATTTCGATGCCCCGTGACCCACAGTACATGACTCTAGCGGCATTGTCAAAACTCGTGATTTCGAGCATTTCTGGCCGTTTTCGTGGGTAGTCCAGGTTTGACCACGAGATGATTTCGATGCCCTGTGACCCCCAGTACACGACTCTAGCGGCATCATCAAAACTCGTGATTTCAAGCATTTATGGCCGTTTTCGTGGGCTATAGTCCACGATTTCGGGTCCCGGGAGTATTTCGATGCCCCGTGACCCAGGGTACACGATTCTAGCGGCATCGTCAAAACTCGTGATTTCGAGCATTTCCGGCCGTTTTTGTGGGCTATAGTCCACGATTTTCGGGTCACGGGATGATTTCGATGCCATGTGACCCCTGGTACACGACTCTAGCGGCATCATCAAAACTCGTGATTTCAAGAATTTCTGGCCGTTTTCGTCGGCTATAGTCCACGATTTCGGGTCCCGGGAGGATTTCGATGCCCCGTGACCCACGGTACACGACTCTAGCGGCATCGTCAAAACTCATGATTTCGAGCATTTCTGGCTGTTTTCGTGGGCATAGTCCATGATTTTCGGGTCCTCGGAGGATTTCGATGCCCCGTGACCCCGGTACAGGACTCTAGCGGCATTGTCAAAACTCGTGATTTCGAGCATTTCTGGCTGTTTTCGTGGGCTATAGTCCACGATTTCGGGTCCCGGGAGGATTTCGATGCTCTGTGACCCCCAGTACACGATTCTAGCGGCATCGTCAAAACTCGTGATTTCGAGCATTTCCGGCTGTTTTTGTGGGCTATAGTCCACGATTTTCGGGTCACGGGATGATTTCGATGCCATGTGACCCCTGGTACACGACTCTAGCGGCATCTTCAAAACTCGTGATTTCAAGAATTTCTGGCCGTTTTCGTCGGCTATAGTCCACGATTTCGGGTCTGGGAGGATTTCGATGCCCCGTGACCCACGGTACACGACTCTAGCGGCATCGTCAAAACTCATGATTTCGAGCATTTCCGCTTGTTTCGTGGGCATAGTCCATGATTTTCGGGTCCTCGGAAGGATTTCGATGCCCCGTGACCCTGGTACAGGACTCTAGCGGCATTGTCAAAACTCGTGATTTCGAGCATTTCTGGCCGTTTTCGTGGGCTAGTCCAAGGTTTTCGGGCCACGAGATGATTTCGATGCCCTGTGACCCCGGTACACGACTCTAGCGGCATCATCAAAACTCGTGATTTCAAGCATTTCGGGTCGTTTCGTGGGCTATAGTCCACGATTTGAGTCAGGAGTATTCGATGCCCTTGACCCGGGGTACACGATTCTAGCGGCATCATCAAAACTCGTGATTTCAAGCATTTCTGGTCGTTTTCGTGGGCTATAGTCCACGATTTCGGGTCCCGGGAGTATTTCGATGCCCGTGACCCAGGTACACGATTCTACCGGCATCGTCAAAACTCGTGATTTGAGCATTTCCGGCCGTTTTGTGGGGTCCACGATTTTCGGGTCACGGGATGATTTCGATGCCATGTGACCCCTGGTACACGACTCTGGCGGCATCAAAACTCGTGATTTCAAGAATTTCTGGCCGTTTTCGTCGGCTATAGTCCACGATTTCGGGTCCCGGGAGGATTTTGATGCCCGTGACCCACGGTACACGACTCTAGCGGCATCGTCAAAACTCGTGATTTCGAGCATTTATGGCTGTTTTCGTGGGCTATAGTCCACGATTTTCGGGTCCTCGGAGGATTTCGATGCCCCGTGACCCCTGGTTCATGACTCTAGCGGCATTGTCAAAACTCATGATTTCGAGCATTTCTGGCCGTTTCGTGGGCTATAGTCCACGGTTTGGGTCACGAGATGATTTCGATGCCTGTGACCCCCAGTACACGACTCTAGCGGCATCATCAAAACTCGTGATTTCAAGCATTTCTGGCGTTTTCGTGGGCTATAGTCCACGATTTTCGGGTCATATTTCGATGCCCTGTGACCCCCGGTACACGATTCTAGCGGCATCGTCAAAACTCGTGATTTCGAGCATTTCCGGCTGTTTTTGTGGGCTATAGTCCACGATTTTGGGTCACGGGATGATTTCGATGCCCTGTGACCCCAGTACACGACTCTAGCGGCATCATCAAAACTCGTGATTTCAAGCATTTCTGGCCGTTTTCGTCGGCTATAGTCCACGATTTCGGGTCCGGGAGGATTTCGATGCCCCGTGACCCACGGTACCGACTCTAGCGGCATCGTCAAAACTCGTGATTTCGAGCATGGCCGTTTTCGTGGGCTATAGTCCACGATTTTGGTCCTCGGAGGATTTCGATGCCCGTGACCCTGGTACATGACTCTAGCGGCATTGTCAAAACTCATGATTTCGAGCATTTCTGGCCGTTTTCGTGGGCTAGTCCACGGTTTTCGGGTCACGAGATGATTTCGATGCCCTGTGACCCCCAGTACACGACTCTAGCGGCATCATCAAAACTCGTGATTTCAAGCATTTATGGACGTTTTCATGGGCTATAGTCCACGATTTCGGGTCCCGGGAGTATTTCGCCCCGTGACCCAGGGTACACGATTCTAGCGGCATCGTCAAAACTCGTGATTTCGAGCATTTCCGGCCGTTTTTGTGGGCTATAGTCCACGATTTTCGTGTCACGGGATGATTTCGATGCCATGTGACCCCAGTACACGACTCTAGCGGCATCATCAAAACTCGTGATTTCAAGAATTTCTGGTCGTTCGTCGGCTATAGTCCACGATTTCGGGTCCGGGGGGATTTCGATGCCCGTGACCCACGGTACACGACTCTAGCGGCATCGTCAAAACTCATGATTTCGAGCATTTCTGGCTGTTTTCGTGGGCTATAGTCCATGATTTTCGGGTCCTCGGAGGATTTCGATGCCCCGTGACCCCTGGTACATGACTCTAGCGGCATTGTCAAACTCGTGATTTCGAGCATTTCGCCGTTTTCGTGGGCTAGTCCACGGTTTCGGGCCACGGATGATTTCGATGCCTGTGACCAGTACACGACTCTAGCGGCATCATTAAAACTCGTGATTTCAAGCATTTATGGCTGTTTTCGTGGGCTATAGTCCACGTTTTCGGGTCCCGGGAGTATTTCGATGCCCCGTGACCCAGGGTACACGATTCTAGCGGCATCGTCAAAACTCGTGATTTCGAGCATTTCCGGCCGTTTTTGTGGGCTATAGTCCACGATTTCGGGTCCCGGGAGTATTTCGATGCCCCGTGACCCAGGGTACACGATTCTAGCGGCATCATCAAAACTCGTGATTTCAAGAATTTCTGGCCGTTTTCGTCGGCTATAGTCCACGATTTCGGGTCCCGGGAGGATTTCGATGCCCCGTGACCCACGGTACACGACTCTAGCGGCATCGTCAAAACTCATGATTTCGAGCATTTCTGGCTGTTTTCGTGGGCATAGTCCATGATTTTCGGGTCCTCGGAGGATTTCGATGCCCCGTGACCCCTGGTACAGGACTCTAGCGGCATTGTCAAAACTCGTGATTTCGAGCATTTCTGGCTGTTTTCGTGGGCTATAGTCCACGATTTTATCACGAGATGATTTCGATGCTCTGTGACCCCCAGTACACGATTCTAGCGGCATCGTCAAAACTCGTGATTTCGAGCATTTCCGGCTGTTTTTGTGGGCTATAGTCCACGATTTTCGGGTCACGGGATGATTTCGATGCCATGTGACCCCTGGTACACGACTCTAGCGGCATCTTCAAAACTCGTGATTTCAAGAATTTCTGGCCGTTTTCGTCGGCTATAGTCCACGATTTCGGGTCCCGGGAGGATTTCGATGCCCCGTGACCCACGGTACACGACTCTAGCGGCATCGTCAAAACTCATGATTTCGAGCATTTCTGGCTGTTTTCGTGGGCATAGTCCATGATTTTCGGGTCCCGGGAGGATTTCGATGCCCCGTGACCCCAGTACACGACTCTAGCGGCATTGTCAAAACTCGTGATTTCGAGCATTTCTGGCCGTTTCGTGGGCTAGTCCAAGGTTTTGGGCCTGAGATGATTTCGATGCCCTGTGACCCCGGTACACGACTCTAGCGGCATCATCAAAACTCGTTATTTCAAGCATTTCGGGTCGTTTTCGTGGGCTATAGTCCACGATTTCGGGTCCCGGGAGTATTTCGATGCCCCTTGACCCAGGGTACACGATTCTAGCGGCATCATCAAAACTCGTGATTTCAAGCATTTCTGGTCGTTTTCGTGGGCTATAGTCCACGATTTCGGGTCCCGGGAGTATTTCGATGCCCCGTGACCCAGGGTACACGATTCTAGCGGCATCGTCAAAACTCGTGATTTCGAGCATTTCCGGCCGTTTTTGTGGGCTATAGTCCACGATTTTCGGGTCACGGGATGATTTCGATGCCATGTGACCCCTGGTACACGACTCTAGCGGCATCATCAAAACTCGTGATTTCAAGAATTTCTGGCCGTTTTCGTCGGCTATAGTCCACGATTTCGGGTCCCGGGAGGATTTCGATGCCCCGTGACCCACGGTACACGACTCTAGCGGCATCGTCAAAACTCGTGATTTCGAGCATTTATGGCTGTTTTCGTGGGCTATAGTCCACGTTTTCGGGTCCCGGGAGGATTTGATGCCCTGTGACCCCCAGACACGATTCTAGCGGCATCGTCAAAACTCGTGATTTCGAGCATTTCCGGCTGTTTTTGTGGGCTATAGTCCACGATTTTGGGTCACGGGAGGATTTCGATGCCCCGTGACCCCTGGTACACGACTCTAGCGGCATCTTCAAAACTCGTGATTTCAAGAATTTCTGGCCGTTTTCGTCGGCTATAGTCCACGATTTCGGGTCCCGGGAGAATTTCGATGCCCGTGACCCACGGTACACGACTCTAGCGGCATCGTCAAAACTCATGATTTCGAGCATTTCTGGCTGTTTTCGTGGGCATAGTCCATGATTTTCGGGTCCTCGGAGGATTTCGATGCCCGTGACCCCGGTACAGGACTCTGGCGGCATTGTCAAAACTCGTGATTTCGAGCATTTCGGGTTTTCGTGGGCTAGTCCACGGTTTGGGCCACGAGATGATTTCGATGCCCTGTGACCCCCGGTACACGAGTCGGCATCATCAAAACTCGTGATTTCAAGCATTTCGGGTCGTTTCGTGGGCTATAGTCCACGATTTCGGTCCCGGGAGTATTTCGATGCCCTTGACGCGGGGTACACGATTCTAGCGGCATCATCAAAACTCGTGATTTCAAGCATTTATGGTCGTTTTCGTGGGCTATAGTCCACGATTTCGGGTCCCGGGAGTATTTCGATGCCCCGTGACCCGCGGTACACGACTCTAGCGGCATCGTCAAAACTCGTGATTTCGAGCATTTCTGGCCGTTTTTGTGGGCTATAGTCCACGATTTTTGGGTCACGGGATGATTTCGATGCCATGTGACCCCTGGTACACGACTCTAGCGGCATCATCAAAACTCGTGATTTCAAAATTTTGCTGTTTTCGTCGGCTATAGTCCACGGTTCGGGTCAGGAGAGTTTTGATGCCCCGTGATCCACGGTACACGACTCTAGCGGCATCGTCAAACTCGTGATTTCGAGCATTTCTGGCTGTTTTCGTGGGCTATAGTCCACGATTTCGGGTCCCGGAGGATTTCGATGCCCGTGACCCCTGTTCATGACTCTAGCGGCATTGTCAAAACTCATGATTTCGAGCATTTCTGGCCGTTTCGTGGGCTATAGTCCACGGTTTCGGGTCACGAGATGATTTCGTGCTGTGACCCCCAGTACACGACTCTAGCGGCATCATCAAAACTCGTGATTTCAAGCATTTCTGGTGTTTTCGTGGGCTATAGTCCACGATTTCGGGTCTGGGAGTATTTCGATGCTCGTGACCCCCATAACGATTCTGGCGGCATCGTCAAAACTCGTGATTTCGAGCATTTCCGGCTGTTTTTGTGGGCTATAGTCCACGATTTTGGGTCACGGGATGATTTCGATGCAGTGACCCACAGTACACGACTCTAGCGGCATCTTCAAAACTCGTGATTTCAAGAATTTCTGGCCGTTTTGGGCTATAGTCCACGATTTCGGGTCCGCGGAGGATTGATGCCGCGTGACCCGGTCACGACTCTAGCGGCATCGTCAAAACTCATGATTTCGAGCATTTGGCTGTTTTCGTGGGCATAGTCCATGATTTCGGGTCCCGGGAGGATTTCGATGCCCGTGACCCACGGTACAGGACTCTAGCGGCATTGTCAAAACTCGTGATTTCGAGCATTTCTGGCCGTTTTCGTGGGCTAGTCCACGGTTTCGGGCCACGAGATGATTTCGATGCCTGTGACCCAGGTACACGAGTCTAGCGGCATCATCAAAACTCGTGATTTCAGCTTTTCGGGTCGTTTCGTGGGCTATAGTCCACGATTGAATCCCAGGAGTATTTGATGCCCCTTGGCAGGGGTACACGATTCTAGCGGCATCATCAAAACTCGTGATTTCAAGCATTTATGGTCGTTTTCGTGGGTTATAGTCCACGATTTCGGGTCCCGGGAGTATTTCGATGCCCCGTGACCCAGGGTACACGATTCTAGCGGCATCGTCAAAACTCGTGATTGAGCATTTCCGGCCGTTTTTGTGGGCTATAGTCCACGATTTTTGGGTCACGGGATGATTTCGATGCCATGTGACCCCTGGTACACGACTCTAGCGGCATCATCAAAACTCGTGATTTCAAGAATTTCTGGCGCTTTCGTCGGCTATAGTCCCTTTTGGGTCCCGGGAGGATTTCGATGCCCCGTGATCCACGGTACACGACTCTAGCGGCATCGTCAAAACTCGTGATTTCGAGCATTTCTGGCTGTTTTCGTGGGCTATAGTCCACGATTTTGGGTCCTCGGAGGATTTCGATGCCCCGTGACCCCGGTACATGACTCTAGCGGCATTGTCAAAACTCATGATTTCGAGCATTTCTGGCCGTTTTCGTGGGCTATAGTCCACGGTTTCGGGTCACGAGATGATTTCGATGCCCTGTGACCCCCATACACGACTCTAGCGGCATCATCAAAACTCGTGATTTCAAGCATTTCTGGTCGTTTTCGTGGGCTATAGTCCACGATTTCGAGTCTGGGAGTATTTCGATGCTACTGTGACCCCCGATACGCGATTCTAGCGGCATCGTCAAAACTCGTGATTTCGAGCATTTCGGGTTTTTGTGGGCTATAGTCCACGATTTTCGGGTCACGGGATGATTTCGATGCCATGTGACCCCTGGTACACGACTCTAGCGGCATCTTCAAAACTCGTGATTTCAAGAATTTCTGGCCGTTTTCGTCGGCTATAGTCCACGATTTCGGGTCCCGGGAGGATTTCGATGCCGTGACCCCCGGTACATGACTCTAGCGGCATCGTCAAAACTCATGATTTCGAGCATTTCTGGCTGTTTTCGTGGGCTATAGTCCATGATTTTCGGGTCCCGGGAGGATTTCGATGCCCGTGACCCCCGGTACACGACTCTAGCGGCATCGTCAAAACTCGTGATTTCGAGCATTTCTGGCCGTTTTCGTGGGCTATAGTCCACGGTTTCGGGTCACGGGATGATTTCGATGCCCTGTGACCCCCGGTACACGACTCTAGCGGCATCATCAAAACTCGTGATTTCAAGCATTTCTGGCCGTTTTCGTGGGCTATAGTCCACGATTTCGGATCCTGGGAGTATTTCGATGCCCCGTGACCCAGGGTACACGATTCTAGCGGCATCATCAAAACTCGTGATTTCAAGCATTTCCGGCCGGTTTCGTGGGCTATAGTCCACGATTTCGGTCCGGGAGTATTTCGATGCCCCGTGACCCAGGGTACACGATTCTAGCGGCATCGTCAAAACTCGTGATTTCGAGCATTTCTGGCTGTTTTCGTGGGCATAGTCCATGATTTTTGGGTCCTCGGAGGATTTCGATGCCCCGTGACCCCCGGTACACGACTCTAGCGGCATTGTCAAAACTCGTGATTTCGAGCATTTCTGGCTGTTTCGTGGGCTATAGTCCACGATTTTCGGGTCACGAGATGATTTCGATGCTCTGTGACCCCCAGTACACGACTCTGGCGGCATCGTCAAAACTCGTGATTTCGAGCATTTCCGGCTGTTTTTGTGGGCTATAGTCCACGATTTTCGGGTCACGGGATGATTTCGATGCCATGTGACCCCTGGTACACGACTCTAGCGGCATCTTCAAAACTCGTGATTTCAAGAATTTCTGGCCGTTTTCGTCGGCTATAGTCCACGATTTCGGGTCCCGGGAGTATTTCGATGCCCCGTGACCCAGGGTACACGATTCTAGCGGCATCGTCAAAACTCATGATTTCGAGCATTTCTGGCTGTTTTCGTGGGCATAGTCCATGATTTTCGGGTCCTCGGAGGATTTCGATGCCCCGTGACCCCTGGTACAGGACTCTAGCGGCATTGTCAAAACTCGTGATTTCGAGCATTTCTGGCTGTTTTCGTGGGCTATAGTCCACGATTTTCGGGTCACGAGATGATTTCGATGCTCTGTGACCCCCAGTACACGATTCTAGCGGCATCGTCAAAACTCGTGATTTCGAGCATTTCCGGCTGTTTTTGTGGGCTATAGTCCACGATTTTCGGGTCACGGGATGATTTCGATGCCATGTGACCCCTGGTACACGACTCTAGCGGCATCTTCAAAACTCGTGATTTCAAGAATTTCTGGCCGTTTTCGTCGGCTATAGTCCACGATTTCGGGTCCGGGAGGATTTCGATGCCCCGTGACCCACGGTACACGACTCTAGCGGCATCGTCAAAACTCATGATTTCGAGCATTTCTGGCTGTTTCGTGGGCATAGCCCATGATTTTCGGGTCCTCGGAGGATTTCGATGCCCCGTGCCCCTGGTACAGGACTCTAGCGGCATTGTCAAAACTCGTGATTTCGAGCATTTACGGCCGTTTTCGTGGGCTAGTCCAAGGTTTCGGGCCACGAGATGATTCCGATGCCTGTGACCCCGATTACACGACTCTAGCGGCATCATCAAAACTCGTTATTTCAAGCATTTCGGGTCGTTTCGTGGGCTATAGTCCACGATTTCGGGTCCCGGGAGTATGATGCCCCTTGACACAGGGTACACGATTCTAGCGGCATCATCAAAACTCGTGATTTCAAGCATTTCGGCGTTTTCGTGGGCTATAGTCCACGATTTCGGGTCCCGGGAGTATTTCGATGCCCGTGACCCCCGGTACACGATTCTAGCGGCATCGTCAAAGCTCGTGATTGAGCATTTCCGGCCGTTTTGTGGGCTAGTCCACGATTTTTGTCACGGGATGATTTCGATGCCATGTGACCCCTGGTACCGACTCTAGCGGCATCATCAAAACTCGTGATTTCAAGAATTTCTGCCGTTTTCGTCGGCTATAGTCCACGATTTCGGGTCCGGGAGGATTGATGCCCGTGACCCACGGTACACGACTCTAGCGGCATCGTCAAAACTCGTGATTTCGAGCATTTTGCTGTTTTCGTGGGCTATAGTCCACGATTTCGGACCTCGGAGGATTTCGATGCCGTGACCCCTGGTTCATGACTCTAGCGGCATTGTCAAAACTCGATTTCGAGCATTTCTGGCCGTTTTCGTGGGCTATAGTCCACGGTTTCGGGTCCCAGGAGGATTTCGATGCCCCGTGACCCCCGGTACACGACTCTAGCGGCATCATCAAAACTCGTGATTTCAAGCATTTCTACTGTTTCGTGGGCTATAGTCCACGATTTCGGGTCTGGGAGTATTTCGATGCTCTGTGACCCCCGGTACACGATTCTAGCGGCATCGTCAAAACTCGTGATTTCGAGCATTTCCGGCTGTTTTTGTGGGCTATAGTCCACGATTTTCGGGTCACGGGATGATTTCGATGCCATGTGACCCCTGGTACACGACTCTAGCGGCATCATCAAAACTCGTGATTTCAAGAATTTCTGGCCGTTTTCGTCGGCTATAGTCCACGATTTCGGGTCCCGGGAGGATTTCGATGCCCCGTGACCCACGGTACACGACTCTAGCGGCATCGTCAAAACTCATGATTTCGAGCATTTCCGGCTGTTTTCGTGGGCATAGTCCATGGTTTTCGGGTCCTCGGGAGGATTTCGATGCCCCGTGACCCCCAGTACAGGACTCTAGCGGCATTGTCAAAACTCGTGATTTCGAGCATTTCTGGCCGTTTTCGTGGGCTAGTCCACGGTTTTCGGGTCACGAGATGATTTCGATGCCCTGTGACCCCCAGTACACGACTCTAGCGGCATCATCAAAACTCGTGATTTCAAGCATTTCTGGTCGTTTTCGTGGGCTATAGTCCACGATTTCGGGTCCCGGGAGTATTTCGATGCCCCTTGACCCAGGGTACACGATTCTAGCGGCATCATCAAAACTCGTGATTTCAAGCATTTCTGGTCGTTTCGTGGGTTATAGTCCACGATTTCGGGTCCGGGAGTATTTCGATGCCCGTGACCCAGGGTACACGATTCTAGCGGCATCGTCAAAACTCGTGATTTCGAGCATTTCTGGCCGTTTTTGTGGGCTATAGTCCACGATTTTTGGGTCACGGGATGATTTCGATGCCATGTGACCCCTGGTACACGACTCTAGCGGCATCATCAAAACTCGTGATTTCAAGAATTTCTGGCCGTTTTCTATAGTCCACGATTTCGGGTCCGGAGGATTTGATGCCCGTGACCCACGGTACACGACTCTAGCGGCATCGTCAAAACTCGTGATTTCGAGCATTTATGGCTGTTTCGTGGGCTATAGTCCACGTTTTCGGTTCCCACGAGGATTTCGATGCCCATGACACCCGGTACACGACTCTAGCGGCATTGTCAAAACTCATGATTTCGAGCATTTCTGGCCGTTTCGTGGGCTATAGTCCACGGTTTCGGGTCACGAGATGATTTCGATGCCCTGTGACCCCCGGTACACGACTCTAGCGGCATCATCAAAACTCGTGATTTCAAGCATTTCTGGTCGTTTTCGTGGGCTATAGTCCACGATTTCGGGTCCCGGGAGTATTTCGATGACCCAGGGTACACGATTCTAGCGGCATCGTCAAAACTCGTGATTTCGAGCATTTCCGGCCGTTTTTGTGGGCTATAGTCCACGATTTTCGGGTCACGGGATGATTTCGATGCCATGTGACCCCTGGTACACGACTCTAGCGGCATCTTCAAAACTCGTGATTTCAAGAATTTCTGGCCGTTTTCGTCGGCTATAGTCCACGATTTCGGGTCCCGGGATTTTCGATGCCCCGTGACCCACGGTACACGACTCTAGCGGCATCGTCAAAACTCATGATTTCGAGCATTCGGCTGTTTTGTGGGCATAGTCCATGATTTTCGGGTCCTCGGAGGATTTCGATGCCCCGTGACCCCTGGTACAGGACTCTAGCGGCATTGTCAAAACTCGTGATTTCGAGCATTTCTGGCCGTTTCGTGGGCTAGTCCAAGGTTTCGGGCCACGAGATGATTTCGTGCCTGTGACCCCCGGTACACGACTCTGGCGGCATCGTCAAAACTCGTTATTTCAAGCATTTCTGGCTGTTTCGTGGGCTATAGTCCACGATTTGGGTCCCGGGAGTATTTCGATGCCCCTTGACCAGGTACACGATTCTAGCGGCATCATCAAAACTCGTGATTTCAAGCATTTCCGGTCGTTTTCGTGGGCTATAGTCCACGATTTGGGTCCCGGTATTTCGATGCCCCGTGACCCAGGGTACACGATTCTAGCGGCATCGTCAAAACTCGTGATTTCGGCATTTTTGGCTGTTTTCGTGGGCATAGTCCATGATTTTCGGGTCCTGGGAGGATTTCGATGCCCCGTGACCCTGATACGGGACTCTAGCGGCATTGTCAAAACTCGTGATTTCGAGCATTTCTGGCTGTTTTCGTGGGCTATAGTCCACGATTTTCGGGTCACGAGATGATTTCGATGCCCTGTGACCCCCAGTACACGATTCTAGCGGCATCGTCAAAACTCGTGATTCGAGCATTTCCGGCTGTTTTTGTGGGCTATAGTCCACGATTTTGGGTCACGGGATGATTTCGATGCCATGTGACCCCTGGTACACGACTCTAGCGGCATCTTCAAAACTGTGATTTCAGAATTTCTGCCGTTTCGTCGGCTATAGTCCACGTTTCGGGTCCGAGGAGTATTTCGATGCCCCGTGACCCAGGGGTACACGATTCTAAGCGGCATCGTCAAAACTCATGATTTCGAGCATTTCTGGCTGTTTTCGTGGGCTATAGTCCATGATTTTCGGGTCCCTCGGAGGATTTCGATGCCCCGTGACCCCTGGGACTCTAGCGGCATTGTCAAAACTTCGTGATTTCGAGCATTTCGGCTGTTTTGTGGGCTATAGTCCACGTTTCGGGTCCAGATGATTTCGATGCTCTGTGACCCCCAGTACACGATTCTAGCGGCATCGTCAAAACTCGTGATTTCGAGCATTTCCGGCTGTTTTTGTGGGCTATAGTCCACGATTTTCGGGTCACGGGATGATTTCGATGCCATGTGACCCCTGGTACACGACTCTAGCGGCATCTTCAAAACTCGTGATTTCAAGAATTTCTGGCCGTTTTCGTCGGCTATAGTCCACGATTTCGGGTCCCGGGAGGATTTCGATGCCCCGTGACCCACGGTACACGACTCTAGCGGCATCGTCAAAACTCATGATTTCGAGCATTTCTGGCTGTTTCGTGGGCATAGTCCATGATTTTCGGGTCCTCGGAGGATTTGCCCCGTGACCCCTGGTACAGGACTCTAGCGGCATTGTCAAAACTCGTGATTCGAGCATTACGGCCGTTTCGTGGGCTAGTCCAAGGTTTCGGGCCACGAGATGATTTCGATGCCCTGACCCCCGGTACACGACTCTAGCGGCATCATCAAAACTCGTTATTTCAAGCATTTCTGGTCGTTTCGTGGGCTATAGTCCACGATTTCGGGTCCCGGGAGTATTTCGATGCCCCTTGACCCAGGGTACACGATTCTAGCGGCATCATCAAAACTCGTGATTTCAAGCATTTCTGGTCGTTTTCGTGGGCTATAGTCCACGATTTCGGGTCCCGGGAGTATTTCGATGCCCGTGACCCAGGGTACACGATTCTAGCGGCATCGTCAAAACTCGTGATTTCGAGCATTTCCGGCCGTTTTTGTGGGCTATAGTCCACGATTTTCGGGTCACGGGATGATTTCGATGCCATGTGACCCCTGGTACACGACTCTAGCGGCATCATCAAAACTCGTGATTTCAAGAATTTCTGGCCGTTTTCGTCGGCTATAGTCCACGATTTCGGGTCCCGGGAGGATTTCGATGCCCCGTGACCCACGGTACACGACTCTAGCGGCATCGTCAAAACTCGTGATTTCGAGCATTTCTGGCTGTTTTCGTGGGCTATAGTCCACGATTTTCGGGTCCTCGGAGGATTTCGATGCCCCGTGACCCCTGGTTCATGACTCTAGCGGCATTGTCAAAACTCATGATTTCGAGCATTTCTGGCCGTTTTCGTGGGCTATAGTCCACGGTTTTCGGGTCACGAGATGATTTCGATGCCCTGTGACCCCCAGTACACGACTCTAGCGGCATCATCAAAACTCGTGATTTCAAGCATTTCTGGTCGTTTTCGTGGGCTATAGTCCACGATTTCGGGTCCCGGGAGTATTTCGATGCTCTGTGACCCCCAGTACACGATTCTAGCGGCATCGTCAAAACTCGTGATTTCGAGCATTTCCGGCTGTTTTTGTGGGCTATAGTCCACGATTTTCGGGTCACGGGATGATTTCGATGCCATGTGACCCCTGGTACACGACTCTAGCGGCATCTTCAAAACTCGTGATTTCAAGAATTTCTGGCCGTTTTCGTCGGCTATAGTCCACGATTTCGGGTCCCGGGAGGATTTCGATGCCCCGTGACCCACGGTACACGACTCTAGCGGCATCGTCAAAACTCATGATTTCGAGCATTTCTGGCTGTTTTCGTGGGCATAGTCCATGATTTTCGGGTCCTCGGGATGATTTCGATGCCCGTGACCCCCGGTACACGACTCTAGCGGCATTGTTAAAACTCGTGATTTCGAGCATTTCGGCCGTTTTCGTGGGCTAGTCCACGGTTTTCGGGTCACGAGATGATTCGATGCCTGTGACCCCAGTACACGAGTCTAGCGGCATCATCAAAACTCGTGATTTCAAGCATTTCGGGTCGTTTTCGTGGGCTATAGTCCACGATTTCGGGTCCCGGGAGTATTTCGATGCCCCTTGACGCAGGGTACACGATTCTAGCGGCATCATCAAAACTCGTGATTTCAAGCATTTCTGGTCGTTTTCGTGGGTTATAGTCCACGATTTCGGGTCCCGGGAGTATTTCGATGCCCCGTGACCCAGGGTACACGATTCTAGCGGCATCGTCAAAACTCGTGATTTCGAGCATTTCCGGCCGTTTTTGTGGGCTATAGTCCACGATTTTGGGTCACGGGATGATTTCGATGCCATGTGACCCCTGGTACACGACTCTAGCGGCATCATCAAAACTCGTGATTTCAAGAATTTCTGGCCGTTTTCGTCGGCTATAGTCCACGTTTTCGGGTCCCGGGAGGATTTTGATGCCCCGTGACCCACGGTACACGACTCTAGCGGCATCGTCAAAACTCGTGATTTCGAGCATTTCTGGCTGTTTTCGTGGGCTATAGTCCACGATTTTCGGGTCCTCGGAGGATTTCGATGCCCCGTGACCCTGGTTCATGACTCTAGCGGCATTGTCAAAACTCATGATTTCGAGCATTTCCGGCCGTTTTCGTGGGCTATAGTCCACGGTTTTGGGTCACGAGATGATTTCGATGCCCTGTGACCCCCAGTACACGACTCTAGCGGCATCATCAAAACTCGTGATTTCAAGCATTTCTGGCTCGTTTCGTGGGCTATAGTCCACGATTTCGTGTCTGGGAGTATTTCGATGCTCTGTGACCCCCGGTACACGATTCTAGCGGCATCGTCAAAACTCGTGATTTCGAGCATTTCCGGCTGTTTTTGTGGGCTATAGTCCACGATTTTCGGGTCACGGGATGATTTCGATGCCATGTGACCCCTGGTACACGACTCTAGCGGCATCTTCAAAACTCGTGATTTCAAGAATTTCTGGCCGTTTTCGTCGGCTATAGTCCACGATTTCGGGTCCCGGGAGGATTTCGATGCCCCGTGACCCACGGTACACGACTCTAGCGGCATCGTCAAAACTCATGATTTCGAGCATTTCTGGCTGTTTTCGTGGGCATAGTCCATGATTTTCGGGTCCCGGAGGATTTCGATGCCCCGTGACCCCTGGTACAGGACTCTAGCGGCATTGTCAAAACTCGTGATTTCGAGCATTTCTGGCCGTTTTCGTGGGCTAGTCCAAGGTTTTCGGGCCACGAGATGATTTCGATGCCCTGTGACCCCCAGTACACGACTCTAGCGGCATCATCGAAACTCGTTATTTCAAGCATTTCAGGTCGTTTTCGTGGGCTATAGTCCACGATTTCGGGTCCCGGGAGTATTTCGATGCCCCTTGACCCAGGGTACACGATTCTAGCGGCATCATCAAAACTCGTGATTTCAAGCATTTCCGGTCGTTTTCGTGGGCTATAGTCCACGATTTCGGGTCCCGGGAGTATTTCGATGCCCGTGACCCAGGTACACGATTCTAGTGGCATCGTCAAAACTCGTGATTTCGAGCATTTCGGCTGTTTTGGGCATAGTCCATGATTTTCGGGTCCTCGGAGGATTTCGTGCCCGTGACCCCTGGTACAGGACTCTCGCGGCATTGTCAAAACTCGTGATTTCGAGCATTTACGGCTGTTTCGTGGGCTATAGTCCACGATTTTCGGGTCACGAGATGATTTCGATGCCCTGTGACCCCCAGTACACGATTCTAGCGGCATCGTCAAAACTCGTGATTTCGAGCATTTCCTGGCCGTTTTTGTGGGCTATAGTCCACGATTTTCGGGTCACGGGATGATTTCGATGCCATGTGACCCCTGGTACACGACTCTAGCGGCATCTTCAAAACTCGTGATTTCAAGCATTTCTGGCCGTTTTCGTGGCTATAGTCCACGATTTCGGGTCCCGGGAGTATTTCGATGCCCGTGACCCCCGGTACACGACTCTAGCGGCATCGTCAAAACTCATGATTTCGAGCATTTCTGGCTGTTTTCGTGGGCATAGTCCATGATTTTCGGGTCCTCGGAGGATTTCGATGCCCCGTGACCCCAGACAGGACTCTAGCGGCATTGTCAAAACTCGTGATTTCGAGCATTTCTGGCTGTTTTCGTGGGCTATAGTCCACGGTTTTCGGGTCACGGGATGATTTCGATGCCCTGTGACCCCCGGTACACGATTCTAGCGGCATCGTCAAAACTCGTGATTTCGAGCATTTCCGGCTGTTTTTGTGGGCTATAGTCCACGATTTTCGGGTCACGGGATGATTTCGATGCCATGTGACCCACAGGTACACGACTCTAGCGGCATCTTCAAAACTCGTGATTTCAAGAATTTCTGGCTGTTTTCGTCGGCTATAGTCCACGATTTCGGGTCCCGGGAGGATTTCGATGCCCGTGACCCACGGTACACGACTCTAGCGGCATCGTCAAAACTCATGATTTCGAGCATTTCTGGCTGTTTTCGTGGGCATAGTCCATGATTTTCGGGTCCGGGAGGATTTCGATGCCCGTGACCCCCGGTACACGGACTCTAGCGGCATTGTCAAAACTCGTGATTTCGAGCATTTCTGGCCGTTTTCGTGGGCTAGTCCACGGTTTTCGGGTCACGAGATGATTTCGATGCCCTGTGACCCCCGGTACACGACTCTAGCGGCATCATCAAAACTCGTTATTTCAAGCATTTCTGGTCGTTTTCGTGGGCTATAGTCCACGATTTCGGGTCCCGGGAGTATTTCGATGCCCCTTGACCCGGGGTACACGATTCTAGCGGCATCATCAAAACTCGTGATTTCAAGCATTTCTGGTCGTTTCGTGGGCTATAGTCCACGATTTCGGGTCCCGGGAGTATTTCGATGCCCCGTGACCCAGGGTACACGATTCTAGCGGCATCGTCAAAACTCGTGATTTCGAGCATTTCCGACCGTTTTTGTGGGCTAGTCCACGATTTTTTTGTCACGGGATGATTTCGATGCCATGTGACCCCTGGTACACGACTCTAGCGGCATCATCAAAACTCGTGATTTCAAGAATTTCTGGCCGTTTTCGTCGGCTATAGTCCACGTTTTCGGTTCAGGATTTGATGCCCCGTGACCCACGGTACACGACTCTAGCGGCATCGTCAAAACTCGTGATTTCGAGCATTTCTGGCTGTTTTCGTGGGCTATAGTCCACGTTTTCGGGTCCCGGGAGGATGATGCCCCGTGACCCCTGGTTCATGACTCTAGCGGCATTGTCAAAACTCGTGATTTCGAGCATTTCTGGCCGTTTCGTGGGCTATAGTCCACGGTTTTCGGGTCACGGGATGATTTCGATGCCCTGTGACCCCCAGTACACGACTCTAGCGGCATCATCAAAACTCGTGATTTCAAGCATTTCTGGTCGTTTCGTGGGCTATAGTCCACGATTTCGGGTCCCGGGAGTATTTCGATGCCCGTGACCCCCGGTACACGATTCTAGCGGCATCGTCAAAACTCGTGATTTCGAGCATTTCCGGCTGTTTTTGTGGGCTATAGTCCACGATTTTCGGGTCACGGGATGATTTCGATGCCATGTGACCCCTGGTACACGACTCTAGCGGCATCTTCAAAACTCGTGATTTCAAGAATTTCTGGCCGTTTTCGTCGGCTATAGTCCACGATTTCGGGTCCCGGGAGGATTTCGATGCCCGTGACCCACGGTACACGACTCTAGCGGCATCGTCAAAACTCATGATTTCGAGCATTTCTGGCTGTTTTTCGTGGGCATAGTCCATTTTCGGGTCCCGGAGGATTTCGATGCCCGTGACCCAGTACAGGACTCTAGCGGCATTGTCAAAACTCGTGATTTCGAGCATTTACGGCCGTTTCGTGGGCTAGTCCACGGTTTGGGCCACGAGATGATTCGATGCTGTGACCCCCGGTACACACTCTAGCGGCATCATCAAAACTCGTGATTTCAAGCATTTCTGGTCGTTTTCGTGGGCTATAGTCCACGATTTCGGGTCCCGGGAGTATTTCGATGCCCCGTGACCCAGGGTACACGATTCTAGCGGCATCATCAAAACTCGTGATTTCAAGCATTTCTGGTCGTTTTCGTGGGTTATAGTCCACGATTTCGGGTCCCGGGAGTATTTCGATGCCCGTGACCCAGGGTACACGATTCTAGCGGCATCGTCAAAACTCGTGATTCCGAGCATTTCCGGCCGTTTTTGTGGGCTATAGTCCACGATTTTGGGTCACGGGATGATTTCGATGCCATGTGACCCCTGGTACACGACTCTAGCGGCATCATCAAAACTCGTGATTTCAAGAATTTCTGGCCGTTTTCGTCGGCTATAGTCCACGATTTCGGGTCCCGGGGATTTCGATGCCCCGTGACCCACGGTACACGACTCTAGCGGCATCGTCAAAACTCGTGATTTCGAGTATTTCTGGCTGTTTTCGTGGGCTATAGTCCACGATTTCGGGTCCTCGGAGGATTTCGATGCCCCGTGACCCCTGGTTCATGACTCTAGCGGCATTGTCAAAACTCATGATTTCGAGCATTTCTGCCGTTTTCGTGGGCTATAGTCCACGGTTTCGGGTCCCAGGAGGATGCCCTGTGACCCCCAGTACACGACTCTAGCGGCATCATCAAAACTCGTGATTTCAAGCATTTCTGGTCGTTTTCGTGGGCTATAGTCCACGATTTCGGGTCCTGGGAGTATTTCGATGCTCTGTGACCCCCAGTACACGATTCTAGCGGCATCGTCAAAACTCGTGATTTCGAGCATTTCCGGCTGTTTTTGTGGGCTATAGTCCACGATTTTCGGGTCACGGGATGATTTCGATGCCATGTGACCCCTGGTACACGACTCTAGCGGCATCTTCAAAACTCGTGATTTCAAGAATTTCTGGCCGTTTTCGTCGGCTATAGTCCACGATTTCGGGTCCGGGGAGGATTTCGATGCCCGTGACCCACGGTACACGACTCTAGCGGCATCGTCAAAACTCATGATTTCGAGCATTTCTGGCTGTTTTCGTGGGCTATAGTCCATGATTTCGGGTCCCGGGAGGATTTCGATGCCCCGTGACCCCTAGTACACGACTCTGGCGGCATTGTCAAAACTCGTGATTTCGAGCATTTCTGGCCGTTTTCGTGGGCTAGTCCAAGGTTTCGGGTCCCGTGATGATTTCGATGCCCTGTGACCCCCGTTACACGACTCTAGCGGCATCATCGAAACTCGTTATTTCAAGCATTTCTGGCCGTTTCGTGGGCTATAGTCCACGATTTCGAATCCCGGGAGTATTTCGATGCCCCTTGACCAGTGCACGATTCTAGCGGCATCATCAAAACTCGTGATTTCAAGCATTTCCGGCCGTTTCGTGGGCTATAGTCCACGATTTCGGGTCCCGGGAGTATTTCGATGCCCGTGACCCGGGGTACACGATTCTAGCGGCATCGTCAAAACTCGTGATTTTGAGCATTTCCGGCCGTTTTTGTGGGCTATAGTCCACGATTTTGGGTCACGGGATGATTTCGATGCCATGTGACCCCCGGTACACGACTCTAGCGGCATCATCAAAACTCGTGATTTCAAGAATTTCTGGCCGTTTTCGTGGGCTATAGTCCACGATTTCGGGTCCCGGGAGGATTTTGATGCCCGTGACCCACGGTACACGACTCTAGCGGCATCGTCAAAACTCGTGATTTCGAGCATTTCGGCTGTTTCGTGGGCTATAGTCCACGATTTCGGGTCCCGGGAGGATTTCGATGCCCCGTGACCCCTGGTACATGACTCTAGCGGCATCGTCAAAACTCGTGATTTCGAGCATTTCTGGCCGTTTTCGTGGGCTATAGTCCACGGTTTCGGGTCCCGGGAGGATTTCGATGCCCTGTGACCCCCGGTACACGACTCTAGCGGCATCATCAAAACTCGTGATTTCAAGCATTTCTGGCCGTTTTCGTGGGCTATAGTCCACGATTTCGGGTCCCGGGAGGATTTCGATGCCCTGTGACCCCCAGTACACGATTCTAGCGGCATCGTCAAAACTCGTGATTTCGAGCATTTCCGGCTGTTTTTGTGGGCTATAGTCCACGATTTTCGGGTCACGGGATGATTTCGATGCCATGTGACCCCTGGTACACGACTCTAGCGGCATCTTCAAAACTCGTGATTTCAAGAATTTCTGGCCGTTTTCGTCGGCTATAGTCCACGATTTGGTCCCGGGAGGATTTCGATGCCCCGTGACCCATGGTACACGACTCTAGCGGCATCGTCAAAACTCATGATTTCGAACATTCTGGCTGTTTCGTGGGCATTGTCCATGATTTTCGGGTCCTCAGAGGATTTCGATGCCCCGTGACCCACGGTACAGGACTCTAGCGGCATTGTCAAAACTCGTGATTTCGAGCATTTCTGGCCGTTTTCGTGGGCTAGTCCACGGTTTTCGGGCCACGAGATGATTTCGATGCCCTGACCCCCGGTACACGATTCTAGCGGCATCATCAAAACTGATTTCAAGCATTTCTGGTCGTTTCGTGGGTTATAGTCCACGATTTCGGGTCCCGGGAGTATTTGATGCCCCGTGACCCAGTACACGATTCTAGCGGCATCGTCAAAACTCGTGATTTCGAGCATTTCCTCGTTTTTGTGGGCTATAGTCCACGATTTTTGGGTCACGGGATGATTTCGATGCCATGTGACCCCGGTACACGACTCTAGCGGCATCATCAAAACTCGTGATTTCAAGAATTTCTGGCCGCTTTCGTGGCTATAGTCCACGATTTCGGGTCCCGGGAGGATTTGATGCCCCGTGACCCACGGTACACGACTCTGGCGGCATCGTCAAAACTCGTGATTTCGAGCATTTCTGGCTGTTTTCGTGGGCTATAGTCCACGATTTTCGGATCCCGGGAGGATTTCGATGCCCCGTGACCCCTGGTTCATGACTCTAGCGGCATTGTCAAAACTCGTGATTTCAAGCATTTCTGGCCGTTTTCGTGGGCTATAGTCCACGGTTTCGGAATCACGGGATGATTTCGATGCCCTGTGACCCCAGTACACGACTCTAGCGGCATCATCAAAACTCGTGATTTCAAGCATTTCTGGTCGTTTTCGTGGGCTATAGTCCACGATTTCGGGTCACGAGATTATTTCGATGCTCTGTGACCCCCAGTACACGATTCTAGCGGCATCGTCAAAACTCGTGATTTCGAGCATTTCCGGCTGTTTTTGTGGGCTATAGTCCACGATTTTCGGGTCACGGGATGATTTCGATGCCATGTGACCCCTGGTACACGACTCTAGCGGCATCTTCAAAACTCGTGATTTCAAGAATTTCTGGCCGTTTTCGTCGGCTATAGTCCACGATTTCGGGTCCCGGGAGGATTTCGATGCCCCGCCCCCCGGTACACGACTCTAGCGGCATCGTCAAAACTCATGATTTCGAGCATTTCTGGCTGTTTTCGTGGGCATAGTCCATGATTTCGGGTCCTCGAGAGGATTTCGATGCCGTGACCCTGGTACAGGACTCTAGCGGCATTGTCAAAACTCGTGATTTCGAGCATTTCTGGCCGTTTTCGTGGGCTATCCACGGTTTTCAGGTCACGAGATGATTTAAATGCCCTGTGACCCCTAGTACACGACTCTAGCGGCATCATAAAACTCGTGATTTCAAGCATTTCGGATTCGTTTCGTGGGCTATAGTCCACGATTTCTAGTCCCGGGAGTATTGATGCCCCGTGACACGGGGTACACGATTCTTGGCATCATCAAAACTCGTGATTTCAAGCATTTGGCCAAGTCGAGAGGTGGGCCGCGATCAAGATGGACTTGAAGATATATGCGTGGACAGATATGTGAATCGGCCTTGTGTATCAAGTTTGGGCTAGTTGGCCCGTGTATCTTTATAGTAGGTTACGTTAGAAATTAGAGTTTATCTCGTGCACGGTTTAGTGCACGCCCACATTAGAAAGTCCGCTGGACTATAAATATGTACCTAGGGTTTATGGAATAAACAACAACCAACGTTCAACACAAACCAATCTCGGCGCATCGCCAACTCCTTCGTCTCGAGGGTTCCTCCGGTAAGCACCATGCTGCCTAGATCGCATCTCGCGATCTAGGCAGCACGAGCCTGCCTAGTTGTTCATGCGTTGCTCGTGCTGAAGCCTTTTTGATGGCGAGCAACGTAGTTATCGTAGACGCGTTAGGGTTAGCATCGTTCTTAGCATCATATGCTCGCGTAGTGCAACCCTTGCGCGTCTAGCCGTCCTTGTGCCTCATCATGGGTGCAGGGGCGGCACCCCGCTTGATCTTTATTTAGTAGATCTGATTCGTTACGTTGCTCCTTGATTCATCAGGATTAGTTTAATATCTGCAATAGTTAGGCCTTACAAAGGGTTGGAGGATCCAGCGGCATGCAGGGTGTAGTTTGCTGCCCCTAGACAGGACGTTCCGAGGATCAACCTAGTGTTGGTTTTTAGGCCTTGTCTAGGGCTGGCTTACGTTTACCGTGCGTGAGCGCGAGGCCCAATCGTGAGTAGGATGATCCGATTATGCGGTGAAAACCCTAGATCGTCGTGGATCTCATACGCTTTATCTTGATCAAGCAGGACCACCATATATTCGGCCACCTTGGACGAATCATGGGTGGATCGGCTCCATGAGCCGATTCACGGGACAACCTGAGAGCCGATCGAGGCTCGTATTTAACGTGTACGTGTGTGCCCTGCAGGAAACTAAGCGAGGCATCATCCACACCTTCCTGACCAGGTATAGGTCAGGTGGCACGCCCTTGCGACCCGCATCGGCGCGCGACCAGGAGGCTTTGCGGGCCGTCGCTCTGAGGGACTGGGGCCAGCCGCAGCCCTAGTCGTTCCCGGCTCTACGGTGTTGGCCAGTCACTGCCCGCCGGTGGGTTTCTGACGTCAACACATTCTGGCACGCCCGGTGGGACACATCTTCAACGACACATCTTCAACGACAACCATCTCGCCATCCACATCAGAGATGGCGAAAAGCACCCCGGTCGAGTACGAGGATCGGAATGGCAAAGTCAGGGCCCTCCGCGAGGCCGACCTCATCGGCCCTTCCCACGACGCCCGCTACCGTGGCGTCAACACGGTCGATCTCAGCCACTCCATAAGGGAACCAGGGTTCTCTTTCGATGCCAATATGGCAGGGTTCGTGATTCACCATGACGCGGACAAAGCGGAAAGCAGCCATACTCGTGGCAAGGAGAAAGACGAGGCCGCTCCACGTGACCGGCCCGAAGACGACAATAAACGATACCTGGCCAAGGAGGAGGCGAGAAGCATGCGGTATCCACGCCCATTATCCGTGCATCTCCTCAGCAAATATGATCAGCCATACGACCGACACCGCCCCGGCGAAGACGACCAAAGAATTCATCGGTCCGATGCAGGCGGGAGGTATCGTCAAGACAACAGCTATGACGACGGGTACGAACGTCGTGACAATGTGGACAGGCACTGGGACTGCCCCTTCTTCAGATACTGCTGGGATTCCGGAATGAGCCGATTGCCAACAATCGGCAATTGCCCAGAATGCAAACAAAAGGAGAAGGGTGCAGCTAAGTTATCCGTGTTCGAGCGCCTGGGGCCTCTCCCGCCTTGGGGCAGGCATACCGAGTCCGTTCAGATGGAAGATCACGAGGAACTCGAAGGCGGTGATGAAGAGGATAAGTATCATCGGCCAAGATGGTGTCCTGACGGGCTCAGCCGCTCCCAAAAACGTAGGGTTCAGCGACTACGTGCGTTGGAAGAAGCCGAAAGGTTATATCTGCACGCGCTGAGGAAGGCGCGGCCTGACCTGGCCGTCAAAATTCAGCGAACCTTGGATGAGGAAGGTCGGCCACAAAGAAAAGAGTGGCGCCCCAAGCAAAAGAAAGCCGATGACGAGACATCGGCTGGCACCAACATGGTTTTCATCCTTCCTGCGGAATTTAGCGCTCCAAGGTTATATGAAGCACCTGTGGCACAACTGGACTGCGGCCCACGGCCGGTCATCTTCGAGAAGCCGCGAGAAAGGAGTTACAGGCATCTGAAGGCCCTGTATTTACGGGGCTACATCAATGGACAGCTTGTCAATAAGATGTTGGTGGACACCGGAGCGGCAGTCAACATTATGCCATACTCTATGCTGCGGCGGTTGGGACGCTCCACCTCGGATTTAATCAAAACCAATGTAACATTGAGCGATTTCAACGGCCAAGCATCTGACGCGCAAGGGGTTCTAAACGTGGATCTGACCGTAGGAAGAAAGACTATCCCTACGACGTTCTTTGTTGTCGACAGCAAAAGTACATATGCTGTAATATTAGGGAGGGATTGGATCCACGCCAACTGTTGCATTCCATCCACGATGCACCAATGCCTGATTCAGTGGGATGGAGATGAGGTGGAGGTCGTCCACGCCGATGATTCAGCCGAGATTTCAACAGCCGGTATGGGCATTTGGGAGGCATCAGGTCAAGAGCCACTCTCGGGCATCAATTTGGACGACTGCGAACGCATCGATGTGACAAAGAACGGGGTAAGGCTGGTTCTATCCACCGGACTGACCGTATAACGAGAACAACATCGATGAGCAAAGGTGGTGAGGCTGATCCTTGCGATCGGCCCCAAAAATTTTGTGGAGGAACATTACAAAACCTTCACCAAGCGCGCAATGTGGAGGCCGATTCCAGCAATCGGCCAAAATTATCCCCACCATCTATTTTGCCTGGGAGCGACATTTGACCCAGCAGGGGCTACCTAAAAAGCCGATATCATCAATTTTCTTGACAGAATCGGCTCGGGGGGGCATCTAGATGGATTAAATACATGTGAGGCAACATTATCAAGTATGGGGGCCGACGCACAAGTTGGCCGTGGAAAAGTTGAAAATTTTTGAGCACAGCCGATGCACGGCCATCGACTTAAGGGCATCAACCACCTTGCGACCGTCACACGAAGGAGCTTAAGGGAACAGTCATCAGGCAGCGAGGCTCCACTGAAGGGCGAATATGCCGGCGGCTCTTCTCAGTAGAATATGTGTCGACAATATCGGGTCGCGGCCCCGCGAAGCAGTATGTCTCTTCTGGGACCAGGAGAATAGTCGATGATGAGGCGATCGGCTACGGCATGTCACGACCACAAGGTGGGAAAACATCAGGAGACGTCCTCACCAAGAGCTGCATCAGCCTGCCAAAGATAATGAGCCAATATTATCGACGAAACGCAGGACTTGAACGGGAGAAGCTCAGGGAGACAGTTGGCCCTGAAGGGTCCTTCACTATAGTAGGCCGATTTTTCCCAATCGGCTGGCCCTGCATCCCAGCTTGCCTGAAGAATGATGCTGAGGTCGCCAGAAACATCAGTTTCTACATACAAGCCAATTGAGTGACACGCACGGGGCTTTGTTGTGGGCACCTGCCCGGAACCAGATGGCCAGCCCGCTGGATTGGCTAGCAAGGCTCATGATCTTGCTTGAGGTCTCATGGGGCAAAGCCGATGCTAGACCGTTGACTCAAGGGGTATGGTGGTTACAGGCAAAGATCTCATGGAGCGTCCATCACCAAATCGGCAGTGTTCGCGCAAGCCTGCGGGTCAGTCTAGGGTCATGAGGACAACCGATGATCGTCCGATGATCTTGATGAGCCGAACCATTCGAGCCGAGCTATCTGCACCAGAAGCTGCATCAGTTCGCCCGAGATGATGAGCTAATTAGGACAGCAAGGTGGTTCCTCGGAGCTGCTGACCTTTCCAGAATCTGCCAGGGGCTGGCTCCTTGAGCCTAACACAGTGATACAGTCGGGAAACCGATGGTGGCCCAATCAGCTGGTCTGCTTTTATCCTCGCCTGGACTAAGGCTCGGGGGGCAGCTCGCCCTTAAGGTTCCTTGTTCTATGGAGCCGATTTGGTTGAAATCGGCTTGCTCTGCATCATAACTCGTCAAGAGAGGGTGAATTATTGCAGACGGGAGTGGCTGGAGGTAGTGGAAGGAAGCAACGATCGCTGACGGACTTTGGACCAGGTGTGACTACGAAGAGATGAGGCATTATCAGGACAGTGGCAAAGAGGATCCGGTAGATGAGAATGCCGCTGAGGTCCATTAGTCCGTGTGGTTGAGTCTGCATTTCCAGGATCTAGGATTTGCGCGATTGCGGCTCGTCCCAGGGGTGGAGGTCTGGATGGATCTACCTCGAGTTTATCATGAGAGTCCGATGCATTGCCATCGGCTCCTTAAAGCACCGACCAGGTTGGCAATCGGCAAGCACGGTATAAAGGGCAATCGGCTAAATTATCATAAAAAAAGGGCGACAAGATCGAGTTGGGGAAGTTCTCCATTGATTAACTAGAGTTCTTACATAAAGAGCTGATTGCTCTCAAAAGAAGATCCTAGGGGCTACATTGCCCGTCTACTACTGATGGCCCTGAGCTAAGATCCTATCTAGGGGCCGTTGCTGCCTTCGTCGTCGTCGCCATCATCGCCGTCGTCGGCGCTGCTCCCAGCCGGCTCGTCGTCGCTGCTGTAGCGACCGCCGGCAGGACCTTCGTTGTCCTCGTCTTCTTCATCAGCGTCGTCGTCGTCGCTGTCGAAATCGCTGAGATTGCCGGGCCAGGGGCAGTGGCGCTTGGCCGGCGGCTCATCGGAGGAGCTGTCATCTTCTTCCTCCTCCTCCGGCCTCTCCTCTTCGGAGGAGGGGGCCCCGTCCCAGGGAAGGTGGTCGTCGTCGCTTTCCTCCACCGCCTCCTCCCTGGCAAGGAAGGAGAGGTCGCTCTCCCCGTCGGTTAGGGACTGGTCGTCCTCCGACCAGGTGGAGAAGTCGTGGCTTGGCTCATTCCCGGCCTCGATGGCGCGGCGAATGTTGGCCGCGTGGGCTTCCTCCGGTTTCCATTCCGGCGTCGGCTCGCGGAAGGGGGAGGACTGCGCAGAAAGGTCTGACGAAGAGGAAGACATGGTGGCACAGGAGGGTTTTTTCTTTGGAAGTACTAGTGCCTGGAGGATGAGGAAGAAAGCTACAGGGAGTGGCCGAATAAAAGGGGGAATATCTGGTTTAATGCCTAAGCAGTTCCCGAGAACGTGGTGCCAGAACCGTCAGGTCGTGCAGAGAAGGCGAGGAGGCAAGACGTCATCATGAAGGAAACTGCGACGGTTCTGCCACGACATGACCCGGCGAAAGAAAGCGTAATGATTTTGGAAATGTCATTTCCAAAACCAGGGGGGCATGTGTTATCACCAGAATTTGGCCAAGTCAGAGGTGGGCCGCGATCAAGATGGACTTGAAGATATATGCGTGGAGAGATATGTGAATCGGCCTTGTGTATCAAGTTTGGGCTAGTTGGCCCGTGTATCTTTATAGTAGGTTACGTAGAAATTAGAGTTTATCTCGTGCACGGTTTAGTGCACGCCCACATTAGAAAGTCCGCTGGACTATAAATATGTACCTAGGGTTTATGGAATAAACAACAACCAACGTTCAACACAAACCAATCTCGGCGCATCGCCAACTCCTTCGTCTCGAGGGTTCCTCCGGTAAGCACCATGCTGCCTAGATCGCATCTCGCGATCTAGGCAGCACGAGCCTACCTAGTTGTTCATGCGTTGCTCGTACTGAAGCCTTTTTGATGGCGAGCAACGTAGTTATCGTAGACGCGTTAGGGTTAGCATCGTTCTTAGCATCATATGCTCGCGTAGTGCAACCCTTGCGCGTCTAGCCGTCCTTGTGCCTCATCATGGGTGCAGGGGCGGCACCCCGCTTGATCTTTATTTAGTAGATCTGATTCGTTACGGTCGCTCCTTGATTCATCAAGGATTAGTTTAATATCTGCAATAGTTAGGCCTTACAAAGGGTTGGAGGATCCAGCGGCATGTAGGGTGTAGTTTGCTGCCCCTAGACAGGACGTTCCGAGGATCAACCTAGTGTTGGTTTTTAGGCCTTGTCTAGGGCTGGCTTACGTTTACCGTGCGTGAGCGCGAGGCCCAATCGTGAGTAGGATGATCCGATTATGCGGTGAAAACCCTAGATCGTCGTGGATCTCATATGCTTTATCTTGATCAAGCAGGACCACCATATATTCGGCCACCTTGGACGAATCATGGGTGGATCGGCTCCATGAGCCGATTCACAGGACAACCTGAAGAGCCGATCGAGGCTCGTATTTAACGTGTACGTGTGTGCCCTGCAGGAAACTAAGCGAGGCATCATCCACACCTTCGACCGGTATAGGTCAGGTGGCACGCCCTGCGACCCGCATCGGCGCGCGACCAGGAGGCTTTGCGGGCCGTCGCTCTGAGGGGCGGGGGCCAGCCGCAGCCCTAGTCGTTCCCGGCTCTACGGTGTTGGCCAGTCACTGCCCGCCGGTGGGTTTCTGACGTCAACAGTGATTTCAAGCATTTCTGGTCGTTTTCGTGGGTTATAGTCCACGATTTCGGGTCCCGGGAGTATTTCGATGCCCCGTGACCCGAGGTACACGATTCTAGCGGCATCGTCAAAACTCGTGATTTCGAGCATTTCCGGCCGTTTTTGTGGGCTATAGTCCATGATTTTTGGTTCCGCTAGAGTCGTGCCGTGGGTCATCGAAATCCTCCCGGGACCCAAAATCGTGGACTATAGCCGACGAAAACGGCCAGAAATTCTTGAAATCACGAGTTTTGATGATGCCGCTAGAGTCGTGTACCAGGGGTCACATGGCATCGAAATCATCCCGTGACCCGAAAATCGTGGACTATAGCCCACAAAAACGGCCGGAAATGCTCGAAATCACGAGTTTTGACGATGCCGCTAGAATCGTGTACCGGGCATCGAAATACTCCCGGGACCCGAAATCGTGGACTATAGCCCACAAAACGACCAGAAATGCTTGAAATCACGAGTTTTGATGATGCCGCTAGAGTCGTGTACTGGGGGTCACAGGGCATCGAAATCATCCCGTGACCCGAAAACAGCCAGAAATGCTCGAAATCACGAGTTTTGACAATGCCGCTAGAGTCGTGTACCGGGGGTCACGGGGCATCGAAATCCCGGGACCCAAAATCATGGACTATAGCCCACGAAAACAGCCAGAAATGCTCGAAATCACGAGTTTTGACGATGCCGCTAGAGTCGTGTACCGTGGGTCACGGGGCATCGAAATCCTCCCGGGACCCAAAATCGTGGACTATAGCCGACAAAAACGGCCAGAAATGCTTGAAATCACGAGTTTTGATGATGCCGCTATAGTCGTGTACCGGGGGTCACATGGCATCGAAATCATCCCGTGACCCGAAAATCGTGGACTATAGCCCACAAAAACGGCCAGAAATGCTCGAAATCACGAGTTTTGACGATGCCGCTAGAATCGTGTACCCTGGGTCACGGGGCATCGAAATCCTCCCGGGACCCGAAATCGTGGACTATAGCCCACGAAAACGGCCAGAAATGCTTGAAATCACGAGTTTTGATGATGCCGCTAGAGTCGTGTACCGTGGGTCACGGGGCATCGTAATACTCCCGGGACCGAAATCGTGGACTATAGCCCACAAACGACCAGAAATGCTTGAAATCACGAGTTTTGATGATGCCGCTAGAGTCGTGTACCGGGTCACGGGGCATCGAAATCATATCGTGACCCGAAAACCGTGGACTAGCCCACGAAAACGGCCAGAAATGCTCGAAATCACGAGTTCTGACAATGCCGCTAGAGTCGTGTACCAGGGGTCACGGGGCATCGAAATCCTCCCGGGACCCAAAATCGTGGACTATAGCCCACAAAAACGGCCAGAAATTCTTGAAATCACGAGTTTTGATGATGCCGCTAGAGTCGTGTACCGGGGGTCACATGGCATCGAAATCATCCCGTGACCCGAAAATCGTGGACTATAGCCCACAAAAACGGCCGGAAATGCTCGAAATCACGAGTTTTGACGATGCCGCTAGAATCGTGTCACGGGGCATCGAAATACTCCCGGGACCGAAATCGTGGACTATAGCCCACGAAAACGACCAGAAATGCTTGAAATCACGAGTTTTGATGATGCCGCTAGAGTCGTGTACTGGGGGTCACAGGGCATCGAAATCATCTCGTGACCTGAAAACCGTGGACTATAGCCCACGAAAACGGCCAAAAATGCTCGAAATCACGAGTTTTGACAATGCCGCTAGAGTCATGTACCGGGGGTCACGGGGCATCGAAATCCTCCCGGGACCCGAAAATCGTGGACTATAGCCCACGAAACAGCCAGAAATGCTCGAAATCACGAGTTTTGACGATGCCGCTAGAGTCGTGTGCCGTGGGTCACGGGCATCGAAATCCTCCCGGGACCCGAAATCGTGGACTATGGCCGAAAACGGCCAGAAATTCTTGAAATCACCAGTTTTAATGATACCGCTAGAGTCGTGTACAAGGGGTCACATGGCATCGAAATCATCTCGTGACCCAAAAATCGTGGACTATAGCCCACAAAAACGGCCGGAAATGCTCGAAATCACGAGTTTTGACGATGCCGCTAGAATCGTGTACCCTGGGTCACGGGGCATCGAAATCTCCCGGGACCCGAAATCGTGGACTATAGCCCACGAAAACGACCAGAAATGCTTGAAATCACGAGTTTTGATGATGCCGCTAGAGTCGTGTACTGGGGGTCACAGGGCATCGAAATCATCTCGTGACCCGAAAACCGTGGACTAGCCCACGAAAACGGCCAGAAATGCTCGAAATCACGAGTTTTAACAATGCCGCTAGAGTCCTGTACCAGGGGTCACGGGGCATCGAAATCCTCCGAGGACCCGAAAATCATGGACTATGCCCACGAAAACAGCCAGAAATGCTTGAAATCATGAGTTTTGACGATGCCGCTAGAGTCGTGTACCGTGGGTCACGGGCATCGAAATCCTCCGGGACCCGAAATCGTGGACTATAGCCGACGAAAACGGCCAGAAATTCTTGAAATCACGAGTTTTGATGATGCCGCTAGAGTCGTGTACCGGGGGTCACATGGCATCGAAATCATCCCGTGACCCGAAAATCGTGGACTATAGCCCACAAAAACGGCCGGAAATGCTCGAAATCACGAGTTTTGACGATGCCGCTAGAATCGTGTACCCTGGGTCACGGGGCATCGAAATACTCCCGGGACCCGAAATCGTGGACTATAGCCCACAAAACGACCAGAAATGCTTGAAATCACGAGTTTTGATGATGCCGCTAGAGTCATGTACCGTGGGTCACGGGGCATCGAAATACTCCCGGGACCCGAAATCGTGGACTATAGCCCACGAAAACGACCAGAAATGCTTGAAATCACGAGTTTTGATGATGCCGCTAGAGTCGTGTACTGGGGGTCACAGGGCATCGAAATCATCTCGTGACCCGAAAACCGTGGACTAGCCCACGAAAACGGCCAGAAATGCTCGAAATCACGAGTTTTGACAATGCCGCTAGAGTCGTGTACCGGGGTCACGGGGCATCGAAATCCTCCCAGGACCCGAAAATCATGGACTATGCCCACGAAAACGGCCAGAAATGCTCGAAATCACGAGTTTTGACGATGCCGCTAGAGTCGTGTACCGTGGGTCACGGGGCATCGAAATCCTCCCGGACCCAAAATCGTGGACTATAGCCCACGAAAACGGCCAGAAATTCTTGAAATCACGAGTTTTGATGATGCCGCTAGAGTCGTGTACCGGGGGTCACATGGCATCGAAATCATCCCGTGACCCGAAAATCGTGGACTATAGCCCACAAAAACGGCCGGAAATGCTCGAAATCGCGAGTTTTGACGATGCCGCTAGAATCGTGTACCCTGGGTCACGGGGCATCGAAATACTCCCGGGACCCGAAATCGTGGACTATAGCCCACGAAAACGACCAGAAATGCTTGAAATCACGAGTTTTGATGATGCCGCTAGAGTCATGTACCCTGGGTCACGGGGCATCGAAATACTCCCGGGACCCGAAATCGTGGACTATAGCCCACGAAACGACCAGAAATGCTTGAAATCACGAGTTTTGATGATGCCGCTAGAGTCGTGTACTGGGGGTCACAGGGCATCGAAATCATCTCGTGACCCGAAAACCGTGGACTAGCCCACGAAAACGGCCAGAAATGCTCGAAATCACGAGTTTTGACAATGCCGCTAGAGTCGTGTACCGGGGGTCACGGGGCATCGAAATCCTCCGGGACCCGAAAATCATGGACTATGCCCACGAAAACAGCCAGAAATGCTCGAAATCACGAGTTTTGACGATGCCGCTAGAGTCGTGTACCGTGGGTCACGGGGCATCGAAATCCTCCCGGGACCCAAAATCGTGGACTATAGCCCACGAAAACGGCCAGAAATGCTTGAAATCACGAGTTTTGATGATGCCGCTAGAGTCGTGTACCGGGGGTCACATGGCATCGAAATCATCCCGTGACCCGAAAATCGTGGACTATAGCCCACAAAAACGGCCGGAAATGCTCGAAATCACGAGTTTTGGCGATGCCGCTAGAATCGTGTACCCTGGGTCAAGGGGCATCGAAATACTCCGGGACCCGAAATCGTGGACTATAGCCCACGAAAACGACCAGAAATGCTTGAAATCACGAGTTTTGATGATGCCGCTAGAGTCGTGTACGGGGGTCACAGGGCATCGAAATCATCTCGTGACCCGAAAACCGTGGACTAGCCCACGCCAGAAATGCTCGAAATCACGAGTTTTGACAATGCCGCTAGAGTCGTGTACCGGGGGTCACGGGGCATCGAAATCCTCCGGGACCCGAAAATCATGGACTACCCACGAAAACAGCCAGAAATGCTCGAAATCACGAGTTTTGACGATGCCGCTAGAGTCGTGTACCGTGGGTCACGGGGCATCGAAATCCTCCCGGGACCCAAAATCGTGGACTATAGCCACGAAAACGGCCAGAAATTCTTGAAATCACGAGTTTTGATGATGCCGCTAGAGTCGTGTACCGGGGGTCACATGGCATCGAAATCATCCCGTGACCCGAAAATCGTGGACTATAGCCCACAAAAACGGCCGGAAATGCTCGAAATCACGAGTTTTGACGATGCCGCTAGAATCGTGTACCCTGGGTCACGGGGCATCGAAATACTCCCGGGACCCGAAATCGTGGACTATAGCCCACGAAAACGACCAGAAATGCTTGAAATCACGAGTTTTGATGATGCCGCTAGAATCGTGTACCCTGGGTCACGGGGCATCGAAATCTCCCGGGACCCGAAATCGTGGACTATAGCCCACGAAAACGACCAGAAATGCTTGAAATCACGAGTTTTGATGATGCCGCTAGAGTCGTGTCTGGGGTCACGGGCATCGAAATCATATCGTGACCCGAAAGCCGTGGACTAGCCCACGAAAACGGCCAGAAATGCTCAAATCACGAGTTCGACAATGCCGCTAGAGTCGTGTACCGGGGGTCACGGGGCATCGAAATCCTCCGGGACCCAAAACGTGGACTATAGCCCACAAAAACGGCCAGAAATTCTTGAAATCACGAGTTTTGATGATGCCGCTAGAGTCGTGTACCGGGGGTCACATGGCATCGAAATCATCCCGTGACCCGAAAATCGTGGACTATAGCCCACAAAACGGCCGGAAATGCTCGAAATCACGAGTTTTGACGATGCGCTAGAATCGTGTACCACAGGTCACGGGGCATCGAAATACTCCCGGGACCCGAAATCGTGGACTATATCCCACGAAACGACCAGAAATGCTTGAAATCACGAGTTTTGATGATGCCGCTAGAGTCGTGTACCGGGGGTCACGGGGCATCGAAATCATCCCGGGACCCGAAACCGTGGACTATAGCCCACGAAAACGGCCAAAAATGCTCGAAATCACGAGTTTTGACAATGCCGCTAGAGTCATGTACCGGGGGTCACGGGGCATCGAAATCCTCCGAGGACCCGAAAATCGTGGACTATAGCCCACAAAACAGCAAATGCTCGAAATCACGAGTTTTGACGATGCGCTAGAGTCGTGTACCGTGGGTCACGGGCCATCGAAATCCTCCCGGGACCCGAAATCGTGGACTATAGCCCACGAAAACGGCCAGAAATTCTTGAAATCACCAGTTTTAATGATACCGCTAGAGTCGTGTACAAGGGTCACATGGCATCGAAATCATCTCGAACCGTGGACTATAGCCCACAAAAACGGCCGGAAATGCTCGAAATCACGAGTTTTGACGATGCCGCTAGAATCGTGTACCCTGGGTCACGGGGCATCGAAATACTCCCGGGACCCGAAATCGTGGACTATAGCCCACGAAAACGCCAGAAATGCTTGAAATCACGAGTTTTGATGATGCCGCTAGAGTCGTGTACCCTGGGTCACGGGGCATCGAAATACTCTCGGGACCCGAAATCGTGGACTATAGCCCACGAAAACCCAGAAATGCTTGAAATCACGAGTTTTGATGATGCCGCTAGAGTCGTGTACCGGGGGTCACATGGCATCGAAATCATCCCGTGACCCGAAAATCGTGGACTATAGCCCACAAAAACGGCCAGAAATGCTCGAAATCATGAGTTTTGACAATGCCGCTAGAGTCGTGTACCGGGGGTCACGGGGCATCGAAATCCTCCGAGGACCCAAAAATCATGGACTATGCCCACGAAAACAGCCAGAAATGCTCGAAATCACGAGTTTTGACGATGCCGCTAGAGTCGTGTACCGTGGGTCACGGGGCATCAAAATCCTCCGGGACCCAAAATCGTGGACTATAGCCGACGAAAACGGCCAGAAATTCTTGAAATCACGAGTTTTGATGATGCCGCTAGAGTCGTGTACCGGGGGTCACATGGCATCGAAATCATCCCGTGACCCGAAAATCGTGGACTATAGCCCACAAAAACGGCCGGAAATGCTCGAAATCACGAGTTTTGACGATGCCGCTAGAATCGTGTACCCTGGGTCACGGGGCATCGAAATACTCCCGGGACCCGAAATCGTGGACTATAGCCCACGAAACGGCCAGAAATGCTTGAAATCACGAGTTTTGATGATGCCGCTAGAGTCGTGTACCCTGGGTCACGGGGCATCGAAATACTCCCGGGACCCGAAATCGTGGATAAAACGACCAGAAATGCTTGAAATCACGAGTTTTGATGATGCCGCTAGAGTCGTGTACTGGGGTCACAGGGCATCGAAATCATCTCGCGACCCGAAAACCGTGGACTAGCCCACGAAAACGGCTCGAAATCACGAGTTTTGACAATGCCGCTAGAGTCGTGTACCGGGGGTCACGGGGCATCGAAATCCTCCGGGACCCGAAAATCATGGACTATGCCCACGAAAACAGCCAGAAATGCTCGAAATCACGAGTTTTGACGATGCCGCTAGAGTCGTGTACCGTGGGTCACGGGGCATCGAAATCCTCCCGGGACCCAAAATCGTGGACTATAGCCGACGAAAACGGCCAGAAATTCTTGAAATCACGAGTTTTGATGATGCAGCTAGAGTCGTGTACCGGGGGTCACATGGCATCGAAATCATCCCGACCCGAAAATCGTGGACTATAGCCCACAAAAACGGCCGGAAATGCTCGAAATCACGAGTTTTGACGATGCCGCTAGAATCGTGTACCCTGGGTCACGGGGCATCGAAATACTCCCGGGACCCGAAATCGTGGACTATAGCCCACGAAAACGACCAGAAATGCTTGAAATCACGAGTTTTGATGATGCCGCTAGAATCGTGTACCCTGGGTCACGGGGCATCGAAATACTCCCGGGACCCGAAATCGTGGACTATAGCCCACAAAACGACCAGAAATGCTTGAAATCACGAGTTTTGATGATGCCGCTAGAGTCGTGTCTTTGGGTCACGGGCATCGAAATCATCTCGTGACCCGAAAACGTGGACTAGCCCACGAAAACGGCGAAAAATGCTCGAAATCACGAGTTCTGACAATGCCGCTAGAGTCGTGTACCAGGGTCACGGGGCATCGAAATCCTCCCGGGACCAAAATCGTGGACTATAGCCCACAAAAACGGCCAGAAATGCTTGAAATCACGAGTTTTGATGATGCCGCTAGAGTCGTGTACCGGGGGTCACATGGCATCGAAATCATCCCGTGACCCGAAAATCGTGGACTATAGCCCACAAAAACGGCCGGAAATGCTCGAAATCACGAGTTTTGACGATGCCGCTAGAATCGTGTACCCTGGGTCACGGGGCATCGAAATACTCCCGGGACCCGAAATCGTGGACTATAGCCCACGAAAACGACCAGAAATGCTTGAAATCACGAGTTTTGATGATGCCGCTAGAGTCGTGTACCGGGGGTCACGGGCATCGAAATCATCTCGTGACCTGAAAACCGTGGACTATAGCCCACGAAAACGGCCAAAAATGCTCGAAATCACGAGTTTGACAATGCCGCTGGAGTCATGAACCAGGGGTCACGGGGCATCGAAATCCTCCGAGGACCCGAAAATCGTGGACTATAGCCCACGAAAACAGCCGAAATGCTCGAAATCACGAGTTTTGACGATGCCGCTAGAGTCGTGTACCGTGGGTCACGGGCATCGAAATCCTCCCGGGACCGAAATCGTGGACTATAGCCCACGAAAACGGCCAGAAATTCTTGAAATCACCAGTTTTGATGATGCCGCTAGAGTCGTGTACAAGGGGTCACATGGCATCGAAATCATCTCGTGACCCAAAAATCGTGGACTATAGCCCACAAAAACGGCCGGAAATGCTCGAAATCACGAGTTTTGACGATGCCGCTAGAATCGTGTACCCTGGGTCACGGGGCATCGAAATACTCCCGGGACCCGAAATCGTGGACTATAGCCCACAAAGCCAGAAATGCTTGAAATCACGAGTTTTGATGATGCCGCTAGAGTCGTACTGGGGGTCACAGGGCATCGAAATCATCTCGTGACCCGAAAGCCGTGGACTAGCCCACAGCGGCCGAAATGCTCGAAATCACGAGTTTTAACAATGCCGCTAGAGTCTGTACCGGGGGTCACGGGGCATCGAAATCCTCGGGACCCGAAAATCATGGACTATGCCCACGAAAACAGCCAGAAATGCTTGAAATCACGAGTTTTGGCGATGCCGCTAGAGTCGTGTACCGTGGGTCACGGGGCATCGAAATCCTCCTGGGACCCGAAATCGTGGACTATAGCCCCAGAAAACGGCCAGAAATGCTTGAAATCACGAGTTTGATGATGCCGCTAGAGTCGTGTACCGGGAGTCACATGGCATCGAAATCATCCCGTGACCCGAAAATCGTGGACTATAGCCCACAAAACGGCCGGAAATGCTCGAAATCACGAGTTTTGACGATGCCGCTAGAATCGTGTACCCTGGGTCACGGGGCATCGAAATCCTCCCGGGACCGAAATCGTGGACTATAGCCCACGAAAACGACCAGAAATGCTTGAAATCACGAGTTTTGATGATGCCGCTAGAGTCATGTACCCTGGGTCACGGGGCATCGAAATACTCCCGGGACCCGAAATCGTGGACTATAGCCCACGAAAACGACCGAAATGCTTGAAATCACGAGTTTTGATGATGCCGCTAGAGTCGTGTACTGGGGGTCACAGGGCATCGAAATCATCTCGTGACCCGAAAACCGTGGACTAGCCCACGAAAACGGCCAGAAATGCTCGAAATCACGAGTTTTGACAATGCCGCTAGAGTCGTGTACCGGGGGTCACGGGGCATCGAAATCCTCCCGGGACCCGAAAACATGGACTATAGCCCACGAAAACGGCCGGAAATGCTCGAAATCACGAGTTTTGACGATGCCGCTAGAGTCGTGTACCGTGGGTCACGGGGCATCGAAATCCTCCCGGGACCCGAAATCGTGGACTATAGCGAAAACGGCCAGAAATTCTTGAAATCACCGGTTTTGATGATACGCTAGAGTCGTGTACCGGGGTCACGGGGCATCGAAATCATCCCGTGACCCAAAAATCGTGGACTATAGCCCACAAAAACGGCCGGAAATGCTCGAAATCACGAGTTTTGACGATGCCGCTAGAATCGTGTACCCTGGGTCACGGGGCATCGAAATACTCCCGGGACCCGAAATCGTGGACTATAGCCCACGAAAAAGAAATGCTTGAAATCACGAGTTTTGATGATGCCGCTAGAGTCGTGTCTGGGGTCACAGGGCATCGAAATCATCTCGTGACCCAAAAACCGTGGACTAGCCCACGACGGCCGAAATGCTCGAAATCACGAGTTTTAACAATGCCGCTAGAGTCATGCCCGGGGGTCATGGGGCATCGAAATCCTCCAGGACCCGAAAATCATGGACTATGCCCACGAAAACAGCCAGAAATGCTCGAAATCATGAGTTTTGACGATGCCGCTAGAGTCGTGTACCGTGGGTCACGGGGCATGAAATCCTCCGGGACCCGAAATCGTGGACTATAGCCGACAACGGCCAGAAATTCTTGAAATCGAGTTTTGATGATGCCGCTAGAGTCGTGTACCAGGGGTCACATGGCATCGAAATCATCCCGTGACCCGAAAATCGTGGACTATAGCCCACAAAAACAGCCGGAAATGCTCGAAATCACGAGTTTTGACGATGCCGCTAGAATCGTGTACCCTGGTCACGGGCATCGAAATACTCCCGGGACCCGAAATCTGGACTATAGCCCACGAACGACCAGAAATGCTTGAAATCACGAGTTTTGATGATGCCGCTAAGTCGTGTACCCTGGGTCACGGGGCATCGAAATACTCCCGGGACCCGAAATCGTGGACTATAGCCGAAAACGACCAGAAATGCTCGAAATCACGAGTTTTGACAATGCCGCTAGAGTCATGAACCAGGGGTCACGGGGCATCGAAATCATCTCGTGACCCGAAAACCGTGGACTAGCCCACGAAAACGGCAGAAATGCTCGAAATCACGAGTTTTGACAATGCCGCTAGAGTCGTGTACCGGGGTCACGGGGCATCGAAATCCTCAGGGACCCGAAAATCATGGACTATGCCCACGAAAACAGCCGAGAAATGCTCGAAATCACGAGTTTTGACGATGCCGCTAGAGTCGTGTACCGTGGGTCACGGGGCATCGAAATCCTCCCGGGACCCAAAATCGTGGACTATAGCCGACGAAAACGGCCAGAAATTCTTGAAATCACGAGTTTTGATGATGCCGCTAGAGTCGTGTACCAGGGGTCACATGGCATCGAAATCATCCCGTGACCCGAAAATCGTGGACTATAGCCCACAAAAACGGCCGGAAATGCTCGAAATCACGAGTTTTGACGATGCCGCTAGAATCGTGTACCCTGGGTCACGGGGCATCGAAATACTCCCGGGACCGAAATCGTGGACTATAGCCCACGAAAACGACCAGAAATGCTTGAAATCACGAGTTTTGATGATGCCGCTAGAGTCGTGTACCGGGGGTCACAGGGCATCGAAATCATCTCGTGACCCGAAAACCGTGGACTATAGCCCACGAAAACGGCCAGAAATGCTCGAAATCACGAGTTTTGACGATGCCGCTAGAGTCATGTACCGGGGGTCACGGGGCATCGAAATCCTCCGGGACCCGAAAATCGTGGACTATAGCCCACGAAAACAGCCAGAAATGCTCGAAATCACGAGTTTTGACGATGCCGCTAGAGTCGTGTACCGGGTCACGGGGCATCGAAATCCTCCGGGACCCAAAATCGTGGACTATAGCCGACGAAAACGGCCAGAAATTCTTGAAATCACGAGTTTTGATGATGCCGCTAGAGTCGTGTACCAGGGGTCACATGGCATCGAAATCATCCCGTGACCCAAAAATCGTGGACTATAGCCCACGAAAACGGCCAGAAATGCTCGAAATCACGAGTTTTGACAATGCCGCTAGAGTCATGTACCGGGGGTCACGGGGCATCGAAATCCTCCCGGGACCCGAAAATCGTGGACTATAGCCCACGAAACAGCCAGAAATGCTCGAAATCACGAGTTTTGACGATGTCGCTAGAGTCGTGTACCGTGGGTCACGGGGCATCGAAATCCTCCCGGGACCCGAAATCGTGGACTATAGCCCACGAAAACGGCCAGAAATTCTTGAAATCACGAGTTTTGATGATGCCGCTAGAGTCGTGTACCGGGGGTCACATGGCATCGAAATCATCCCGTGACCCAAAATTGTGGACTATAGCCCACAAAAACGGCCGGAAATGCTCGAAATCATGAGTTTTGACAATGCCGCTAGAGTCGTGTACCGGGGGTCACGGGGCATCGAAATCCTCCGGGACCCGAAAATCGGACTATGCCCACAAAAGCCGAGAAATGCTCGAAATCACGAGTTTTGACGATGCCGCTAGAGTCGTGTACCGTGGGTCACGGGGCATCAAATCCTCCTGGGACCCAAAATCGTGGACTATAGCCGACAAAACGGCCAGAAATTCTTGAAATCACGAGTTTTGATGATGCCGCTAGAGTCGTGTACCGGGGTCACATGGCATCGAAATCATCCCGTGACCCGAAAATCGTGGACTATAGCCCACAAAAACGGTAGGAAATGCTCGAAATCACGAGTTTTGACGATGCCGCTAGAATCGTGTACCCGGGGTCACGGGGCATCGAAATCCTCCCGGGACCCGAAATCGTGGACTATAGCCCACGAAAAGACCAGAAATGCTTGAAATCACGAGTTTTGATGATGCCGCTTGAATCGTGTACCCTGGGTCACAGGGCATCGAAATCATCTCGTGACCCGAAAACGTGGACTAGCCCACGAAAACGGCCAGAAATGCTCGAAATCACGAGTTTTGACAATGCCGCTAGAGTCGTGTACCAGGGGTCACGGGGCATCGAAATCCTCCGGGACCCGAAAATCATGGACTATGCCCACGAAAACAGCCAGAAATGCTCGAAATCATGAGTTTTGACGATGCCGCTAGAGTCGTGTACCGTGGGTCACGGGGCATCGAAATCCTCCCGGGACCCAAAATCGTGGACTATAGCCCGAAAACGGCCAGAAATTCTTGAAATCACGAGTTTTGATGATGCCGCTAGAGTCGTGTACCGGGGGTCACATGGCATCGAAATCATCCCGTGACCCGAAAATCGTGGACTATAGCCCACGAAAACGGCAGAAATGCTCAAAATCACGAGTTTTGACGATGCCGCTAGAGTCGTGTACCGTGGGTCACGGGGCATCGAAATAGTCCCGGGACCCGAAATCGTGGACTATAGCCCACGAAAACGACCAGAAATGCTTGAAATCACGAATTTTGATGATGCCACTAGAGTCGTGTACGGGGGTCACGGGCATCGAAATCATCCCGTGACAAAACCGTGGACTATAGCCCACGAAAAATGAAATCACGAGTTTTGACAATGCCGCTAGAGTCATGACCAGGGGTCACGGGGCATCGAAATCCTCGAGGACCCGAAAATCGTGGACTATAGCCCACGAAAACCCAGAAATGCTCGAAATCACGAGTTTTGACGATGCCGCTAGAGTCGTGTACCGTGGGTCACGGGCATCGAAATCCTCCCGGGACCCGAAATCGTGGACTATAGTACGAAAACGGCCAGAAATTCTTGAAATCACGAGTTTTGATGATGCCGCTAGAGTCGTGTACCAGGGGTCACATGGCATCGAAATCATCCCGTGACCCGAAAATCGTGGACTATAGCCCACAAAAACGGCGGAAATGCTCGAAATCACGAGTTTTGACGATGCCGCTAGAGTCGTGTACCTGGGTCACGGGGCATCGAAATACTCCCGGGACCCGAAATCGTGGACTATAGCCCACGAAAACGACCAGAAATGCTTGAAATCACGAGTTTTGATGATGCCGCTAGAGTCGTGTACTGGGGGTCACAGATCGAAATCATCTCGTGACCGAAAACACGAAAACGGCCAGAAATGCTCGAAATCACGAGTTTTGACAATGCCGCTAGAGTCGTGTACCGGGGGTCACGGGGCATCGAAATCCTCCCGGGACCAAAAATCATGGACTATAGCCCACGAAAACGGCCAGAAATGCTCGAAATCACGAGTTTTGACGATGCCGCTAGAGTCATGTACCGTGGGTCACGGGGCATCGAAATCCTCCCGGGACCCAAAATCGTGGACTATAGCCCACAACGGCCAGAAATGCTTGAAATCACGAGTTTTGATGATGCCGCTAGAGTCGTGTACCGGGGGTCACATGGCATCGAAATCATCCCGGGACCCGAAAATCATGGACTATAGCCCACAAAAACGGCCAGAAATGCTCGAAATCACGAGTTTTGACGATGCCGCTAGAATCGTGTACCCTGGGTCACGGGGCATCGAAAACTCCCGGGACCCGAAATCGTGGACTATAGCCCACAAAACCGAAATGCTTGAAATCACGAGTTTTGATGATGCCGCTAGAATCGTGTACCGTGGGTCACAGGGCATCGAAATCATCGTGACCGCCGTGGACTATAGCCCACGAAAACGGCCGAAATGCTCGAAATCACGAGTTTTGACAATGCCGCTAGAGTCGTTTACCAGGGGTCACGGGGCATCGAAATCCTCCGAGGACCCGAAAATCATGGACTATGCCCACGAAAACAGCTAGAAATGCTCGAAATCATGAGTTTTGACGATGCCGCTAGAGTCGTGTACCGTGGGTCACGGGGCATCGAAATCCTCCCGGGACCCGAAATCGTGGACTATAGCCGACGAAAACGGCCGAAATTCTTGAAATCACGAGTTTTGATGATGCCGCTAGAGTCGTGTACCGGGGGTCACATGGCATCGAAATCATCCCGTGACCCGAAAATCGTGGACTATAGCCCACAAAAACGGGGAGAAATGCTCAAAATCACGAGTTTTGATGATGCCGCTAGAATCGTGTACCCTGGGTCACGGGGCATCGAAATACTCCCGGGACCCGAAATCGTGGACTATAGCCCACGAAAACGAGAAATGCTTGAAATCACGAATTTTGATGATGCCACTAGAGTCGTGTACGGGGGTCACGAACATCGAAATCATCTCGTGACCTGAAAACCGTGGACTATAGCCCACGAAAACGGCCGAAATGCTCGAAATCACGAGTTTTGACAATGCCGCTAGAGTCGTGTACCGGGGTCACGGGGCATCGAAATCCTCCGGGACCCGAAAATCGTGGACTATAGCCCACGAAAACAGCCAGAAATGCTCGAAATCACGAGTTTTGACGATGCCGCTAGAGTCGTGTACCGTGGGTCACGGGCCATCGAAATCCTCCCGGGACCCGAAATCGTGGACTATAGCCACGAAAACGGCCAGAAATTCTTGAAATCACGAGTTTTGATGATGCCGCTAGAGTCGTGTACCAGGGGTCACATGGCATCGAAATCATCCCGTGACCCGAAAATCGTGGACTATAGCCCACAAAAACGGCCGGAAATGCTCGAAATCACGAGTTTTGACGATGCCGCTAGAATCGTGTACCCTGGGTCACGGGGCATCGAAATCATCCCGGGACCCGAAATCGTGGACTATAGCCCACGAAAACGACCAGAAATGCTTGAAATCACGAGTTTTGATGATGCCGCTAGAGTCGTGTACTGGGGGTCACAGGGCATCGAAATCATCTCGTGACCCGAAAACCGTGGACTAGCCCACGAAAACGGCCAGAAATGCTCGAAATCACGAGTTTTGACAAAGAGTCGTGTACCGGGGGTCACGGGGCATCGAAATCCTCCGAGGACCCAAAAATTATGGACTATGCCCACGAAAACAGCCAGAAATGCTCGAAATCACGAGTTTTGACGATGCCGCTAGAGTCATGTACCGTGGGTCACGGGGCATCGAAATCCTCCCGGGACCCAAAATCGTGGACTATAGCCGACGAAAACGGCCAGAAATTCTTGAAATCACGAGTTTTGATGATGCCGCTAGAGTCGTGTACCGGGGGTCACATGGCATCGAAATCATCCCGTGACCCGAAAATCGTGGACTATAGCCCACAAAAACGGCCGGAAATGCTCGAAATCACGAGTTTTGACGATGCCGCTAGAATCGTGTACCCTGGGTCACGGGGGGCATCCTCCCGGGACCCGAAATCGTGGACTATAGCCCAGCGACCGAAATGCTTGAAATCACGAGTTTTGATGATGCCGCAAATCGTGTACCCTGGGTCACGGGGCATGAAGTCATCTCGTGACCAGCCGTGGACTAGCCCAGCGGAAATGCTAAAAATCACGAGTTTTAACAATGCGCTAGAGTCTGTGTACCGGGGTCACGGGGCATCGAAATCCTCCTGAGACCCGAAAATCATGGACTATGCCCACGAAAAAAGCCGATATGCTCGAAATCATGAGTTTTGCGATGCCGCTAGAGTCGTGTACCGTGGGTCACGGGGCATCGAAATCCCCCGGGACCCGAAATCGTGGACTATAGCCGACGAAAACGGCCAGAAATTCTTGAAATCACGAGTTTTGATGATGCCGCTAGAGTCGTGTACCAGGGGTCACATGGCATCGAAATCATCCCGTGACCCAAAAATCGTGGACTATAGCCCACAAAAACGGCCGGAAATGCTCAAAATCACGAGTTTTGACGATGCCGCTAGAGTCGTGTACCACACGGGGCATCGAAATCCAGGGACCCGAAATCGTGGACTATAGCCCACAAAACGGCCAGAAATGCTTGAAATCACGAGTTTTGATGATGCCGGTCGTGTACGGGGTCACGGGGCATCGAAATCATCTCGTGACCCGAAAACCCACGAAAACGGCCAGAAATGCTCAAAATCACGAGTTTTGACGATGCCGCTAGAGTCTGTACCGGGGGTCACGGGGCATCGAAATCCTCAGGGACCCGAAAATCATGGACTATGCCCACGAAAACACCAGAAATGCTCGAAATCATGAGTTTTGACGATGCCGCTAGAGTCGTGTACCGTGGGTCACGGGGCATCGAAATCCTCCGGGACCCGAAATCGTGGACTATAGACGAAAACGGCCAGAAATTCTTGAAATCACGAGTTTTGATGATGCCGCTAGAGTCGTGTACCAGGGGTCACATGGCATCGAAATCATCCCGTGACCCAAAAATCGTGGACTATAGCCCACAAAAACGGCCGGAAATGCTCGAAATCACGAGTTTTGACGATGCGCTAGATCGTGTACCGGGGGTCACGGGGCATCGAAATACTCCCGGGACCCGAAATCGTGGACTATAGCCCACGCGACCAGAAATGCTTGAAATCACGAGTTTTGATGATGCCGCTAGAGTCGTGTACCGTGGGTCACGGGGCATCGAAATCTGTGACCCGAAAACGTGGACTAGCCCACGAAAACGGCCAGAAATGCTCAAAATCACGAGTTTTGACAATGCCGCTAGAGTCGTGTACCGGGGTCACGGGGCATCGAAATCCTCCGAGGACCCGAAAATCATGGACTATGCCCACGAAAAGCCAGAAATGCTCGAAATCATGAGTTTTGACGATGCGCTAGAGTCGTGTACCGTGGGTCACGGGGCATCGAAATCCTCCGGGGACCCGAAATCGTGGACTATAGCCAGACGAAACGGCCAGAAATTCTTGAAATCACGAGTTTTGATGATGCGCTAGAGTCGTGTACCGGGGTCACATGGCATCGAAATCATCCCGTGACCCAAAAATCGTGGACTATAGCCCACAAAAACGGGAATATCGAAATCACGAGTTTTGACGATGCCGCTAGAATCGTGTACCCTGGGTCACGGGGCATCGAAATACTCCCGGGACCAGTAGTGGACTATAGCCCACGAACGACCAGAAATGCTTGAAATCACGAGTTTTGATGATGCCTGAGTCGTGTACCCTGGGTCACGGGGCATCGAAATACGGGACCCGAAATCGTGGACTATAGCCCACGAAAACGGCCAGAAATGCTTGAAATCACGAGTTTTGATGATGCCACTAGAGTCGTGTACCGGGGGTCACAGGGCATTGAAATCATCCCGTGACCTGAAAACCGTGGACTATAGCCCACGAAAACGGCCAGAAATGCTCGAAATCACGAGTTTTGACAATGCCGCTAGAGTCATGTACCGGGGGCCACGGGGCATCGAAATCCTCCCGGGACCCGAAAATCGTGGACTATAGCCCACGAAAACAGCCAGAAATGCTCGTTTTGACGATGCCGCTAGAGTCGTGTACCGTGGGTCACGGGCCATCGAAATCCTCCCGGGACCCGAAATCGTGGACTATAGTCCCGAAAACGGCCAGAAATTCTTGAAATCACGAGTTTTGATGATGCCGCTAGAGTCGTGTACCAGGGGTCACATGGCATCGAAATCATCCCGGGACCCAAAATCGTGGACTATAGCCCACAAAAACGGCCGGAAATGCTCGAAATCACGAGTTTTGACGATGCCGCTAGAGTCGTGTACCGGGGGTCACGGGGCATCAAAATCCCCCGAAATCGTGGACTATAGCCCACGACGACCAGAAATGCTTGAAATCACGAGTTTTGATGATGCCGCTAGAATCGTGTACCGGGGGTCACGGGGCATATCATCCCGTGACCCAAAACGTGGACTAGCCCACAACAGCCAGAAATGCTCGAAATCACGAGTTTTGACAATGCCGCTAGAGTCGTGTACCAGGGGTCACGGGGCATCGAAATCCTCGGGACCCGAAAATCATGGACTATGCCCACGAAAACAGCTAGAAATGCTCGAAATCATGAGTTTTGACGATGCCGCTAGAGTCGTGTACCGTGGGTCACGGGGCATCGAAATCCTCCCGGGACCCAAAATCGTGGACTATAGCCGACGAAAACGGCCAGAAATTCTTGAAATCACGAGTTTTGATGATGCCGCTAGAGTCGTGTACCGGGGGTCACATGGCATCGAAATCATCCCGTGACCGAAAATCGTGCCCACAAAAACGGCCGGAAATGCTCGAAATCACGAGTTTTGACGATGCCGCTAGAATCGTGTACCCTGGGTCACGGGGCATCGAAATCCTCCCGGGACCCGAAATCGTGGACTATAGCGAAAACGACCAGAAATGCTTGAAATCACGAGTTTTGATGATGCCACTAGAGTCGTGTACCGGGGGTCACGGGATCGAAATCATCCCGTGACCTGAAAACCGTGGACTATAGCCCACGAAAACGGCCAGAAATGCTCGAAATCACGAGTTTTGACAATGCCGCTAGAGTCATGTACCAGGGGTCACGGGGCATCGAAATCCTCCGAGGACCCGAAAATCGTGGACTATAGCCCACGAAAACGCCAGAAATGCTCGAAATCACGAGTTTTGACGATGCGCTAGAGTCGTGTACCGTGGGTCACGGGCCATCGAAATCCTCCGGGACCCGAAATCGTGGACTATAGCCACGAAAACGGCCAGAAATGTGAAATCGAGTTTTGATGATGCCGCTAGAGTCGTGTACCGGGGGTCACATGGCATCGAAATCATCCCGTGACCCGAAAATCGTGGACTATAGCCCACAAAAACGGCCGGAAATGCTCGAAATCACGAGTTTTGACGATGCCGCTAGAATCGTGTACCCTGGGTCACGGGGCATCGAAATACTCCCGGGACCCGAAATCGTGGACTATAGCCCACGAAAACAGAAATGCTTGAAATCACGAGTTTTGATGATCCCGCTAGAGTTGTACCGGGGGTCACAGGGCATCGAAATCATCTCGTGACCCGAAAACCGTGGACTAGCCCACGAAACGGCCGAAATGCTCGAAATCACGAGTTTGACAATGCCGCTAGAGTCGTGTACCGGGGGTCACGGGGCATCGAAATCCTCAGGGACCCGAAAATCCGAAAACAGCCAGAAATGCTCGAAATCACGAGTTTTGACGATGCCGCTAGAGTCATGTACCGTGGGTCACGGGGCATCGAAATCCTCCGGGACCCAAAACGTGGACTATGGCACGAAAACGGCCAGAAATTCTTGAAATCACGAGTTTTGATGATGCGCTAGAGTCGTGTACCGGGGTCACATGGCATCGAAATCATCCCGTGACCCGAAAATCGTGGACTATAGCCCACAAAAACGGCCGGAAATGCTCGAAATCACGAGTTTTGACGATGCGCTAGAATCGTGTACCCTGGGTCACGGGTATCATTCTCCCGGGACCCGAAATCGTGGACTATAGCCCACGAAAACGGAGAAATGCTTGAAATCACGAGTTTTGATGATGCGCTTGATACGTGTACCACAGGTCACGGGGCATCGAAATCATCTCGTGACCCAGCCGTGGACTAGCCCACGAAAACGGCCAGAAATGCTAAAAATCACGAGTTTTAACAATCGCTAGAGTCTGTGCCCGGGGGTCCGGGGCATCGAAATCCTCAGGGACCCGAAAATCATGGACTATGCCCACGAAAACAGAAATGCTCGAAATCATGAGTTTTGACGATGCCGCTAGAGTCGTGTACCGTGGGTCACGGGGCATCGAAATCCTCCGGGACCGAAATCGTGGACTATAGCCGAGCGAAAACGGCCAGAAATTCTTGAAATCACGAGTTTTGATGATGCCGCTAAGTCGTGTACCGGGGTCACAGGGCATCGAAATCATCCCGTGACCCAAAAATCGTGGACTATAGCCCACAAAAACGGCCGGAAATGCTCGAAATCACGAGTTTTGACGATGCCGCTAGAGTCGTGTACCCTGGGTCACGGGGCATCGAAACCTCGAAAATCGTGGACTATAGCCCACGAACGACCAAATGCTTGAAATCACGAGTTTTGATGATGCCGCTAGAGTCGTGTACCAGGGGTCACAGGGCATCGAAATCATCCCGTGACCCGAAAACCGTGGACTAGCCCCCAAAACGCCAGAAATGCTCAAAATCACGAGTTTTGACAATGCCGCTGAGTCTGTACCGGGGTCACGGGGCATCGAAATCCTCTGGGACCCGAAAATCATGGACTATGCCCACGAAAACAGCCAGAAATGCTCGAAATCATGAGTTTTGACGATGCCGCTAGAGTCGTGTACCGTGGGTCACGGGGCATCGAAATCCTCCCGGGACCCGAAATCGTGGACTATAGCCGACGAAAACGGCCAGAAATTCTTGAAATCACGAGTTTTGATGATGCCGCTAGAGTCGTGTACCAGGGGTCACATGGCATCGAAATCATCCCGTGACCCGAAAATCGTGGACTATAGCCCACACGGCCGGAAATGCTCGAAATCACGAGTTTTGACGATGCCGCTAGAATCGTGTACCCTGGGTCACGGGGCATCGAAATACTCCCGGGACCCGAAATCGTGGACTATAGCGAACGACCAGAAATGCTTGAAATCACGAGTTTTGATGATGCCGCTAGAGTCGTGTACTGGGGGTCACGGGGCATCGAAATCATCCCGTGACCCGAAAACCGTGGACTAGCCCACGGGGAGAAATGCTCAAAATCACGAGTTTTGACAATGCCGCTAGAGTCTGTACCGGGGGTCACGGGGCATCGAAATCCTCAGGGACCCGAAAATGTGGACTATGCCCACGAAAAAGCCGAGAAATGCTCGAAATCATGAGTTTTGACGATGCAGCTAGAGTCGTGTACCGTGGGTCACGGGGCATCGAAATCCTCCCGGGACCCGAAATCGTGGACTATAGCCGACGAAAACGGCCAGAAATTCTTGAAATCACGAGTTTTGATGATGCCGCTAGAGTCGTGTACCGGGGGTCACGGGGCATCGAAGAAATCATCCCGTGACCCAAAAATCGTGGACTATAGCCCACAAAAACGGCCGGAAATGCTCGAAATCACGAGTTTTGACGATGCCGCTAGAATCGTGTACCCTGGGTCACGGGGCATCGAAATACTCCCGGGACCCGAAATCGTGGACTATAGCCCACGAAAACGGCCAGAAATGCTTGAAATCACGAGTTTTGATGATGCCGCTAGAGTCGTGTACCAGGGGTCACAGGCATCGAAATACTCCCGGGACCCGAAATCGTGGACTATAGCCCACGAAAACGACCAGAAATGCTTGAAATCACGAGTTTTGATGATGCCGGTCGTGTACCAGGGGTCACAGGGCATTGAAATCATCCCGTGACCTGAAAACCGTGGACTATAGCCCAAAACGGCCAGAAATGCTCGAAATCACGAGTTTTGACAATGCCGCTAGAGTCATGTACCGGGGGTCACGGGGCATCGAAATCCTCCCGGGACCCGAAAATCGTGGACTATAGCCCACGAAAACAGCCAGAAATACTCGAAATCACGAGTTTTGACGATGCCGCTAGAGTCGTGTACCGTGGGTCACGGGGCATCGAAATCCTCCCGGGACCCGAAATCGTGGACTATAGCCGACGAAAACGGCCAGAAATTCTTGAAATCACGAGTTTTGATGATGCCGCTAGAGTCGTGTACCAGGGGTCACATGGCATCGAAATCATCCCGTGACCCGGAAAATCGTGGACTATAGCCCACAAAAACGGCCAGAAATGCTCGAAATCACGAGTTTTGACGATGCCGCTAGAGTCATGTACCCTGGGTCACGGGGCATCGAAATACTCCCGGGACCCGAAATCGTGGACTATAGCCCACGAAAACGACCAGAAATGCTTGAAATCACGAGTTTTGATGATGCCGCTAGAGTCGTGTACCAGGGGTCACAGGGCATCGAAATCATCCCGTGACCCGAAAACCGTGGACTATAGCCCACGAAAACGGCCAGAAATGCTCGAAATCACGAGTTTTGACAATGCCGCTAGAGTCGTGTACCAGGGGTCACGGGGCATCGAAATCCTCCCGGGACCCGAAAACGTGGACTATAGCCCACGAAAACGGCTAGAAATGCTCGAAATCATGAGTTTTGACGATGCCGCTAGAGTCGTGTACCGTGGGTCACGGGGCATCGAAATCCTCCCGGGACCCAAAATCGTGGACTATAGTGACAAACGGCCAGAAATTCTTGAAATCACGAGTTTTGATGATGCCGCTAGAGTCGTGTACCAGGGGTCACATGGCATCGAAATCATCCCGTGACCCGAAAATCGTGGACTATAGCCCACAAAAACGGCCAGAAATGCTCAAAATCACGAGTTTTGACAGTGCCGCTAAAATCGTGTACCACAGGTCACGGGGCATGAATACTCCCGGGACCCGAAATCGTGGACTATAGCCCACGAAAACAGCAAGAAATGCTTGAAATCACGAGTTTTGATGATGCCACTAGAGTCGTGTACCAGGGGTCACAGGGCATCGAAATCATCCCGGGACCCGAAAACGTGGACCTATAGCCCACGAAAACGGCCAGAAATGCTCGAAATCACGAGTTTTGACAATGCCGCTAGAGTCATGTACCGGGGGTCACGGGGCATCGAAATCCTCCCAGGACAGAAAATCGTGGACATAGCCCACGAAAACAGCCGAGAAATGCTCGAAATCACGAGTTTTGACGATGCCGCTAGAGTCGTGTACCGTGGGTCACGGGCCATCGAAATCCTCCCGGGACCCGAAATCGTGGACTATAGCCGACGAAAACGGCCAGAAATTCTTGAAATCACGAGTTTTGATGATGCCGCTAGAGTCGTGTACCGGGGGTCACGGGGCATCGAAATCATCCCGGGACCCAAAAATCGTGGACTATAGCCCACAAAAACGGCCGGAAATGCTCGAAATCACGAGTTTGACGATGCCGCTAGAGTCGTGTACCACGGGTCACGGGGCATCGAAATACTCCCGGGACCCGAAATCGTGGACTATAGCCCACAACGACCAGAAATGCTTGAAATCACGAGTTTTGATGATCCCGCTAAGTCGTGTACCCTGGGTCACGGGGCATCGAAATCCCGGGACCCGAAATCGTGGACTATAGCCCACGAAACGACCAGAGAAATGCTTGAAATCACGAGTTTTGATGATGCCACTAGAGTCGTGTACCGGGGGTCACGGGGCAATCATCCCGTGACCTGAAAACCGTGGACTATAGCCCACGAAAAATGCTCGAAATCACGAGTTTTGACAATGCCGCTAGAGTCGTGTACCGGGGGTCACGGGGCATCGAAATCCTCCCGGGACCCGAAAATCGTGGACTATAGCCCACAAAAACAGCCCGAAGAGAAATGCTCGAAATCACGAGTTTTGACGATGCCGCTAGAGTCGTGTACCGTGGTCACGGGGCATCGAAATCCTCCCGGGACCCGAAATCGTGGACTATAGCCGACGAAACGGCCAGAAATTCTTGAAATCACGAGTTTTGATGATGCCGCTAGAGTCGTGTACCAGGGGTCACATGGCATCGAAATCATCCCGTGACCCAAAAATCGTGGACTATAGCCCACAAAAACGGCCGGAAATGCTCGAAATCACGAGTTTTGACGATGCCGCTAGAATCGTGTACCCTGGGTCACGGGGCATCGAAATACTCCCGGGACCCGAAATCGTGGACTATAGCCCACGAAAACGACCAGAAATGCTTGAAATCACGAGTTTTGATGATGCCGCTAGAGTCGTGTACCGTGGGTCACAGGGCATCGAAATCATCCCGTGACCCGAAAACCGTGGACTATAGCCCACGAAAACGGCCAGAATGCTCGAAATCACGAGTTTTGACAATGCCGCTAGAGTCGTGTACCGGGGGTCACGGGGCATCGAAATCCTCCCGGGACCGAAAATCATGGACTATAGCCCACGAAAACGGCCAGAAATGCTCGAAATCACATGAGTTTTGACGATGCCGCTAGAGTCGTGTACCGTGGGTCACGGGGCATCAGAAATCCTCCCGGGACCCAAAACCGTGGACAATAGCCGTGAAAACGGCCAGAAATTCTTGAAATCACGAGTTTTGATGATGCCGCTAGAGTCGTGGGGGTCACAGGGCATCGAAATCATCCCGTGACCCGAAAATCGTGGACTATAGCCCACAAAAACGGCCAGAAATGCTCGAAATCACGAGTTTTGACGATGCCGCTAGAATCGTGTACCCTGGGTCACGGGGCATCGAAATCCTCCCGGGACCCGAAAATCGTGGATAGCCCACGAAAACGGCCAGAAATGCTTGAAATCACGAGTTTTGATGATGCCACTAGAGTCGTGTACCGGGGGTCACGGGGCATCGAAATCCTCGTGAAAAGCGTGGACTATAGCCCACGAAAACGGCCAGAAATGCTCGAAATCACGAGTTTTGACAATGCCGCTAGAGTCATGTACCAGGGGTCACGGGGCATCGAAATCCTCCCGGGACCCGAAAATCGTGGACTATAGCCCACGAAAACAGCCAGAAATGCTCGAAATCACGAGTTTTGACGATGCCGCTAAAGTCGTGTACAGGGGTCACGGGGAATCAAAATCCTCCCGGGACCCGAAATCGTGGACTATAGCCGACGAAAACGGCCCAGAATTGCTTGAAATCACGAGTTTTGATGATGCCGCTAGAGTCGTGTACCGGGGGTCACAGTGCATGAGAAATCTCATCCCGTGACCCAAAAATCGTGGACTATAGCCCACAAACGACCAGAAATGCTCGAAATCACGAGGTTTTGACGATGCCGCTAGAATCGTGTACCACGGGTCCCAGGGCATCCAGAAATACTCCCGGGACCGAGAAATGGTGGTTCTGTATTACAGCGACCAATGCTTGAAATCACGGGATTTTGATGATGCCGCTAAGTCGTGTCTTTGGGGGTCCACGAGGGCATCGAAATCATCTCGTGACCCCGGCTGCGTGGACTAGCCCACGAAAACGGCCGAAGGAAATGCTAAAATCACGAGTTTTAACAGTACCGCTATAGAGTCATGCCCGAGGTCACGGGGCATCGAAATCCTCCGAGGACCCGAAAATCATGGACTAGCCCACGAAAACGGCCAGAAATGCTCGAAATCACGAGTTTTGACGATGCCGCTAAAGTCGTGTACAGGGGTCACGGGGGCATCGAAATCCTCCCGGGACCCGAAATCGTGGACTATAGCCGACGAAAACGGCCAGAAATTCTTGAAATCACGAGTTTTGATGATGCCGCTAGAGTCGTGTACCGGGGGTCACATGGCATCGAAATCATCCCGTGACCCGAAAATCGTGGACTATAGCCCACAAAAACGGCCGGAAATGCTTGAAATCACGAGTTTTGACGATGCCGCTAGAGTCGTGTACCAGGGGTACGGGGCATCGAAATCCTCCCGGGACCCGAAATCGTGGACTATAGCCCACAAAAAGAAATCACGAGTTTTGATGATGCCGCTAGAGTCGTGTACCGTGGGGGCATCGAAATCCTCCCGGGACCCGAAATCGTGGACTATAGCCCACGAAAACGACCAGAAATGCTTGAAATCACGATTTTGGTAGTGCCACTAGAGTGTCTTTAAGGGTCACGAGGGCATCGAAAATCATCTAGTGACCTGAAAACCGTGGACCTGTACAATACATGAGAAAATGTTTTCGAAATCACGAGTTTTGACAATCACGCTAGAGTCATGAACCGGGGAGTCTGGGACATCGAATTCCTCCGAGGACCCGAAAATCGTGGTTCTGTTACAAGAAACAGCCCGAGGAAATGCTCGAAATCCTGAGTTTTGGCGATGCCGCTAGAGTCGTGTACCGTGGGTCACGGGCATCGAAATACTCCCGGGACCCGAAATCGTGGACTATAGCCGACGAAAACGGCCAGAAATTCTTGAAATCACGAGTTTTGATGATGCCGCTAGAGTCGTGTACCGGGGGTCACATGGCATCGAAATCATCCCGTGACCCAAAAATCGTGGACTATAGCCCACAAAAACGGCCGGAAATGCTCGAAATCACGAGTTTTGACGGTACGCTAGAATCGATATTACCACCTGGGTCCACGGAACATCGAGAAATACTCCGGACCAAGAAATGTGGACTATAGCCACAGCGACCGAAATGCTTGAAATCACGAGTTTGATGATGCGCTAAGTCGTGTGCGGGGGTCCACGGGAGACATCGAAATCATCCTCGTGACCGAAAAACCCGTGGACTAGCCGAAAACGGCCGAAATGCTCGAAATCACGAGTTTTAATGATGCCGCTAGAGTCGTGTACCAGGGGTCACGGGGCATCGAAATCCTCCGGGGACCGAAAATCATGGACTATGCCCACGAAAAAGCCGGAAGGAAATGCTCGAAATCTGAGTTTTGACGTGCCGCTAGAGTCGTGTACCGTGGGTCACGGGGCATCGAAATCCTCCCGGGACCAGAATCGTGGACTATGGCAGAGCCCCGAAAGCGGCCAGAAATTCTTGAAATCACGAGTTTTGATGATGCCGCTAGAGTCGTGTACCGGGGGTCACATGGCATCGAAATCATCCCGTGACCCGAAAATCGTGGACTATAGCCCACAAAAACGGCCGGAAATGCTCGAAATCACGAGTTTTGACGATGCGCTAGAGTCGTGTACCGGGGGTCACGGGGCATCGAAATCCTCCCGGGACCCGAAATCGTGGACTATAGCCCACGAAAACGACCAGAAATGCTTGAAATCACGAGTTTTGATGATGCCGCTAGAGTGTACCAGGGGTCACGGGGCATCGAAATACTCCCGGGACCCGAAATCGTGGACTATAGCCCACAAAGACCAGAAATGCTTGAAATCACGAGTTTTGATGATGCCGCTAGAGTCGTGTCTTGGGGGTCACACGGGGCATCGAAATCATCTCGTGACCGAAAACAGTGGACTAGCCCACGAAACGGCGAGAAATGCCGAAATCACGAGGTTTTGACAATGCGCTAGAGTCGTGTACCGGGGTCACGGGGCATGAGAAATCCTCAGGGACCCAAAAATCATGGACTATGCCTGAACAGCCAGAAATGCTGAAAATCACGAGTTTGGCGATGCCGCTAGAGTCATGTGCGAAGTGGGTCACGGGGGCATGAAATCTCCGGGACCCAAAATCGTGGACTATAGCCCACGAAAACGGCCAGAAATTCTTGAAATCACGAGTTTTGATGATGCCGCTAGAGTCATGTACCAGGGGTCACATGGCATCGAAATCATCCCGTGACCCGAAAATCGTGGACTATAGCCCACAAAAACGGCCGGAAATGCTCGAAATCACGAGTTTTGACGATGCGCTAGAATCGTGTGGTCACGGGGCATCGAAATACTCCCGGGACCGAAATCGTGGACTATAGCCCACGCGACCAAAAATGCTTGAAATCACGAGTTTTGATGATGCCGCTAGAGTCATGTACCGTGGGTCACGGGGCATCGAAATCATCTCGTGACCCGAAAACCGACTAGCCCACAACGGCCAGAAATGCTCGAAATCACGAGTTTT
>CM061747.1:57500264-57507764 GCA_030979885.1 Lolium multiflorum | reverse complement strand
GTTTAGGGTTTAGGGTTTAGGGTTTAGGGTTTAGGGTTTAGGGTTTAGGGTTTAGGGTTTAGGGTTTAGGGTTTAGGGTTTAGGGTTTAGGGTTTAGGGTTTAGGGTTTAGGGTTTAGGGTTTAGGGTTTAGGGTTTAGGGTTTAGGGTTTAGGGTTTAGGGTTTAGGGTTTAGGGTTTAGGGTTTAGGGTTTAGGGTTTAGGGTTTAGGGTTTAGGGTTTAGGGTTTAGGGTTTAGGGTTTAGGGTTTAGGGTTTAGGGTTTAGGGTTTAGGGTTTAGGGTTTAGGGTTTAGGGTTTAGGGTTTAGGGTTTAGGGTTTAGGGTTTAGGGTTTAGGGTTTAGGGTTTAGGGTTTAGGGTTTAGGGTTTAGGGTTTAGGGTTTAGGGTTTAGGGTTTAGGGTTTAGGGTTTAGGGTTTAGGGTTTAGGGTTTAGGGTTTAGGGTTTAGGGTTTAGGGTTTAGGGTTTAGGGTTTAGGGTTTAGGGTTTAGGGTTTAGGGTTTAGGGTTTAGGGTTTAGGGTTTAGGGTTTAGGGTTTAGGGTTTAGGGTTTAGGGTTTAGGGTTTAGGGTTTAGGGTTTAGGGTTTAGGGTTTAGGGTTTAGGGTTTAGGGTTTAGGGTTTAGGGTTTAGGGTTTAGGGTTTAGGGTTTAGGGTTTAGGGTTTAGGGTTTAGGGTTTAGGGTTTAGGGTTTAGGGTTTAGGGTTTAGGGTTTAGGGTTTAGGGTTTAGGGTTTAGGGTTTAGGGTTTAGGGTTTAGGGTTTAGGGTTTAGGGTTTAGGGTTTAGGGTTTAGGGTTTAGGGTTTAGGGTTTAGGGTTTAGGGTTTAGGGTTTAGGGTTTAGGGTTTAGGGTTTAGGGTTTAGGGTTTAGGGTTTAGGGTTTAGGGTTTAGGGTTTAGGGTTTAGGGTTTAGGGTTTAGGGTTTAGGGTTTAGGGTTTAGGGTTTAGGGTTTAGGGTTTAGGGTTTAGGGTTTAGGGTTTAGGGTTTAGGGTTTAGGGTTTAGGGTTTAGGGTTTAGGGTTTAGGGTTTAGGGTTTAGGGTTTAGGGTTTAGGGTTTAGGGTTTAGGGTTTAGGGTTTAGGGTTTAGGGTTTAGGGTTTAGGGTTTAGGGTTTAGGGTTTAGGGTTTAGGGTTTAGGGTTTAGGGTTTAGGGTTTAGGGTTTAGGGTTTAGGGTTTAGGGTTTAGGGTTTAGGGTTTAGGGTTTAGGGTTTAGGGTTTAGGGTTTAGGGTTTAGGGTTTAGGGTTTAGGGTTTAGGGTTTAGGGTTTAGGGTTTAGGGTTTAGGGTTTAGGGTTTAGGGTTTAGGGTTTAGGGTTTAGGGTTTAGGGTTTAGGGTTTAGGGTTTAGGGTTTAGGGTTTAGGGTTTAGGGTTTAGGGTTTAGGGTTTAGGGTTTAGGGTTTAGGGTTTAGGGTTTAGGGTTTAGGGTTTAGGGTTTAGGGTTTAGGGTTTAGGGTTTAGGGTTTAGGGTTTAGGGTTTAGGGTTTAGGGTTTAGGGTTTAGGGTTTAGGGTTTAGGGTTTAGGGTTTAGGGTTTAGGGTTTAGGGTTTAGGGTTTAGGGTTTAGGGTTTAGGGTTTAGGGTTTAGGGTTTAGGGTTTAGGGTTTAGGGTTTAGGGTTTAGGGTTTAGGGTTTAGGGTTTAGGGTTTAGGGTTTAGGGTTTAGGGTTTAGGGTTTAGGGTTTAGGGTTTAGGGTTTAGGGTTTAGGGTTTAGGGTTTAGGGTTTAGGGTTTAGGGTTTAGGGTTTAGGGTTTAGGGTTTAGGGTTTAGGGTTTAGGGTTTAGGGTTTAGGGTTTAGGGTTTAGGGTTTAGGGTTTAGGGTTTAGGGTTTAGGGTTTAGGGTTTAGGGTTTAGGGTTTAGGGTTTAGGGTTTAGGGTTTAGGGTTTAGGGTTTAGGGTTTAGGGTTTAGGGTTTAGGGTTTAGGGTTTAGGGTTTAGGGTTTAGGGTTTAGGGTTTAGGGTTTAGGGTTTAGGGTTTAGGGTTTAGGGTTTAGGGTTTAGGGTTTAGGGTTTAGGGTTTAGGGTTTAGGGTTTAGGGTTTAGGGTTTAGGGTTTAGGGTTTAGGGTTTAGGGTTTAGGGTTTAGGGTTTAGGGTTTAGGGTTTAGGGTTTAGGGTTTAGGGTTTAGGGTTTAGGGTTTAGGGTTTAGGGTTTAGGGTTTAGGGTTTAGGGTTTAGGGTTTAGGGTTTAGGGTTTAGGGTTTAGGGTTTAGGGTTTAGGGTTTAGGGTTTAGGGTTTAGGGTTTAGGGTTTAGGGTTTAGGGTTTAGGGTTTAGGGTTTAGGGTTTAGGGTTTAGGGTTTAGGGTTTAGGGTTTAGGGTTTAGGGTTTAGGGTTTAGGGTTTAGGGTTTAGGGTTTAGGGTTTAGGGTTTAGGGTTTAGGGTTTAGGGTTTAGGGTTTAGGGTTTAGGGTTTAGGGTTTAGGGTTTAGGGTTTAGGGTTTAGGGTTTAGGGTTTAGGGTTTAGGGTTTAGGGTTTAGGGTTTAGGGTTTAGGGTTTAGGGTTTAGGGTTTAGGGTTTAGGGTTTAGGGTTTAGGGTTTAGGGTTTAGGGTTTAGGGTTTAGGGTTTAGGGTTTAGGGTTTAGGGTTTAGGGTTTAGGGTTTAGGGTTTAGGGTTTAGGGTTTAGGGTTTAGGGTTTAGGGTTTAGGGTTTAGGGTTTAGGGTTTAGGGTTTAGGGTTTAGGGTTTAGGGTTTAGGGTTTAGGGTTTAGGGTTTAGGGTTTAGGGTTTAGGGTTTAGGGTTTAGGGTTTAGGGTTTAGGGGGTTTAGGGTTTAGGGTTTAGGGTTTAGGGTTTAGGGTTTAGGGTTTAGGGTTTAGGGTTTAGGGTTTAGGGTTTAGGGTTTAGGGTTTAGGGTTTAGGGTTTAGGGTTTAGGGTTTAGGGTTTAGGGTTTAGGGTTTAGGGTTTAGGGTTTAGGGTTTAGGGTTTAGGGTTTAGGGTTTAGGGTTTAGGGTTTAGGGTTTAGGGTTTAGGGTTTAGGGTTTAGGGTTTAGGGTTTAGGGTTTAGGGTTTAGGGTTTAGGGTTTAGGGTTTAGGGTTTAGGGTTTAGGGTTTAGGGTTTAGGGTTTAGGGTTTAGGGTTTAGGGTTTAGGGTTTAGGGTTTAGGGTTTAGGGTTTAGGGTTTAGGGTTTAGGGTTTAGGGTTTAGGGTTTAGGGTTTAGGGTTTAGGGTTTAGGGTTTAGGGTTTAGGGTTTAGGGTTTAGGGTTTAGGGTTTAGGGTTTAGGGTTTAGGGTTTAGGGTTTAGGGTTTAGGGTTTAGGGTTTAGGGTTTAGGGTTTAGGGTTTAGGGTTTAGGGTTTAGGGTTTAGGGTTTAGGGTTTAGGGTTTAGGGTTTAGGGTTTAGGGTTTAGGGTTTAGGGTTTAGGGTTTAGGGTTTAGGGTTTAGGGTTTAGGGTTTAGGGTTTAGGGTTTAGGGTTTAGGGTTTAGGGTTTAGGGTTTAGGGTTTAGGGTTTAGGGTTTAGGGTTTAGGGTTTAGGGTTTAGGGTTTAGGGTTTAGGGTTTAGGGTTTAGGGTTTAGGGTTTAGGGTTTAGGGTTTAGGGTTTAGGGTTTAGGGTTTAGGGTTTAGGGTTTAGGGTTTAGGGTTTAGGGTTTAGGGTTTAGGGTTTAGGGTTTAGGGTTTAGGGTTTAGGGTTTAGGGTTTAGGGTTTAGGGTTTAGGGTTTAGGGTTTAGGGTTTAGGGTTTAGGGTTTAGGGTTTAGGGTTTAGGGTTTAGGGTTTAGGGTTTAGGGTTTAGGGTTTAGGGTTTAGGGTTTAGGGTTTAGGGTTTAGGGTTTAGGGTTTAGGGTTTAGGGTTTAGGGTTTAGGGTTTAGGGTTTAGGGTTTAGGGTTTAGGGTTTAGGGTTTAGGGTTTAGGGTTTAGGGTTTAGGGTTTAGGGTTTAGGGTTTAGGGTTTAGGGTTTAGGGTTTAGGGTTTAGGGTTTAGGGTTTAGGGTTTAGGGTTTAGGGTTTAGGGTTTAGGGTTTAGGGTTTAGGGTTTAGGGTTTAGGGTTTAGGGTTTAGGGTTTAGGGTTTAGGGTTTAGGGTTTAGGGTTTAGGGTTTAGGGTTTAGGGTTTAGGGTTTAGGGTTTAGGGTTTAGGGTTTAGGGTTTAGGGTTTAGGGTTTAGGGTTTAGGGTTTAGGGTTTAGGGTTTAGGGTTTAGGGTTTAGGGTTTAGGGTTTAGGGTTTAGGGTTTAGGGTTTAGGGTTTAGGGTTTAGGGTTTAGGGTTTAGGGTTTAGGGTTTAGGGTTTAGGGTTTAGGGTTTAGGGTTTAGGGTTTAGGGTTTAGGGTTTAGGGTTTAGGGTTTAGGGTTTAGGGTTTAGGGTTTAGGGTTTAGGGTTTAGGGTTTAGGGTTTAGGGTTTAGGGTTTAGGGTTTAGGGTTTAGGGTTTAGGGTTTAGGGTTTAGGGTTTAGGGTTTAGGGTTTAGGGTTTAGGGTTTAGGGTTTAGGGTTTAGGGTTTAGGGTTTAGGGTTTAGGGTTTAGGGTTTAGGGTTTAGGGTTTAGGGTTTAGGGTTTAGGGTTTAGGGTTTAGGGTTTAGGGTTTAGGGTTTAGGGTTTAGGGTTTAGGGTTTAGGGTTTAGGGTTTAGGGTTTAGGGTTTAGGGTTTAGGGTTTAGGGTTTAGGGTTTAGGGTTTAGGGTTTAGGGTTTAGGGTTTAGGGTTTAGGGTTTAGGGTTTAGGGTTTAGGGTTTAGGGTTTAGGGTTTAGGGTTTAGGGTTTAGGGTTTAGGGTTTAGGGTTTAGGGTTTAGGGTTTAGGGTTTAGGGTTTAGGGTTTAGGGTTTAGGGTTTAGGGTTTAGGGTTTAGGGTTTAGGGTTTAGGGTTTAGGGTTTAGGGTTTAGGGTTTAGGGTTTAGGGTTTAGGGTTTAGGGTTTAGGGTTTAGGGTTTAGGGTTTAGGGTTTAGGGTTTAGGGTTTAGGGTTTAGGGTTTAGGGTTTAGGGTTTAGGGTTTAGGGTTTAGGGTTTAGGGTTTAGGGTTTAGGGTTTAGGGTTTAGGGTTTAGGGTTTAGGGTTTAGGGTTTAGGGTTTAGGGTTTAGGGTTTAGGGTTTAGGGTTTAGGGTTTAGGGTTTAGGGTTTAGGGTTTAGGGTTTAGGGTTTAGGGTTTAGGGTTTAGGGTTTAGGGTTTAGGGTTTAGGGTTTAGGGTTTAGGGTTTAGGGTTTAGGGTTTAGGGTTTAGGGTTTAGGGTTTAGGGTTTAGGGTTTAGGGTTTAGGGTTTAGGGTTTAGGGTTTAGGGTTTAGGGTTTAGGGTTTAGGGTTTAGGGTTTAGGGTTTAGGGTTTAGGGTTTAGGGTTTAGGGTTTAGGGTTTAGGGTTTAGGGTTTAGGGTTTAGGGTTTAGGGTTTAGGGTTTAGGGTTTAGGGTTTAGGGTTTAGGGTTTAGGGTTTAGGGTTTAGGGTTTAGGGTTTAGGGTTTAGGGTTTAGGGTTTAGGGTTTAGGGTTTAGGGTTTAGGGTTTAGGGTTTAGGGTTTAGGGTTTAGGGTTTAGGGTTTAGGGTTTAGGGTTTAGGGTTTAGGGTTTAGGGTTTAGGGTTTAGGGTTTAGGGTTTAGGGTTTAGGGTTTAGGGTTTAGGGTTTAGGGTTTAGGGTTTAGGGTTTAGGGTTTAGGGTTTAGGGTTTAGGGTTTAGGGTTTAGGGTTTAGGGTTTAGGGTTTAGGGTTTAGGGTTTAGGGTTTAGGGTTTAGGGTTTAGGGTTTAGGGTTTAGGGTTTAGGGTTTAGGGTTTAGGGTTTAGGGTTTAGGGTTTAGGGTTTAGGGTTTAGGGTTTAGGGTTTAGGGTTTAGGGTTTAGGGTTTAGGGTTTAGGGTTTAGGGTTTAGGGTTTAGGGTTTAGGGTTTAGGGTTTAGGGTTTAGGGTTTAGGGTTTAGGGTTTAGGGTTTAGGGTTTAGGGTTTAGGGTTTAGGGTTTAGGGTTTAGGGTTTAGGGTTTAGGGTTTAGGGTTTAGGGTTTAGGGTTTAGGGTTTAGGGTTTAGGGTTTAGGGTTTAGGGTTTAGGGTTTAGGGTTTAGGGTTTAGGGTTTAGGGTTTAGGGTTTAGGGTTTAGGGTTTAGGGTTTAGGGTTTAGGGTTTAGGGTTTAGGGGTTTAGGGTTTAGGGTTTAGGGTTTAGGGTTTAGGGTTTAGGGTTTAGGGTTTAGGGTTTAGGGTTTAGGGTTTAGGGTTTAGGGTTTAGGGTTTAGGGTTTAGGGTTTAGGGTTTAGGGTTTAGGGTTTAGGGTTTAGGGTTTAGGGTTTAGGGTTTAGGGTTTAGGGTTTAGGGTTTAGGGTTTAGGGTTTAGGGTTTAGGGTTTAGGGTTTAGGGTTTAGGGTTTAGGGTTTAGGGTTTAGGGTTTAGGGTTTAGGGTTTAGGGTTTAGGGTTTAGGGTTTAGGGTTTAGGGTTTAGGGTTTAGGGTTTAGGGTTTAGGGTTTAGGGTTTAGGGTTTAGGGTTTAGGGTTTAGGGTTTAGGGTTTAGGGTTTAGGGTTTAGGGTTTAGGGTTTAGGGTTTAGGGTTTAGGGTTTAGGGTTTAGGGTTTAGGGTTTAGGGTTTAGGGTTTAGGGTTTAGGGTTTAGGGTTTAGGGTTTAGGGTTTAGGGTTTAGGGTTTAGGGTTTAGGGTTTAGGGTTTAGGGTTTAGGGTTTAGGGTTTAGGGTTTAGGGTTTAGGGTTTAGGGTTTAGGGTTTAGGGTTTAGGGTTTAGGGTTTAGGGTTTAGGGTTTAGGGTTTAGGGTTTAGGGTTTAGGGTTTAGGGTTTAGGGTTTAGGGTTTAGGGTTTAGGGTTTAGGGTTTAGGGTTTTAGGGTTTAGGGTTTAGGGTTTAGGGTTTAGGGTTTAGGGTTTAGGGTTTAGGGTTTAGGGTTTAGGGTTTAGGGTTTAGGGTTTAGGGTTTAGGGTTTAGGGTTTAGGGTTTAGGGTTTAGGGTTTAGGGTTTAGGGTTTAGGGTTTAGGGTTTAGGGTTTAGGGTTTAGGGTTTAGGGTTTAGGGTTTAGGGTTTAGGGTTTAGGGTTTAGGGTTTAGGGTTTAGGGTTTAGGGTTTAGGGTTTAGGGTTTAGGGTTTAGGGTTTAGGGTTTAGGGTTTAGGGTTTAGGGTTTAGGGTTTAGGGTTTAGGGTTTAGGGTTTAGGGTTTAGGGTTTAGGGTTTAGGGTTTAGGGTTTAGGGTTTAGGGTTTAGGGTTTAGGGTTTAGGGTTTAGGGTTTAGGGTTTAGGGTTTAGGGTTTAGGGTTTAGGGTTTAGGGTTTAGGGTTTAGGGTTTAGGGTTTAGGGTTTAGGGTTTAGGGTTTAGGGTTTAGGGTTTAGGGTTTAGGGTTTAGGGTTTAGGGTTTAGGGTTTAGGGTTTTTTAGGGTTTAGGGTTTAGGGTTTAGGGTTTAGGGTTTAGGGTTTAGGGTTTAGGGTTTAGGGTTTAGGGTTTAGGGTTTAGGGTTTAGGGTTTAGGGTTTAGGGTTTAGGGTTTAGGGTTTAGGGTTTAGGGTTTAGGGTTTAGGGTTTAGGGTTTAGGGTTTAGGGTTTAGGGTTTAGGGTTTAGGGTTTTAGGGTTTAGGGTTTAGGGTTTAGGGTTTAGGGT
>CM061747.1:57490264-57495264 GCA_030979885.1 Lolium multiflorum | reverse complement strand
GGTTTCAGGTTTAGGTTTGGGACTGCCAAGGTTTAAGGGTTTAGGTTTAGGTTTAAGGTTTAGGGTTTCAGGGTTTAAAGGTTTAGGAGTTTAGGTTAGGTTTAGGGATTTAAGATTTGATTTAGTTTAGGTTGAATTTAGGTTGAGTTTAAAGTTTAGAATTAAATTTAGAATTTAGATTTAAAGATTGAGTTTAAGGTTTAAGATTTAAGTTTAAATTTAAGTTTAGGGTTAGGGTTTAGGTTTTTTGATTTAGGTTTCAAAGTTTAAGGTTTAGGATTTGTTCAGATTAATTTACAAGATTTAGTTGAGTTTAGGATTTAGGTTAGGTTTAGGTTTGATTTAGGGTTTAGGATTTAGGGGTTTAAGGATTAAAATTTAGGTTTAAGGTTTAAGTTTAGTTGAGTTTGATTTAAGTTTTAAGTTTTAGGTTTAGATTTCAAGATTTAAGATTTAAAGTTGAGTTTAGGATTTAAGGTTTAAAGTTTAGGGATTTCAAAGTTTAGGGATTTAGGGATTTAAGGTTTAAGGTTTTAAGGTTTGGTTAGGTTTAGGTTGAGTTTGAAGTTTAGGTTTTAGGGTTGAGTTTGAGTTTAGGTTTGGGTTTAGGGTTTAGGTTTAGGATTTAGGTTTAGAGTTTGAGTTTAAGAGTTTAAGGTTTAGGTTTAAGGTTTAAGTTTGATTTAATTTAGGATTTTAGATTGGGGATTTAAGGTTTAGGTTTTGAGGATTTTAGGTTTTGAGTTAGGATTTAGGTTTAGGTTTAGGATTTAGTTGAGTTGAAGTTAAAATTTAGGGTTTAGGATTTAAAATTTCAGATTTAGTTTGGTTTAGATTTAGGATTTAGAGATTTAGATTTAGGTTTAGGTTTAGGAATTTAGGTTTAGGTTTCAAGGTTTAGGGTTTAGGTTTAGGGTTAGGGTTAGGGTTTAGGTTTAGGGATTTAGGGTTTAGGGATTTAGGTTTAGGTTTAAGGTTTAGGGATTTAGGTTTCCAAAGTTGAAGTTTAGATTTAGAGTTTAGGTTTAGGGATTTAGGGTTTAAGGTTCAGTTTAGAGTTTGAGTTTAGGTTTAGGTTTAGGTTGGTTTAGGAGTTTAGGATTGGTTTGATTCAGTTTAAATTTAGGTTTGAGTTTAAAATTTGCCAAGGTTTTAGGGATTTTAGGTTTAGTTTAGATTTTAGAGTTAGGATTTGATTTGAGTTTTAGGGACGTTGAGTTTAAGGAGTTTAGGGTTTAGGGATTTAGGTTTAGGGTTTAGGGTTAGGTTTAAGGTTTAGGATTTTAGGGATTTAAGTTGGATTTAGGGTTTGAGTTGAGTTTACAAGGTTTAGGGTTTAAAGTTTAAAATTTTAGGGATTTAAAGTTTAGAGTTTGGAGTTTAGGGTTTAGGGTTTAGGTTTAGGGTTTTAAAGGTTTAGGGTTTAGGGTTTTAGGGTTTAAGGTTTAGGGTTTAGGTTTAGGGTTAAGGTTTAGGGTTAGGTTTAAGGTTTTGAGTTTAGGGTTTAAGGTTTTGAGAGTTTAGGGTTTAGGGTTTAGTTTTTAGGGTGTTTAGGGTTTAAGGTTTCAGGGATTTGAAGGTTTGAGTTTGGGTTTAGGGTTTAAGGTTTAGGGTTTAGGGTTTAAGAGTTGGGTTTAAGTTTAGGGTTTTAGGGTTTTAGGTTTAGGGTTTAGGGTTTAGGGTTTAGGGTTTAGGGTTTAGGAGTTTTGCAGGTTGATTTGGGTTTAGGGTTTAGAGTTTAGGGTTTAGGGTTTAAGGTTTAGGGTTAGGGTTTAAGGTTTAAGTTTAAGGTTTAGGGTTTTGAGGTTTAGGGTTTAGGGATTTAGGGATTAGAGTTTAGGGTTTAGGGTTTAGGTTTAGGTTTAGGGTTTAGGGTTTAGGTTTAGGTTTAGGTTTAGGGTTTAGGGTTTAGGGTTTAGGGTTTAGGGTTTAGGGTTTTTTAGGGTTTAGGGTTTAGGGTTTAGGTTTAGGGTTTAGGGTTTAGGGTTTGGGGTTTAGTTTTAGGGTTTAGGGTTTAGGGTTTAGGGTTTAGGGTTTGAGTTTAGGGTTTGAGTTTTATGGTTAGGTATAGGTTTAGGGTTTAGGTTTAGGGTTTAGGGATTTAGGGTTTAGGGTTTAGGAGTTGGGTTTAGGGTTTAGGAGTTTAGGGATTTAGGGTTAGGGATTTAGGGTTTGAGTTTAGGGATTTAGGAGTTTAGGGTTTAGGGTTTAGGTTTAAGGTTTAGGGTTTAGGGTTTAGGGATTTAGGAATTTTAGTTTAAGGTTGAAGTTAGGTTTCAAAGTTTAGGAGATTTAAGGTTTAAGGTTTAGGTTGATTTTAGGATTAGGTTTTAGGTTTAGGGTTTGAGAGTTTAGGGTTTAAGGTTTAGGTTTAGGGTTTAGGGTTTAAGGTTTAGGGATTTAGGTTTAAGGTTTAGGGTTTGAGTTGGAAGGAGGTTTAATTAGGTTTAAGGTTTTAAATTTAGGGTTTTAGGGTTTAGGTTTAAGGTTTAGGGTTTAGGTTTTAGGGTTTAGGTTTAGGATTTAGGGATTTAAGGTTTAGGTTAGGTTTAGGGTTAGGTTTAGGTTGAGTTTAGTTTGAGTTTCCCAAGGTTTAGGTTTAGGTTTAGGGTTAGGGTTTAGGGTTGAGGTTTAGAGTTTAGGGTTTAAGGTTTAAAGGTTTGATTTCAAGGTTTAGGGTTTAGGGATTTAGGGTTTAAGGTTTTAGGGTTTAAGGTTTAGGGTTTAGGGTTAGGGTTTAGGGTTTAGGGTTTAGGGATTTAGGGATTAGGGATTAGGGTTTAAGGTTTAGGGTTTAGGGTTTTTAGAGTTTAGGGTTTAGGGTTTAGGTTTAGTTTAGGTTTAAGGTTTAGGGATTTCAAAGGTTTAGGGTTAGGGTTTAAGGTTGAGTTTGAGTTTAAAGGTTTAGGAGTTTTAGGTTTAGGGTTTAGGGTTTAAGGTTTAGGGTTTAGGGTTTTGGGTTTAGGTTTAAGGTTTAAGGTTTAGGGATTTAAGGTTTTAGGGTTTAGGGTTTAAGGTTTAGGGTTTAGGGTTAGAAGGTTTAAGGTTTAGGGATTTAGATTGATTTAGGGATTTTAAAATTTTGAGTTTAAGGTTTAAAGGTTTTGGTTGAGTTTTAGGGTTTAGGGTTTAGGGTTTAGGGTTTAAGGTTTAGGTTGGGTTTAAGGTTTTAGATGTAAGTATTTATGGTTAGGTTTAGGTTTAGGGTTTAGGGTTTGAGGTTTAGGGTTTAGGTTTAGGGTTTAGGTTTAGGGTTTAGGGTTTAGGATTTAGGGTTTGGGTGTTGGGTTTAGGGTTTAGGGTTTGAGTTTTAGGGTTTAGGGTTTAGGGATTTAGGGTTCAGGGTTTAGGGTTTTAGGTTTAGGGTTTTAGGGTTTAGGGTTTAGGATTTAGGTTTAGGGTTAGGTTTAGGGTTTATGAGTTTAGGATTTAGGGTTTAGGGTTTAGGTTTAGGTTTGAGTTTAGGGATTTAGGGTTACAAGTTGGGATTTAGGGTTTAGGTTTAGGGTTTAGGGTTTAGGGTTTTAGGGTTTAGGGTTTAGGGAATTTGGGTTTAAGGTTTAGGGTTTAGGGTTTAGGTTTAAGGTTTAGGGTTTAAGAGTTTAGTTTTAAGGTTTAGGGTTTAAGGTTTGGATTTAGGGATTTAGGATTTAGGAAGGTTTAGGGATTTAAGGTTGGGTCAAAAAGCTTTTGTAACTAATCGTGTAGGAGATTTTGGTTTATTATTAGGAATTTTAGGTTTTTTTTGGATAACAGGTAGTTTAGAGTTTAGGGATTTGTTCAAAATAGCTAATAACTGGATTCCTAATAATGTTTAAGGTTAGGGTTTAAGGTTTAAGGTTTAGGGATTTCAAGGTTTAGGGTTTAGGGTTAGGGATTTAGGGTTTAGGAGTTTAGGTTTAAGGTTTGAGTTTAGGTTTAGGTTTAATTGAGTTTAAAATTTAGGTTTGATTTAGAATTTAGATTAAGTTTAGGTTTAGTTTAGGTTTGAGTTTAGGTTAAGTTAGGTTTAGGTTGGAATTTAGAAGTTTAAGTTTAGGGTTTAAGTTTAGAGTTTAGTTTAGGTTTAGGTTTAGTTTGAGTTTAAGGTTTAAGTTTAGATTCAGGTTTAGGGATTGGTTCAGGTTGGGATTAAGGTTTAGGGATTTAAATTTAGATTTGAGTTTAGGATTTTAGGGTTTAGGATTTGAGTTTAGGTTTTAGGTTTAAGTTTAGTTTGGTTTGAGTTTAAGTTTGAGTTTAGGTTTAGGGTTTAGGGTTTAGTTTAGTTTAGATTGGGTTTAGGGTTTTGTGAGTTTAGGGTTTAGGTTTGAGTTTGAGTTTTAGGGTTTAGAGTTTAGGTTTAGGGATTTGAGGTTTGAGTTGAGTTTAAAATTTTAAGGTTTAAGGATTTCAAGGTTTAGGGTTTAAGGTTTAAGGTTTTAGGTTTAGGTTTGATTTAAGGTTTAAGGTTTAGGGTTTAGGGTTTAGTTTGAGTTTAGGATTTAAGTTTCAGTTTGAGTTTAGGGATTTGAGATTTAGGGTTAGGGTTTCAAGTTTAAGTTAGGATTTAGAGTTTAGGTTTAAGGTTTAAGGTTTAAGGTTTAAGGTTAAAGTTTAAGGTTTAGGTTTAAGGTTTAGGTTTAGGGATTGAGTTGTTCAAAGGTTTACGAGATTTAAAGTTTGGAATTTTGCAGTTTGATTTAGGATTTAAAGTTTGATTTAGGATTTGAAATTTAAGGTTTAGGGTTTACAGTTTAGGAGATACAAGGTTGGTTTAGAGTTTAAGGTTTAGGTTTAGGGTTTAAGATTTAGGAATTTTAAGGTTTAGGGTTTAGGGTTTAAGAAGTTTAAAGGTTTAGGTTTGGTTTGAGTTTAAGTTTGGATTTGAGTTTGCAAGGTTTAAGGTTTTAGGGTTTAGGGTTTAGGTTTAGGGTTTAGGGTTTAGGGTTTAGGTTTAGGGTTTAGGGTTAGGAATTTAGGTTTAGGGTTTAGGGATTAGGTTTAGGTTTAGGGTTTAG